>VDFB02000013.1:290211841-290266143 GCA_007258455.2 Sequoia sempervirens | reverse complement strand
AAAATTGGGATACTCTGATGGAGTTATTGAGAAACAAAAGAGCATCACAATTAGAGCATATGATGACAATAATTGTGAGTTATAAGGAACAATCAAACTTATTATCAAGGTTGGTTTCACTATTATAGAGATGACATGACAAGTCTTGGATCTTGATTTACCATAAAACATCCTCCTAATATTCCCATGGATACATGCCATGGAGGCCATCCCTTCAACCTATCTTCAATGCATCAAATTCCCTTATAATGAAACCAAAGTCAACATTTATGGGGACCCTCAACCATTCCATCCTTGTCAAAACTTGGAAGAAAAATATAAAATATTACTCCAAGTTCCTAACAATGATATCACATCACATTCACCATCCTACATTGATCCATCAAAATTAGCCTCATCATCCACCATTCACAAACCCCTTTCAAAAATCAAGGTCGAAGTGAAGATAATGGTTGTGGAGATTATTATCTTAAATGGTCATTTTATGTAAGAAAACTTATGTCTTATCCTAATACATATGGAAAGCCACAACAAATAGATGAAAACTATTATACTATTGAATTTGAGCCTATTTTTTTCTCCAAGTGGGGAGAGATCAACAAAGAGGTCATAGAGGAATATATCTCCAAATAGTCATACCAAGATGAGAAAGAGAAAGCTACTCTACCAATTGATAAAAATAGCAAAGGTTTCCAAATCATTAAGAACACGGGATCCACAAGGAATGGTGGCCTTAGTCTACACCAACAAGGAATAAGAGAAGTCATTGTTATACAAAAATGAAAGAAATATCAAGGGCTCAAGTATGGTTCATTAGATAACACTACTCCTAACATCGAGAGTATCACTAGTGAGGTAGTTGGAGTTTCTCCCATGGTTAATACTTCTAACAATGATAGCATTGAGGACTCTCCTATTTACATCACAAAAATATTTGAGAACACATCCATCAATACCATTACAACTGTATCATTTACATCACTTTCATAATGGCCTTCAACTTGTTTACCCTCAACTCATTGATTGAGACCAACAACAAGAACCAATTTTGGAATTATTCCAAAATGATAACACTATTACAGAGTTTATGGGACTTAGAGATGGCATACCTCCTAGAGATCACAAAGCAAGATTTGTTATAGATATTGATGTGAAAGCATACTTAGGGGGAAATTCATATCCTTTAGTCGTAATAAAAATAAAAATAAAGAATAGATCCCCTAGTGAAAACCATAATGTGGCACTTTTGGATCATGAAAAAGTAAAAATAAAGGACATATCCAAAGGTGAAAACCTCTTTGAGGTGCCTAATAATGAAGTATTTGACCTCCCTAGTATTGCTAAGAATCAAGAGAAATTAATAGTACTAGTAGAAGACTTAGAGAAAATCAATGTTAGAACCACCAACACTCCTAAGATCACATTCTATGCAACATCTTTATATCCTAAAAAGAAACAAAATTTTGCATCATTCCTAGAGGCACGAAAAATCAACTTTTCTTGGTCCTACACTAACATGCCTAGAATAGACACAACATTAGTGCTCCATTTGACAATATATATAGAGGAAAACCCAATTAAACAAATGCTACGTAAGATGCATCCACAAATTTCACTACTTGTCAAAGTTGAGCTACATAAAATTTTAGATGTTGGCTTAATAAGACTAATTGATTATTGTAGACATGTAAAATTGACCTAACACTTATCACACATCCTGAATGATATTTTCTCATCATCGACATCATTATCACCTAATATCACTACATTTCACATCAAATACATCAAAAAATCTAATTTCCTCTATTAATTGAATAATACTAAATTATTTAATTAATTTACTTTTTCATCATTTTTGACTAATTAAATAAATTTCATTTATTTAATAAAGTCCTAATCTAACTTAACTCATCTTGATTAAGTAATTAACATCAATTATTTAATTATGTCTCTAATCTACCCTATTCCCCTAAACCAATTAAATTATTAAAACATAATAGTTTAATTAGGACCACTTTCCCCTAAATTTGAATAATTGAATAAATTATTCAAAACATCATCCAAAAGGTCAAATCTAACAAATAAAAATTTGTTTGCAAAAGTCAAACTTGATTTTCATGTTCAACTCAAAAAGATTAAGTAATTAAATCAATTAATTAATTATCCTCACCCACTTCATGATTGAGAAAATTACGATCCCCCGATTGATCACTCTATTCTCTGACTGATCCATCTATTTCCTGATAGATCAATCTATTCTTTGATTCCACAAATTATTCAATCTATTTTCTCAATCCTACTCAACATTCAAAATGATTTCTTCAATCACACCAATTACGTAATCAAAATACACTGATTATTCCCATCTAAATCCTCTCAATGGTTTTGAACCGTTGATTAGGATATTCTACTATGCAATCTTGAGTGTTCATTTTGAAACAAAAATTCTATATAACAACCACCTTTCTTCTAAAAAATGATCAAATAATCAACATATTTTACACAACGAAGTAATGCAAAGATATTAATTGATATTTTGACAAAGCTTTACACATATCTTCGATCAACACACAAACATTCTTCAAGCTTTTACACACACAATGGAGTTGTTGATGATGATTTCACTCACATAAAACAGGTCTAATAAAATCTTCACAGACAAGATTGTGAAGATCCTATCCTTCTTGAAAGCTATGGAACAAATACAACCTAAGGGGAAATTCTACATTACAAGACAAAGATTGGCTTTCGTTCAATCCCAAGTCTTTGATCTAACCAGGTCATTGTTGCACTAGGGCCACTCTTAGGTAATGATGTGATATTGTTGTTAATCTTAAAGGGACTATGGTTGTTCTTTGAACATTTTAGATAAACATCCCAAATTGAAAAGATAAGTTTAAACATCATGAAACCAAAATATTTGCCATAATATTTCTTGAGTATCACAAATTCTTTGCTATCACTTAAGTAGATTTAGCATTAAGCATTCAACAAATTTATGGAAAACAAAAGATTTTCAACAAAATTACTTCTATTCATTTAAATTTTGGAAAATTTTCAAATATTTAAGCATCTATTCTAGATAAAAGTATAAAAAATATAGAAAAATAAAAGTTTCTCCCGGTTATTCTCAATGGATGCCCCAAATAATTAATTAAAATAGAGAAAACCGCTTTATAATTCACCAGATTGCTTCACAGCTACATATAAAATGGTGCAAACTTTTAAAGAGAGGGTTTCGTTTATGGACACCGAGTAGGTTCTATATGCACCCTTAAATGGCATAGCATATAGTCTTGTTCGATCGACCTAACAAAACCAACAACAAAAGATACTGAGATAGGTAGCTATCTAATAAGCCTCACATCAATTGTCGTCACAAAGCTCATACTGGAACTGTTCCAAAAAAGGAGGAAAAAAGGAAACAAAACTCTAAAAAGCCATGCCTCCATCCAAAATTCCTAGAACCCAAAATAAAATGAAGCATCCTCTAGCCTTCAAAATGTGATGTGACAAATTCTGTTGAGAGGAAACTTATGTGGACTAATTCTATACCTACAGCATGTGAATGAGGTTACTTCATTGAGGACCTGGAACTGAAGTCTAAGTGGAAGGACCTGGACCACAGCCGATGCCTGGTCTACTTTTCATCCTGAACCCTGTCAAGGATGATGACTTCAATTATAATGCAGGGCTTCCCATATATTCAGAATGATAAGGTGGAATTTTCCCCCATACACTTCGCTTGGCTCTGGTTCTGTTACTCTCGGGAATGGGTTCTCTCAAAAATTGGCATTTTCTCCCACCGCATGTGAAATACCAAGATCCCCAACATTATGGTGGACTCAAATCCATCTGCATTATCACCTCCCAGAGTGATCGAACTGGATTGAAAATTATTCCATCCATTATTCAAGTTTTCCTGATCGTCCATACTTGAGCTTTGCATCACAAAATCAATATCTGCAATCACAAATTCCACATATTAAATCCCTTTTAATTTTTTTTTTTTATAACATATCATGTAAATAAAACCATTATTCAAATACTAAATCCCATAATTAACATGCCTTTTAAAAGCATATCATGAATCCTCATACATATACCGGATCACCGGGATCATTATACAAATTTAAATTTCTTATTTCATTTCATATTGCAACTCGGTACCTGGTACTCGGTATTCAACTTTACCCACTTACTTTCCCGGACCACATTTATACCGGAACTCCACTATACTAGACTCCTTCTTACCAGACCGCTTCTTATCAAACTACTTCATACTGGACCATAGTCTTTCGGTTGAACTTTACATTACCTTTTTCCTTTTCCATGTTTTCGGTACCTGATATCCGGTACATGAAACACTTACAACATGAAGTACTTTTTTATTATCAAAGATTTATCTTCCTTTCTTCACTTTCGGTGATCTTCTAATTAGCTAACTCCTACCATAAGAGTTATATTTTTCACTTGGGTCCCCAAGTATTTTCATTCTTGGGGCATGTTGTGAGACCACACAACATGAGACTTCACATTGATATGAACAACCCAACATATTTGTGAACACACTCCGACACGAGATGGTAAAGCTACTTTTTTTTTGAGTTCATTGTTATTGTTTTCCTTCAATTATGTTCTTGAATTCATTAATTGTGTAGTTTCATTTTGTGAGTAATGGGCATGAATCTTTATTTTTGTTTTGAGTTAGATTAGTTTCAATTCAATCCATTTATCTCATTTTTACCATATATTTCCCCCTTACATAATTATCCATGATGGGTGTCCAGTCTAGTACCTATTTCCAATCCCACTAGGGGCATACACATCTACACAAATTTCAGGGATCTCATCAAAGTTGGTCCTAACAATTAATTTCCATTTCCTAACATAGACATCATAGTGGATTTGACAATAGGTCATGAGATGTTTCCCCTCATGGATGGTTTTTTAAGATACAACCAAATTCGTATAGTATAAGAGGACCAACATAAGACAAATTTCACTTGTCACTGGGGTACATACTGATAGAAAATCATGCCATTTTTTCTTAAAAATACAAGTACAAAATATCAACAAGCTATGATAATATTTCATGACATATTCCATAACATAATGGAGGACTATGTAAACAATATCCTAGAAAAATTAGTCACAAGGAAGGGACATCTAGATTTTCTAGCACAAATATTTGATAGACTAGAGAAGTATCAAGTGAGGCTTAATCCAAATAAATGTGTATTTTTTGTCACTTTATGAAAGCTATTGAGATACATTGTGTCTTGTAGAGGTATTGAAGTAGACCCCATAAAGTTTAAATAAATTATTGATATGCCTCCAAAAAATCTAAAGCAACTTCGTAGTCTCCAAGGAAAACTACAATCCATCAGACAGTTTATAGCACAAATAGAAGATAAGTGTAACCCATTTACTTATCTCCTACATGAGGATGTCACATTCAAATGGGATTATAAATGTTAGCAAACCTTCCAATAGCTTAAGGATTATCTAGTATCACCTCCGATATTGATGCCTACAGTTCTAGATAGACCATTGATCTTATACATTTCAACTACATTAGCAACATTAGGTGCTCTCTTGGCACAACATGATGACTCTAGGAAATATAGAGCAGTCTATTACATTAGTTAAACATTAGTAGGCTATGAAATTAATTACACTCCCATTGAGTAAGCATGTTTGGCAGCCGCCTTTAATTTACAAAAGCTTCAACACTACATGCTTAACCACTAAATTAAGCTTATCTCTAAGGTAGATTTGTTGTAGTATCTATTATCCAACACTCAAAAACTGCATGGCTAAATGGGTCATGATACTTAGTGATTTCGATAGAGGATATGAAAGGGAAATTCATAGTGGATTAGTTAGCTGAAGCACCATTATATAATGATAATCCTCTCATAGAAAATTTTCTAGTTGAAACAGTTTTCACTATCACTCCCACAATTCAATGAAAGTTATAATTTGATGGATCACATACCCAACATGGTTCAGGGGCAAGGGTCCTATTTATCACACCTTAAGGTGATTTCATACCAAAGTCATATCAGTTAGCATTTCCATGCAAAAATAACATAGCCAAGTATGAAGCACTTATTATAAGACTCAAAATGGATATACAATGGAAAATTAAAGAATTACAAGCCTACGTTGATTCACAACTATTGGTTAAAGAATTCAATGATGACTACCAAATGAAAGATAAAAAAATTATCCTTTCAAATAGTATTTCACTACTATCTCATTTGAAAAAATACCTAGAGTCAATAATAAGGTTGCAAATGCTATGGAATTATTGGTTCTCTCCTAGAATTTCCTCATAATAGTCATAGATGCAAGTTTATCGTTGAAAAATTATTGGTGCTAGAATTCAAGGTCCTCAAATCTGAAATTGTGTGTAAAATTACTGGTCCCAATTCCCCTTGGTACCATGACATTTACACTTACCTACAAAATGTTACCATACCACCTAACCTTACCAAAAACTTCAAGAAAACCTTTATACATTGATCATCTTGCTTCATCATTCTTGGTGAAACCCTTTATCAAAAGAGTCTCGAAGGTACATTTCCTATATGTCTTAACTTAGAAGAAGCTACAACTACCCTACATGAGGAACACAAAGGTGTTTATGGGTCACATTCTAGTGGCCCTACCCTTTGTAAAAAACTATTGAGAATAGGATACTATTGCCTACCATGGATCAAGAGGCACACCAGTTTGCTAAGAAGTCTTTATAGTGTCAACAACATGGTGATCTTATTCACACACCATCATAAGCGTTGCAACCTATCACTACACCATGGCTCTTTTCACAATGGGGAATCGACCTCATAGGAAAGATCTCTCCCACATCATCCAATGGCCACAAGTGCATTACACTGCCATTGAGTATTTTACAAAGTGGATAGAATTCATCCCTCTCACCTACATTATCAATATATATATATATATATATATAATTTTATCCTAAACTATCTAATTTATCGATTTGGTGTCCCCCATGCTATCATCACATATAACAATACACCCTTCAAAAATAAGGATGTTTAAAATATTCAATCCCACTTTCATATCCAACATCACTTTCCCACACCATACTACCCCTAGGGAAACGATCAAATTGAAGCATCTAATAAAACTATCCTAAAAATCTTTAAGAAGATTGTTAATGACATTGACCATGATTGGAACCTCTAACTTAATCATACCTTTTGGGCCTACCCCATACTAGTATTTGAATGCCTATTGTACTACACCATATTCCCTAGTTTATGGCAGTGAGAAGATCTTTCCTATCAAGGTCAAACTTCCTTCTTTGAGGGTGTCATTGCAACATTTTATCAATAATGAACAATATAGAGTATCCAGATGACATGAGCTAGAATTCATAGTTGAAAGATGTCTCAGTGCACTTAATCATCTCTAAGATTACCAAAATCATCTTTATAATAGTTATAAAAAGAAGATCAAGAATAAAAACTTCCAGGCAGGTGATCTAGTCCTCAAGGAAAATAAGAAGAACCAACTATATCAAGACAATAAGGGCTAATTTGAACCAAATTATTTGGGACCATTTGCATTCACAACAAGCTATGGATCATGAGCCTATCAACTAGCTACACTTGAAGGTGAGCCCTTACAATATCTCATCAATATTAGTCACCTCAAGAGGTTCCATACTTAAACTCATTAGAGTATCCCAGTAAAATCCAAAAAAAAAGATTAAAAAAAGATAAAAATAGTAAAGATAAAAATTATCCTCTAGTTAAAACCACTTCAGTGGAGCTTTGGGCAAGTACCTTGGTGAAAAACTAGAAAAAATGTGCAATGTGTAATGAGCACCATCTACTATCTATCAAAATTCTTTTTCATTCCATCCATAATAAAATCAACATTTTATCCATCCACCTATCACATTTTTTCCTTAATGTATCTAGCATGGCTTGGTAATTTACTAGTATCTAGTGTTACCCATCTCACCTAGTATCATCATAGGATCACTTCACCTAGTCCATAATAAAATTATTCTACATCTATCTGGGGGCATGTTCCTAAACCTAGTAATCAGATTGGATCATTTTTCATTACCTTAAATCTTAAAATTCCAAGAAAAAACATTGAAATATGTCAAAATCCAAAAACTTTCAGATATGCCAAAATCCAAAAAAAAATTGGATAGTCCAAAAATATCCCAATAGTTCAAAATTCAAAAACATTCAGATAATCCAAAATCCAAAAACATCCAAATAGTTCAAAATCCAAAAAACAACCTCAAATATTCAAAAAATTAAAAACAATAGATATTTTAAAAATCCAGAAACATTCAAATATTCTAAAAATGTTTAAAAAAGCATCAAATAAATCCAATTTTTTAAAAAAAATTTTCAAAAATCCCAAAAGTTCACTGAAAAATCAAATCAACATAACTCATCCATCCATAATAAATCATCGCCCCTAATAAACTTATCACACTCATCTTTGATAAAGTAAGAAAAAACAAATGTGACAATTATTGAAACCCAAAACATTCATGAAAAATGCAAACATCGATCACCGTCAAAACAAACCCACTACCTACATACCAATTACCTAAAGCATCTAATTCAACATCCAACATGACTACCTTAATAGATATATTGTTCCTACAACAGGAACAATCAAACATCAAAAATTACAATATCTCTGGCAAGAGACATGATGGCTTTGATATGTTTTGTCAATCGATCTTTTCTTTTGATTTATATTTTTTCTCATTCGATCACTTACTTGAAGCCACCTCGATCTTCAATATCTTGGTGTGTCTAGAGGATTACAAAATGGAGCATAGTAATTGCTTTTTCTGTTGTGTTTGTGGGACATTCTTGTAATATTACCATGGTGAATACTTTCCTCACTTGTGTATAGATAGTTTCAGGCAATACAAACTACCATTCCATATCAGGTTCTTTATACCTTTTATGCATAGGCCTCACTTACTTTAAGCTTCATTATCTCACATAAAATAAGGTTTTATGTATATTAGGTATGAACAAGGATACTACTATTTGTTTATGTTGAGAAATGTGTGTCAAATTTACTGGCTTTATTGACTTCCTAGAGTAGTTGTGTTTTCCTCCTCCATTGGCTTGAGTTAAGTCATTGGTTTTCAAGTTTTTCTAACTGAAGTCATGGGGTTCTAAAGTTTCATAAACTTCTGACTTAGTGACTATGAAGTGAAGGCTACTTCCTTTGTTTTCGGTTTGTCGTGGCTTTTGGGAACTTCACAGGCTCCAACTTGAGGTTTGGAAGTTCGGGTTTTGGGCGACAGAGTGATCCTAGTGTTGTCAGTGAGTCGCAAGTTTTGGGAACTTCACAACCTCCGACATGATGTTTTGGAGTTTTTCTTTTTAGCGATATAGTGACTTAGATGTCGATGGATGTGGGGACCACTTGGGACCCAATAGGTTGGTGGATTGTGACGAAGGCCAATAGGTGTCGATGACGTAGCAGATAGATGGCATGTGGGCCCATGTGCTCGGTGAACATCAGTGAGATGGTAATGAATGTCTCTTTGATTGGGTGGCATGGTGTTAGGTGGATAACCCTAAGTTTGATGTTGGAGATTTGTTTGATTGCTTATTTGACGGCCAAAATTGGATGTTGGATGATGGCATGTGGCTCGAGGTGGAAATGCTAATGGAGTACGGTAGTTGAATAGTTAGAGGACGTAGAGTGTCTGCCAATCTAGCTAGGTAGGTTGAGAGGTTGGGTGGAGGCCGAGGTTACTAGGTGCATGTAGGGCAAGAGGCTGGGTAGCTGAGAGAGAGATGAATCTTGCAGAAGGCGAAGGCCGCGTGGCTGCATGACAGAGAGGTTGAGAGGCTAGTGTCGAGCTGTGAGACTGTGTAGACAAATGAGATGTCTCTTGCTGAGAGAGGTGGTCGTGATGGGTTATGCTGCTGAGTTTTCTCCAGAATGGAACAAGATGTAAATGTCTTGTAAAGGCCGTGATCCTGATATTGTATTGTAATTGCATTTTGTTGCTAAATAATACAATGGTGATATGGGATTTTGGAGTGTGGGGTTTTTTACCTGAAACGGTTTTCCCCACATATATTTGTGTGTTCATGTCTTTTGTTTCATCTTTCATGGTTGTCAGTTCTATTTGCTGAATATATTAATGGTGTTGTTGAAACGAGTTAAGCATGAGTTTCTCTTGAAAGGATTAATGTGGGAAATGAACTATCTGATTCTGCTTTATGGCATAGTAGTATGTGTCTTCTACCGAAGGCACTACTAATCTCAGATGCCCTTTTTGAGATTCCCATCCATATTTCCTAACAAGTGGTATCGGATCCTTCTTCTGGGATGTGTTTCTTCCTAGTGTGTTGCTGGTTCTGGGTATTCCTTCTATTAAGATTTCTTATTGTGTCAGGCTTGAGGAAATATGGAGGAATCAACTGATGTATTGATCCTTTGATGCGTAGAAGTTCTTTCTTTTCTATTTAAGTTTTTGGGATAACATGCAGTATGGAAGATGGTGAAAATGGATAAACTAGAATTGGTCATACTGGAATATTGTGATTTGAGGTTCCTAGTTGGTAGCGGTATAACCCTAATGCATGGGGTGGAATATTTTGCTTCGTGGTTGTGTTGTAGAAAAGCTTTCATATTGGGTGTCTTTGTGAGAGGCTCCCTGATGATATGGAGAAGCTTGGGTTGTTTTTCAGTCATGGAGTAATGTGCTTATGCTGGGTGTTTTTCTTGGTATTGGAAGGCATAGTCTTATGGTACCCTAATTGCAAGTAGGCTATGGAGTTAATCATTGGATGATCTGGAAGCTTCTAAAATAGCCTATCTCTCTTGAATGCATGTGTATGTTGGTGGCTTTGGAGTTGGCTTGAAATGAATCTGGAGTTCCTGAACTATTGTTTCCTTTTAAGGATGGTTTGTACTTGCATGGATTTGTGGTTTTGTAGGTTTTACATGGTCAAGCAAAAATTGTTATTATGTGGAGCTACTGTTAAGCTATTTTCTAGACCCTGGATTTTGGGGTGTGATTGGATGAGATAGTTGTAGTTCGCCATGGTTTGAGGACGTGAGATGTCTTCTCTACATGGGAGTGTTGGTACATGATTTTTCACTCAGCGTTCTTCTGGTGTTGCTTGTTGGATTCCTTGACTATGGTGCTCATGGTGGACGTGATTGGAAAATTGGATCTGAGTTTGATCTAGTGTTTGAGTCAAGTTGTCTACATTTTTATTCTCCTTGACATCTCAGTTTTGTCGTTTCCAATGTAATGATGGGTTTACATGTTTCTATTGAATGGATCTATGGGTTGTGAAATGTTGTGGGTTGTCTTTACCTACATGTTTGTTGTGGGAAAACTCAAAAGTGGATTGTCTATATCCACGAGGTTGATTTAGTGTTGGTGTAGACTTATTAGCTGGCCTTGTTTGTGGTCACTTGTGCATTGGTGTGGTTTCTCTGAGATGAGAGGATGGATGGTTTTGAGTACTTGGATAGTCGGTTATGGGGACCTGCAACATGTTTTATCAGGATGTCATGGATAGCTTGGATACACTGCCTTGTGTAAGCTTTTGACAGTGATGGTAATTTTCTGCTTGGTTTGGAGATCTAGGTGCTACTTTCTATTATTGTCAGATGGACATGTTTTTGAGTGAACCTGAAGGACTTTCAGTTTAGCAGATGTTTGGTCATGATTCTTGGAAATCTCACTTGTCACAGTTCAGTGGGAGCTTTAGCAATGACTGTGGATTCATCACTTGGTGGTGAATGATCTTCTTTCATGTTGCAGATGTTACTAGGAGGAGCTCTTAGATCCTGTTGCTACAAAAGAGCTCTTTCACATTTTTCATGGACACTATTTGAAGATGTGTAACATCTCATATCCATGGAGGATTATTGAAGTCTTTGGTTGAGGTGTTGGTGGTGCTTGACAAGTGATGTTGGTTTAGATTTTGTTGTGTTTCATGTCATGGTATACTCTTGATTGCACATTAGTGTTTTGGCATGATGCATTGCTATTGAGACCATGGTATGTTCACCTGAAGCATGGGATCTCCTAAGGGGGATGTGTATATCATGAATTCATGATAAGTTCCTAGTTTATATTATTGAAGCTTTGACAATGGTTTGGAAATTCTTTCTGTATTGGATGCATTAGTCATATGCTTGAGAACTTCATGATGGTGCAATGATGCATTTGGAGTTTAGCATGAGATGATCGGTTGTAGGTGCTCATGGATACATGAAGAATAAGGTGAGGCTATAATTATCTTGAAATGAGAGAAGTGTTGATGGTTACTCTTGATGAGATTTCAGCAGAAAGTTTGAGGAGCCTAGACCTTGGTTGGACATGAGTTCAACAGAGACCAATGAGGAGATTGCTCTTGGAAAAGTCATGAGGAATTAGTTACCCTGGAGGAGCATTCTCATTCCCCACTCTTGGTCTACTCGATAGTTTATCACTTGAGAGGTATTTCCCATTGTTTCTCTCATGTGTTCTATTCTTTCTTTCATGGATATGGATCTTAAGAAATGGTTATTTAGTTATGAAGGATTCATTGTGAGAGATGGATAGCATGAATATCTCCTTGGGTTGGTATTTTCTTTTATGAGGATTGTTAGGAGATGGTTGTATGGGCTGATTTCCTGAGATGGGAAATGAAATAGTTTGATCTTCTTGGAGAAGCTTACATCCATATAATTAAATGAAATATATGTTGTGTTTGATCTTGGTGATTGAATGGTTGGATGTTGTTAAGGATTTTCTTTTGGGGTGTTGTGAAGGAGATCATACTTGACATAGTTTTCATTTAGAGGTGTATGTAGAAGGATTTTCTATAGGTATATGATATGTAGACATTTCTCTCTGTGGTCTTGGTTATGGAGACTTGTGGTGAGGGTTGTACAGGTTGTGCATATCATTGTGGATGATTCCTTGAAATTACATATTTATGCTCTCTATGTGATGTTGTTGGTAGAATCATTATGCCTTCTTTTGGCATTACCCATGTAGTGGGAGTTCTTAGATGTGTTTTGTCTTCTTCAATTGGTTGACACTTGGAGCTTTTATTTGTTGTTGATGGGTTGGCTATGTAAGTGGCATGAGTTTGCTGATGTTGATACCTTGGAGGTATGTGTGATTGGATGAATTAGCACTTGCTGTGGGTGCTATTTTTAGTTGTGTGGGTTGATCAGTTGGATGGGAGCAATCAATTTACTAGTTGTTGTTCTAGCTGATGTTCTATCTTGTTTTTGGAGAATGACTTCACGATTGTGTTCATGATTGAGGGCTTTGAAGTTGATGTTGTATTTCTTCTGTATAGCTTGTGAGCACAATGGAGTGGTCACAGTTTTGAAGCCCTTATCATTTGTAGGATCTGATGCTTGTGCTCCTAAGACTGGTGCATATACACCTTGGCTTGTTCCTTTTTCCTATGGTGGATGGCTGGAACTGTTGCTTGAGTTGGTGGACATATTGGATGTCATTGTAGGTGTCTTGGTTGGACCACATAAGCATTGTTTAAAGATTTGTGAGTTTTCTTTGGAAGGAGCCAATAAATTCTTTGTCAAGTGGGAGAATGTTGAGAAATGTGACTCAAATTTACTGGCTTGATCGACTTCCTAGAGTAGTTTTTTTTTCCTCCTTCATTGTCCTGAGTTAAGTCACTGGTTTTCAAGTTTTTTCTAACTGAAGTCACGGGGTTCTAAAGTTTCATAACCTCCTGACTTAGCGAATGTGAAGCAAAAGCTACTTCCTTTGTTGTCAACTTGTCATGGATTTTGGGAACTTCGTAACCTCCAACTCAAGGTTCAAAAGTTCAAGTTTTGAGTGACATAGTGATCCCAATGTTGTCGATGAGTCGTAGGTTTTGGGAACTTCACAACCTTCAACATAAGGTTTTGGAGTTTTTTTTTTTAGCGATATGGCAACTTGGATGCCGATGGATGTGGGGACCACTTGGGACCCGATAGGTTGGTGGATTGTGATGAAGGTTGACAAGTGGCGATGACGTGGAGGACATATGGCATGTGGGACCGTGTGCTCAATGAACATTGGTGAGACGGTAATGAATGTCTCTTCGACTGGGTGGCATGGTGTTAGGTTGATAACCCTAAGTTCGATGCTGGAGATTTGTTCAATTGCTTATTCGATGGCCAAAATTGGATGTTGGATGATGGCATGTGGCTTGAGGTGGAAACCCTAATGGGGTGTGGTAGTTGAATAGTTAGAGGACATAGAGCATCGATCTAGTTGGGAAGGCCAAGAGGCTGGTTGGAGGCCAAGGTTGCTAGGTACATGCAGGCCGAGAGGCTGTGTGCAGGCTAAGAGGCTAGGTAGCCAAGAGGGAGATGAATCTCATAGAAGGCGAAGGCCAAGTAGTTGCGTGACAGAGAGGCTGAGAGGCCAGTGGTTGAGCCGTGAGGCTGTGTAGCCAAATGAGATGTCTCTTGCCGAGAGAGGTGGTCACGATGGGTTATGCTACCAAATTTTCTCTAGAATGGAAAAGATGTAAATCTCTTGTAAAGGCCATGAGCCTGATATTAAATTGTAACTATATTTTGTTGTTGAATAATATAATGGAAATTTGGGCTTTTAGAGTGGGGTTTTTTACCTGAAAGGGTTTTCCCCACCTATACTTGTGTGTTCATGTCTTATGTTTCATCTTTCATGGTTGTCGGTTTTGTTTGCTAAATCTATTAATGGTGTTGTTGAAACTAGTTAAGCATGAGTTTCTCTCAAAAGGATTAATGTGGGAAATGAACTATTTCTGATTCCGCTTTATGGCATAGTAGTGTGTGTCTTCTACCGAAGGCACTACTGATCTTGGATGCCCTTTCTGAGATGCCTGTCCATATTTCCTTATAGTTTTCAGAGTTAAATTCTATGCAATAGATATGATGACACTCTAGCTATTTATACCTTGGTTCATAGTGTCTACTTGCTATATAAAAACAAGGATTTCTCTCTACATTTTTTAACATAACCAAAAGCAAAAGAAAAATCATTTTTTCCATCCTATTTTCCAACCAAAAATCTCAAACCATCTCAATAATTATAGTTTTCATCAATATTTGATCAACCTCATTCATTTAGCTATCTATTCATCTATCCATCTATCCATCATTATCCAAAATCATTTCTTATATCCTACTCATCATACTAACTATTCTATTCATGTACCATGATACAAAAATAAAAATTCATTGCATCCTACATGAAAGAATCATTAGTACCATCATAACATCATGCATTAGACATCCATGATCATATAGTCATCATATATACATCATCAAAAATACCAAAACAATTCATATCATCACATCATGTTATTAGCTAGTATAAGCATCATTGTAAATCCATCCATCATATATCATCAAATCAAATAGAAATCATTAGAGGAATACATCAAATCATATAGACATCCATCATATACAAATAAAAACATCATAATCTCATCAAAATCTCATCTCATTGCATATATATTTCAAAAAAAAATATATCATGATCATATCCATGTTGAAAATGAAGGTAATATTGTAGCTTAAAACTTGTAAAACCATGAGACTGTAGATATAATTAAGTGTTCTTTGTCACAATTCTTTGTGTATGATTAATCTGTTTAGATGAATTTTACCAATTGTAGAAAGAGATAGAAGATTGTAGAAGAATGAGACAAAAAGATATAAGTGACACACCATATACGTGGAGAAACCCTTTTGGGAAAAAAATCCACTAGAATCAATAGTGCTTGTATTATTTAACCTTAGAACAAGATTACAATAATATTGTATCAATCCTTGATTTATATGCTTCCTTTCCTTCAACAATCCTTCTTCACAACCCACAATAAACTCTCATCAAAACTCTCATACACTTTCTACAATTAATAGACAATAATTGAGCATGTAAACTTATAAGAGTTGTACAATATAAGAGCATAAAGATCCTCACAAAAATCTACACCTAGATTGGGCAAGTAGAGTTCCACAATGTAATATGAAGTCAAACCAAGGTCTTCCTCAATTTAGGTGCCCCAAACTAAACACTTAGCTAAACTTTGATCAAGAAAATATGTTACAAACTTCACCACAAAGTTGGCACCCAATAATGGGCCGACTTGAATAAACCTTGTAAATATCTTCTCATTCAAAAGGTGTTAACTGAAATATGTCAACTTGGGTGCCCAAGGTGGTTCCAAGTCAATCTTAGCTAACTGAAACATATCTCTCCACCAATTCATGCAAACATTATGCATGATTGATCATCCCCACTTAACTGAAAGTATCCACCTGTTATTTGTCATGCAATTGAAGTAATTAGTCATGCAAATCAATTCAACTAAAGTCAACTATCATTAAACTCAAAATAACTACATGCAACTGAAGATAATTGAACCATAACTAAACTAAACTAAACTAAACTAATACTAAAATGATACTGAACTGATAGTACCACTCCACTCATGTAAATATCAATCCCTAATTTTTAGGATCAAGACATGCATTTCTAAAGTGTGATTAATCATCCAAATAGTTAACTTAAGCAAGGTGGGTTCCACCTTCCATGTGGGCACCCCATTTGCTCCTATCTTGTAGGAGCTCTTCTTGGATGTCCCCACATGTTCCTATCATTTAGGAATAATCACAAATGTCAATTTACATGTTCATTTCATTCAAATTTAATCTCTTTCTAATCCTAGTGTTGGGGAACACTTTCCAAGGACTTAGAAGATACATGAAATATGTTTAGGATTGCAATTAAATGACATCCTATTCCCAACAATCCATACACATAAATATTTATACAAGGGCTACCAAAATCCATGAATATACATATACATTTTCCCTTAGACATATTAGAAATGTCTCTACATAAAAATAATTATATAATCATAAATATATGTACATCATATATCTATATTGAGCTCCCTCTCTCCTCCTCCCCACCAGGAGAAGGTGGATGAGGAGGAACAACTTGCTGAACACCCTGTTGTGCTCCTAGATCTTGAGTTGTTGGTAGTACTACCTACGTTGGCTACTATGTAACTAGTGGAAAAGGCCCCACTTACCCTCCATTTGATCATCCAATAGATCCTCCATCTATCCTTGTCATACTCCTTGTCAAGTACCTAGGGGATCTCCTCCCATATGGTACCACTGCCTCATATAATGTGCAATAGTAGGTGGCCTCCTACATTAGTCTCCTCATATGCTACACATATCCATCCACAAAGATGACTGCACCTTCTCAAGCTCCTCCAACTCCACCCTCCACCTCGAACTATTGGCAGAATGCCCTCCATACATCCCATTCATCATTCAACTAAGCCACCTATACCTCTAATTTATAGTATCAAGCTATCTCAATGTCTCTCTTAATTATTCTCTGGGCTAGATGTACTAAGAGGTTATCCCTCTCCACCTGATACCCATCACCCTCCTTCTGAGTGTGGTCTCACTCTGACATTACAAATCCAAGTTGTACACCCATATCTCCATCATCCCCTCCTCTTTATCTGTCCATCATATCTCACCACCACCACCCCCCATTTGCTATCATCTCCTCTAGAACCAACCTCACCCTGATTAGGACCTTCCCCTCCTCCACCTCCAACATTGTCACTGGCTACTTCCGCTTGCTTCCTGACTCGATGAGCCCTATCTAGCTTGGCCTCCCACCTAGGTCTCCTCACTACCCCACTATTTGGATGGGTGAATCTCAATGGTCATTGTACTCCCCACCATAATTCATACTTGATGGTAGTCCCTGCATCATCAACTATTGTTGTCCAAGCCCATTGAATGGGATGAAAGGAAGTTGGGTACACGGAAAATCTTCCTACACTAAAATATCAAAAGAGAGAATGTGCAAATTTTTATAGTTTCAAACCCTTCAACAATTACATATGAGAAGATGCACATAATAGGTAACATAAACAACTTCACAGATACAACAAAAAAACATAACACCAAAATATATGTGGGGAAAACCCTTTCGAGAGAAAAACCCCACACTCCAAAAGTCTGAACAATGTATTATTTGTAAACAACGATTACAACACACTTGTAGTGCAAGCCTCTATAGGAGTTTGTTCGTGTTACAAGTCTGCAATTGATTCAACAACATAGCGGTACCTACAAAGAACACTATCATATGAATCCAAACACAACACAAGCATTTATAGAGCTCATGAAAAAGTTGGACACTTAGAATCTTCACATGCAAGGTGCCACCCAACATGCATGTCATAGTCTATCATAATCATCCATAATTAGCTCTTACATTGTCATAATCTATCATATGGAAATCTCCATCATAATTAATCTATGAAATATTACAAACTCCACTAAATTAGTGAAAATTAAGGCTCCACAAAATGGGGCGCCCACCTCCACCAATTTAGCTTACAACTGCTATGCACAACTCTTATAGTTGTCATAAACCATCATGGAAAGTTGTCATAGTTTGTCATAATTAATGACATAACAACTTATGACAATTTCCATCATTATAGCCCAAATTTAATCCCTCAAAATTGGATGCCTACCTCCTTGAAAGTAGCTTCCAAAATGCACATTTCACCTTCCATGTACGATGCCACATCACCGACGGGTCTCAAAAAGTGCCACAAAATTAGTAGAAAAAATATATTAGGATAAATTAAATAATTAATCACCAAAATTAAATTCTAGGACTTGCAAAGGTTGAGACACCTTAATCCCAACATTATCCCACTTGTCAAAGACCTTTCAAGAGTCATCTGCAATCAACTACTCAAGGCCAAGATGCTCATGGATCCAAAACACCATTTGAACTTCTCTGTGCTCAATGGATTTTTCAATTCATTTACAACATTCATTTGGGTGTTAACCTTCTCCAATTTAACCTTCCCATCTTCCACCATATCATGAAAAAAATGAAACTACACATCAATATGCTTTGTTTTGGCATGGAAAGTAGGATTATTTGCTAACCAAATGGCACTCTAATGATCACAATAGATATTTATATGCCTTGCATAAAGCCCAACATTTGAACACAAACACTTAAGACAAATGGCTTCCTTACAAGCATGAGTAGCTGCCATGTACTCTACTTTTATCATGGACAAAGTGAATACAACCTGCTGCTTACTCATCCAACTAATGGCACCACCAAACATCATGAATAATATCCATTGGTGGATATTGTGTTGTCAATATCTCCTACCCAATCATAACCCACAAACCCATGAATACAACTGAATGCTAGATAACCATGAAAACGTAGGGCATACTCGAAAGTACCCTGCAAGTATGTGAACACTCTCTTAATTGCATCCCAATGCACCTATCTAGGATTAGCCATATAACGACTTAGGACTCACTTCTTAGGTAATGTCTAGCCTCATATAGACCATAACAAACATCAAACTATCTACAACACTAGCATAGGGTACTCTAGTCATGTTCTCCATTTTACAAGGAGACTTTGGACAATCCTCTACAAAAATTTTCATTCCTTGCAACAGAAGAACAACTAATTGTCTATAAGCTATCATGTTGAATCTTTCCAACATTGCATTCACATACTTACTCTGGCTTAACTAAAGCTTTCTATTAGCCTTGTCTCTACTAATATCCATTCCTAGGATATATCGAGTTGCACCTAAATATTTCATTTCAAACTATGATGACAACTAAGACTTTAGATCTAAAATAAAACTTTTATCTTGCCCAAAAAATATCATATCATCAACATACAATGTAATGATGAGAATACGATCATTTATAGTTTTATAGTAAACAAAATGATCCAATTTAGATCTCAGAAATCCCAAACTCAACACAAATGTGTCAAATTTCTAGTACCACATCCTAGAAGATTGCTTAATATTATGCAAAGACTTTTTCAACTTGCATACTAGACATTATTTACCTTCAACCACACACTGTTCAGACTATGACATATAGATTTCTTTCTCAAAATCACCATGAAGGAAATTTTTTTTCACATCCATCTGCTTCACTTCTAAATCATATGATGCTGCTAGCAATAACAAGAATCAAATAGATGTTAAATTTACAATGGGTGAGAATATCTCACCATAATCTATCCCCTCCACCTATGAATAACTCTTTGCTACTAGCCTTTCTTTATGCTTCTCAATGATAACATCAGGACCACATTTTTTCTTGAACACCACTTGCATCCAATAGGTTTATGTCCTTTAGGAAAAGGTGCCAGATCCCATGTGTTATTTTTATTCAATGCAACCATCTCTCCATCCATGGCTTTCATCCAAGAATCTACATCACTCATAGCCATTCCCTCTTGCACAGTCCTTAGCTCATCAACATTAGCAATCAAAGAAAAAATACAATTTGAATCCAATAGTGAATAACCAAACCTTTCAAGTTGTCACCTGATACGAGTGGACCTCCTCAATGATTGAGGTTGAGGTTCTTCTTCTTCTGAGCTTTTTGAGCTGCTAGAACTCTCCTCATCATCATGTCCATTTTTGGCTTCTAGTTCAACTTTCTTAGGGTCAAGAGGAAGTTGAACCAAATATTTTTATGTTAGATATAGGCTGCAAAATAGTGGAAAATGGTTTGATCTCTCTGAAGATAACACTTCGACTATAGAGGATCTTTTCAGCCACTGGATCCCAAAGCTTGTACCCTTTCACACCAATACCATATCCGATGAAGTTACACATAACAACCTTGTTTTCCAACTTTGAGCTTTTCTCCCTTGTTACATGAGCATATGCCTCACAACCAAACACATGAAGATGTATCAATGAGGGATTCTTTCTTGACCACACCTCTATAGGTGTCTTCTCAACAAGAGTTGATTTAGGAGATTTGTTAATCAGATAGCAGACAGTGGCAAAACTTTAGTGCAAAATTTGTGTTCAAGGCCAACTCCACTTAGCATACTCCTATCCCTCTCCATCATCTTGTTCATCCTCTTTACAACCCCATTCTATTGAGGGGTATATGAAGTTGTCTTATGGATTTCAATCCCATGTTCTTTACAAAACATCAAAATTAGCGAAACAAAACTCACCACCATTATCAGTCCTCAAAAACTTAATCTTCCTACCAATATTATTTTCTACCAAGGCCCTAAAATCCTTAAACTGATTGAAGTATTTAGCATTACTTATGAGAAAATAAAAAATGTCCTACTGTAATCATGTATGAAAGAAAAAAAATATACATATTTTAATAATGAGGGAAAATTTATAGGACCAAAAACATCATAATGCACATAGTCCAAAACTCCAAAATATTTGTGAGAAATGTGATAAAATTGAACATGGTTTTGCTCTCCATAGACACAATGTTTGAATAAATCAAACTCAAGGTTCAATCATCAAGCCCCTCAACAAGGATTTTATTTTTTAGGGTTATCAAACCCTTTACACCAATGTGACCAAGTCTTTAGTGCCAAAACATTGTCTTCTCAGTAGGTAACTTCATCTTCAAAGCATGAGCACCCTTAGGTACAAAAAAAATGGCCATCAGATGTGGATGCAACTTTCTTCTTTGTTTTTGGTTCCAATAGTGAGGATAGTGACTTAGAAGTTATTTTCTTCATCTTCATAGAAGAAATATTACACTATACCATGCATACATCTAGCTGAAATAGAGTGTCTATCGAAACACCATTAATAGGCACCATAACTCCTCTAGTCATCTTGCATCCTCCATTCGAGAAGACAATGTGCATACCCACATCATTTAAATTATAGAAAAAAGGTTCCATGCCAAACTAGGGATATGGAAAACACCATCGATCCCTTTCACTCTAGTATATAAGAATATTATCTTGACTCTTCCATGGCCAATAATATTTAGGTGAGAGTCATCACCTAGGTACACCTTCCCACCAACATAACTCTCATACTTAGAAAACCAATCTTGATGTGAAATCATGTGGAAAGAAGCACCAAAGTCTATCAACCACACATCTTGAGATGCATGTGTTTTCAAGGAAGCAACAAAGGCATCTGCATCATCCTAAGAAGAGGATCTATCAGATTCAAAATCAGAGAATGTCTTATTTTTCTTCTTTTTCTCCTTCTTACAATCTTTATAGAAATGATCAGATTTTCTGCAATTCCAACATTTCTCCTTGGTCTTACTAGGAGACTTAGATCTCCCATATTGGGATTTGGATTTTTACTTCTCTTGCTTCATGTTCTTCTTTTTTCCTTTTTCTTTTGTTCTTCCTCAAACTGTCAGAGCCTCCTTAGCCATTTCAAAATATTTTCTTCACATCTCTTCAGATAGTAATGACACAAACACTTCATCCATCTTAAAGGTGGTAGTGTTACTTCTAATGACCATGAAAAGATGTTCCCAAGAATCTAATAGTGAGCACAACAAATTCATGCAATGATCCTCCTCCTCCATTTTCACACCAATAGAATTCAACTAGGAAATAAGCATGTTGAATTCATTTATATGATCTACTATAGATCCTCCTTCCTTGATTCAAAGAGAAAACATTTTCTTTCATAGGAACAACTTATTGACTAGTGATTTAGCTTGATAAATCTAAGAAAGTTTCTTCCAACGAAGTGCATCAATCTTCTCTTCATGAATGTTTAGAAGTATTGAATCAACTAAACATATTCTTATTAGACCCTTAGCCTATTAGACCCTTAGCTTTCCAATCCATTAGATCACAATATTCTTATTTCATGCTCATTGGCATAGTTCTAGAAACAGATGTCCACAAATCATGGTCTACAAGCATGTCTTCCATCTTGAGCTTCCACAACTCAAAGTTTCCTTTGTTAAAATTTTCTATCTTAGCTCTACTAGATGTTCTTTTCATCTCCTTCCTACAATAGGGTTAATAATTTTTTTTTGCAATAGGCTCCCACTCAAATAAGATCAATACAAAAAACCCTTTAACCCACACTAGGAAACAGAGGTGATCAGGCTCTGATACCAATTGAAAGGAAGCTTGGTATGTGGAAAATATTTCTATACTAATCTATTAGAGGTGAGAATATACAAATTTTTATAGTTTCAAACCCTTAAACAATTACATACAAGAAGATGCACATAACAAGTAACATAAACAACTTCACAAATACAACAAAAACACATAACACTAGAATATACATGGGGAAAACCATTTCAAGAGAAAAAACCCACTCCAAAATTTTGAATAATGTATTATTTGTAAACAATGGTTACAATATACTTGTAGTGCAAGCATCTACAAGAGTTTGTTTGTGTTGCAAGTATGGAATCAATTCGGTGACATATCATTATCTGCAAAGCACACTATCATACAACTCCAAATGTAACACCAACATTTATAGAGCTCATGACAAAGTTGGATGCCTAGAATATTCACATGCAAGGTGCCACCCAACATGCATGTCATAATCTGTCATAATCAACCATAATCAACTCTTACATTGTCATAATTTGTCATATGAAAATCTTCGTCATAATCTGACATAATTAACCTATGACATGTGAAAAACTCCACCAAATTAGCACAAATTAGGGCCCCATAAAATGGGATGGCCACCTCCACCAATTTAGCTTACAACTACCATGCATGAATCTTACATAAATTGTCATGGAAATTTTTCATAGTTTGTCATAATTTATGGCATAGCAACTTATGACATTTGCCATCATTATAGCCCCAAATTTAGGCTCTTAAAAGTGGATGTCTACCTCCTTAAAATTAGCTTCCAAAATGTGCATGTCACCTTCCATATAGGATGCCACATCACCAAAAAGTCCCACAAAGTGCCACAACATTAGTAGGAAAAATACATTAGGATAAAATAATCTGTGGGGTTTGTGGGCTCAATTTATTTTCTTGTTCTAAATCTGCAATCATATTGATGACCTGGTGCCCCACCTGCCTATAGACCCCTAGTCACATTATTGTCTTAGCTCCTTTACTTTTCCAATATAGAGGCACTTAAGACCAGCACCTTAGCTCCCTATACTCAACACCTGGTCACCTAGGTAACCAAGGGCCAACAAATAAGGGGTTTAAGTCTTCCCTTACACCATTGAATTTTTGAAAAGAATTGTTATTCAAACCATCATAACATGCTCAATTTTCATCTAATTTTCAAACTTTAATAGTCATTAGAAATTTGGTTCCAAGATACAAATGGTGATGAATTTAAAGTTTTAAAATTTTGATCCAAATTTCAAGTATCTTCACTCAAATTAATATTTTTTTTGCAACTTCAGCTAGTCATAAATTTTGTATGTTTATCTTTTTTCAATGCTTCTTTTTTAATTTATTAAAAAATCCAAAAAATATATTTTTCTTTTAGGATTAATTTTTTTTAATTTTTGACTAAATTTTGTTTTCAAGTCTTTTGTGTCTTATAATTATATCCTTTAAATTACTAATTTAGTGGTTTTCCAATACATTTTATAAAGATCTGATTATAGACCTTTTATTTTTTAGAGTGCTTTGTCTATTTTGTTTTTTCACATCACAAATTTCTTTAAAATTCACTTTGATTTGGAATAACAATTTATGTGTGTCTTTTAAACCTAAGGTACACTTACATATGCTCTCCTCTCACACTTTAGGGTGATCTTGAGGATAAAAAGTATGTATTTTATTGTTTTATTTTTAGGGGGCCTATGTAGGGTTCATCACCCTAAGGGAGGATCTCAACTCTATTTTTTCAATAGAGTATAAATATTGGGGGTGAATCAAAAGACACACCTCTTGTAATTTGTGAAATTATCATTCAATCTAATCCCCCAAGGACTTTATATCTTGGGGAAGTGAATTAGAAGGGTGGGTTACCCTCTTCTCCTAGTTCTTTGAAATTTTTGCACTTTCAAATTCATGGATTAAGACTCACTTCCCTTGAGGCATATAGAGGATTCCCTGAAAAAACATTTTCTAGCCTAGCTTAAGACCTTTCACTTGTCTTTTAGTTTAGAGCAAGAGATGTGGATCATACCTTGAAGTTACTAATAATGTAATTCCATGTGGTGAGATAGAGCTGACCTTGGGAAAGGATTTTTCCTCCAATGTAAGGGGTTTATTAGTGGTACATGACCATACATACCATAGCTATCCATGAAAAAATAGATAGTATTAATAGATTAATTTCCATTATGGGCCCACATTAATAGTCACACCTTTTATTGAATAATTTTAGGCTTGTTATTTCTAGTTGGTACCAAATCTAGGGTAACCATTACCATTCAATCTTAGTGATAAATCTATTTTACCTTTTTCTCATCACAAAAAAAATGTTTTATTAACCATAACCTAGACAATCCCACATACTTAGTACATCTTTTACAAATCACACATCCTCCTCCATACATTATCTCATTTTTTCTATCTATTCTAAGTCATATGGATTTTTTCATACATCTCCCACATCAAACCAAATCACTTGTCCAATTCATATTCATCCATTTTGACCACACTGTTATTCCTTATCCATTTTACTTATTTTGAATTATCTCATTATCCGATCATCCACAACATACCTTTGATTGCAAGGTACATATCCCTTTGTCATTTATTTTCCACTTGGTCATAACCTTAGTCATCTTTGAGCCACATATAAGATATTTGAAAACATTAGTATATCCTTGGTTATTCCACCATCACCATTTTTTTTACACATCATTCATATAGTCCAAAACCTACCATCATCATGATCAAATCCTTGGTCATAGTTGAAAGTATCACCTTTGGATATTTAAATTAAATAATCAATTTATTTGACCTTTAGGACCTTTAAATCATCATAAGGCCCCTTTTCTAATCCTTAGAAACTCTATAACAATTTGTATATTTCAAATCAAAGTCATAATAAAATTATCCTAAGATCCAATTGTGTAGCTTAAAATTTAATCCAAGTTTATTAAATCCAATCCATATATAGTCCATTTAATCACTTTTTCCCATCTTTGGTACCATTTTTCAATCAAGTTCATTCCAATTCATCCATTACATCACCTAAGGTTATCCTTATTTTTTAGGAACTAAATCCATTTTGATTAGTCACCACAAACCCAACACAATCACTGAGTTCTCCATTTTCATCTTTTCCCACATAAAATTTAAATAAAAAAATGGATGCATCTACCACACAAGAAAATCCAAAACTCATAATCAAAGCACGACCAAAGATCATAATCAAGGGAAAATCTAACACCATGAACCCTTTAGATCAAATCATTTTTCCAAATCAAGCCAAGTACAATGATTATAATGGTATTAACCATTAACCAAAATATGATATTTATGATGAGGATGAGGATGGTATCATTTCCCAAATAGAATATGATCCTTATGATGATGAGGATGGTCCTATCAACCAACACAAATATGATCCTTACAATGATGATTATGATAGCATTAACCAAGACACCATTGGAGAAACCCTTATAGATCTTCTTTCCATAGATTCTATACATGCACCTCACCTTTAACTTCCATATCTATCAAAACCATGACCTCCCTAGCACTAAATACCTCATGAACCAACATCAAATATCCATTAATTATCCTTATCCCACCTTTGGTAGGGAAAATCCATCCTAGAACAATATTCCCCATCATGCCAAACCATGTCATTCGAATCATCTTCACCCATATCTTTTAAATATTTTAAATAATTTACATCTTCCAATTCATTTGCATCCACCTCTCAAAATTATTATCACCTAAATCCTTTGATTCCTCTCAATCCTCTATCTAGTCTCCACACCACTCTCATCTCATTCCTCCAACCAATCCAATATAAATTCCACTCATTCATGAAATATTGATCAGTCTCATCTATATACTCAATATTTTTTCCAAGTACTACACACATAGGATAAACAAAAAATAATATATCTAATAAGTTCATGTCTAGAACACCTATCAATGAGTCTCCTACCACTATGCGTGTTCTAGATAAAACAAAATCTAATGCCTCATCACCTATGAATCCCACTCAAGAGCTCTATATCCAGAATCTAGTATTACCATACCACAATATTGAGTCCATCCAATAATCCCTCATTATTATTTGAACTTGCATTCCATTCTCCTATCCATTTGATATATGCTAAGAACCAAATCTAAAGTATGATAAAACTTGATCTAACATAAATCAAGGCTAAGTTATTGAGAAAATACCCATAAATAATCATGATATTCATGTTAATCCAATATTCAATCAAGATCCAATAGATGATTATGAAACCCATGAAAATCCAATCTTTGATCAAAATCCTATCTATGATTATGATATCTAAAATTTAACCTTTGATCAAGATTCCCCCATTAATCAAGAAATTCAAGATGATCCCTTCATCCTCATTGATCCCATCCATACTCCTCAAACTTCCATTTCCCAAGATGAGAAACTTTCCTCCCTTTTATACATATATAGTCAAACAAATGATGTGGGTCCCACAAAGTATGTGGATTCACAAGACAAGATTGGTTACATTAAGAATATCACTAATCAAGATACCAAAATTGCAAACAAGGAGAAAGCACAATCATCCTATAAGTTGAGTTCAACCACATTCATATGGTTTGACCTTATTTTAGAAGAGAAAATAGATCTCTCTACTAAGTCATTGTTTCCTAATGATGGATTTTCATCCTATTTCAAGAGAAAAAAATATCCTATGGTAAACAAAAAATTTCAAAGTATGGGTTACAATGGAAAAGGCTTAGGCCTTCATAAACAAGGCATTCTATAAATTGTATCAGTATATGGAAATTATGGATATCACATCTCCAAGAAAGAATTATAATGGTGACAAATCAATTATAGTTTGGGTAATGTCTTCCAGTGAAAGCATCCTAATAGAATCCATCCATCAACCTTCTAAAATTCCTTCTTCCACCCATGTTTTCCCTACTTCCTTCATCCATACTATAAATATACATCCACAATATCCTAAACCCCTTGATTGGGACCAAAAACATCACCCATTATACAAAGTGAATAATTTCCATGAAGTAAAAGAACACTATCAACTACCAAAGAAAAAACAAATATAGATTCCATGTGAAAATTAAAATGAATTAAAAATCAACATGTATTCAAACATCAAGAAGAGAAAAACAATGAAATATGGATCCCAAATAAAATTATATTGATGTATCCAATCAAATTGAGTCATTAAAATAAATCCATTACTCACATTTCACATATTACAGTAGTTGTGTGCACCACCTTCACAATCCAAAATACTGTTGGTCCCAATCCAAATCCTAATCCTAATTATAAATCCAACTTTACCAAAAAATCCTAACATCTCTCATTCTAATTGAAACCTCAAATCCTTAAACCCAAAATTAATCAATCCACACACCCACATCTAAAGTACTACTTATCAAATAAACAACCTAAGTCTCAATCCTTACCTTCAACATCAAATCCACACAACTTCATCCTAAGTCTAACCGAAAGCCTAGAATCAGTCACATCCTTGTAACAACACTTTACCATAAGATTTATCATGGCAATCTATCAATATGTTTATATTTAGACAAGGCCAACACAACTATCAAAGATAATTATCACAATTGTGAATCATATGCTAGTGCAAAGATCCTAGCAAAGAAACTATGTAAGGTAGGATAATATTGGCATGTCATGATTGAAGCATCTATATTAGCTACATTGCAAGTCCATGCATATGATACATGAATAAAAATAAATCAAGAGTAGCCCCAAAAAGTCCAAAATTTCAAAAAAAGTTTACGAAATCAACAAAATTCTGAAAAAATAGAAAAAGGAAAAAAATAAAAAAATAGTAAAGATAAATAATATGTCCAATGGTGAAAACCACTTCTTGTGGCATCTTGGACAAGTATCATGATGAAAATCCATTCACGGGAATCATGTGTAAATCAAATAGCTATGTTAACCTTACAATTGGGGGAAAATTGTCTCATGCATTCCAATATACCTATCATTTCATTTCATCATACTCATCCACCATATCCTTTTAGTCATGTTCTATCCATATTCCATACCTACATTGATCTTAACAATGATTGGGGGAACACACTTAATATATACTTTGGAAAAATCTTAGCATAGCCATCCTTTGGCCACACACCATCTACCATCAATTTATTTCCTACATATCACTACCTATCTTGGATAAAAACACATTAATCCTATGCAATATAGTCCTTGTACATCTCCCATTACATCCCTCTATCACTCCATATCATCTTCATCCCATCTAATCCATCAAACCAGTCCATCCAAACCATGTTTATACTTGTCTCTAGGTTTGGTTTATCCCTTGCCATTGGTTCCACCATTCAAATGATAAATAAAAATATACACTTATCCAAAAAAATTCCCAATCTATAAGCATGATACTTAAAAAACTTTGTCCATGTTGAATCCCTTAAATCCAAGAATACCCTACTTAGAATATTGTATTCATAAAAAAAAATTGATAAAATTTGTTCCTTACCTTACTACAAGTTATGTTTAATCTAAAATTAATCCAATTATCATCATCGGGATAGTCTTTCCCAATTCTTGTGTTTCTTTTGGGATGCGTCCTTCCCACATCAACAATGTTATCATCATTATCATCATCATCATTAAAACAATATATAGCTCATAGATTGAATAGGTGAAAAATACGATGCAATCCTCATCACCAATCCTTAGATCCTCATCAATCAAATCCATCCCCTATCCCATCTACCCATACACCCTTGGCTTCAACATATCATTGGAT
The DNA here is from genome assembly GCA_007258455.2 of Sequoia sempervirens. Lineage (NCBI taxonomy): Eukaryota > Viridiplantae > Streptophyta > Pinopsida > Cupressales > Cupressaceae > Sequoia > Sequoia sempervirens. The sequence goes on along the minus strand of VDFB02000013.1, from coordinate 290,236,374 downwards.
ACCAACTTGTGTTTTTTGCATATTTTTAAATTATTTTATGTATGGGTTTGTGTTTGTTTATTTCTTATATTTTTAGTGCTCCATCCATCACACCATCATAGTCACCCTCATCATTCATATGATGGTGTTCTATTAATAACATGTCTATTGGATCATTATACTATTTTCAGCTTCTTATTTTTTGAGTTAGTTTGTATGCACATGATGTATTGTCATCATGATCCCTTATATCATGATCTATAATACTAAGTGCTAAAACAAAATAAAGGTTGATCCTTGCATGTGAAGTTAATATGACAAAAAATTACATCCTTTAGATCATTATGTCATCCTTTATCCATACCTTGAATCATGTGTCATTTAGCTACACTATATCCTTATGATATTTCATCATTCACATGTACATCCATGGAACCTATCATCCTATCATCCGATCATCTTAGCAGAATAAATCAATATGCCTAATCCTTATCCATCACCAGATCTATATTCATGGAATGTACATCATCACAATATGGTTTCTCTCAACTTATATTTATCACTCTTGACACATATTTTTATTATCTTTTATCTTTTCAAGACCCCTCTTTGGTCTTATTTTTCCCAAAAGATCTCTTGAGATGGAATCGCTTCCATCATCATCCCTGAGCGACCGGGACAACTTGCTACTAAAACTTCATCCCATCCTACTCTTTATTCTTCTTTGAAACAACATAGTGCTTACTTGTGATATTGTATCAAAGAGGGGGGAAATTTAGACACCTAAATGTTTCTCTAGTGTACCTAGTCCTAATCAATCAAATCCATCACCTAGGACAAGTCCCCTTCACCTAAGGTCTTCCACAATTAAATAGTACTATTATTTAATTAATCTCTTTTTCCATCTCACCTCACAATAAATAAATGAATACCTATTCCACGTATTTTTAATCTCACACATGGCTAAAATAATTAAATAATTATAGTATTTAATTATACATATATTCCCTCAACACATTACAATAAAGGGCACCTAAGAACACTTGTCTTGATGGTTCAATTATTCTCTCCACCAAACACAATAATATAGCTCTACTAGATGCACATATTACTTATTTCCCTCATGGTTACAACCACTTGTAGAATGGGGAAAAATAAAGGTTAAGGTTATAAATCATCAAAACTAAAACCCTAAATCCATAAACCAACAATGAAGCACAATCCAACATAGAAACATATAACATAAAGCAATAGTACCTATGCCATGGTTGATTCACCACCATTGTCCTTCTCCATTTTGCTTAATATTATTGATTTCCCTCATATTTTAGTATGCAATTATAGCCTAATTACAATGATAGAAAAATATTGAAGAGTGTACTTGTCTCTTTGAACATCATGTACTTGTGCATAAACTAGGTTGCATAAAACTAGGTAGGTTGAAATGACAATGATAGGTCTCTTTTATAGAAAACCAAATTTGGATGAAGGGATAGGATTAAAACCCAATATGACATGACAATCAATGACCAAGATTGAAAGTTGTAGTATGAAATAGGGTTAGGGATAAATTAGGGAAAATATAGGACTTGGTTAAGGATGGATGGTTGAGATTGAGACATGAAGAGATAAGAATGACATGGATAAAGAGGTTGGCACAAAAAAAGAGGTTGTTGGAGAAAATTAAATAGTTATAAAATTATTTAATTTAGGAGGGAAAGTGAATAATTAAATAATTAAAGCAATTATTTAATTATAGAAGAAAGGGAAAGCTGAATTTTAAAGTAAATAATAATTTAATTTAAAAAGTGAGACAAAAGGACAAATTAGTAAATAATTAAATAAGTAAAATTTATTTAATTATAGAAGAAGAAGATAATGAATAATTAAATAATGTAAATAATTATTTAATTATAGTACAAAATTATAATGTAATTAAATAAATAAGAATTTATTTAATTATAGAAAGAAAAGGGGGACATTAGTGAAGTAATTGAATAAATAGAATTTATTTAATTAATCAAAGAAAGAAAAAATTTAATTAAATAATTAATATTATTTAATTAATAGAAGAAATATGACTTTAGACGAAAATAACTAAAATTATTTAATTATTTGGGGGAGAAAGGGGGATTGGTGCAAAAAAAATGGTGTTTGTAGATGAAGGACAATTTTTAGTGTCTACATTTTTTCCCTCTTTGATACAATACATTTTATCATGTTGTGTCAAAGAAATTTAGTTCAAAAATATGCCTCAGTGTGTTGACAAGAAAACGGGATAGACCTATGCCCCCTCAAATTTTTTTTGCAAATTTTTAAAGAATTTGAAAAATTGTTCTGATAATCAAATCTAATAGTGGATGAATGCAAGGATTGATGAAGAGAAATGTTAGCATGGAAAATGTTAGCATAGAGCTAGTGGAAACAAAGAGAGATTGATATTTTGCTTGATAGATGTTTGCTAGGCATTGCATTTAATCATCATTGGATGATTTAAAAGTATGAAAAATGGACAATAAACACTATGGTATGAAATAGACCAAGGTGTGCAAAGTTATCCAGTTGTAAAAATAGACAGTCAACAGACAAGGAATGCCATCACTCATACTAAGAGCGAAGTTGCCCTAGTCTTTTTGCCAAGACAATCCACAAGAAAAAATCAAAGAAAAGTAGGTCATGAGACATCATTGCTCCTCTAAATCCTTCATGGGACATCCTTGAGGTAGCTAGTAAGGTGACCCAAAAGACAAATAAGAAAAGATAAGACAAATTAGACCAACAAAGCCAACAACCATTCAGATTGTTTGTCAGTGTTTTTTGTGAATATGATATTAATCGATTGATAGATTAAAAGGTTGATTGTTTGACAATGCTTGGTTTCAGGAGAGGAAACATGTCATATAAGACCAAGTTTGGTTTTGATCATGTAACCATCTGTATAAGGAAAATGACATAGTTTGATAAATGACGATGTCTGATTTTAGGAAGGACACATCCTGTATAAGACAAATTAAATGGTTTATTGTTTTGATGTTGATGTGATGTTTGACTAATTAGGAAATTGACTGACTTGGTTTGAAGACTTGTTGGATAGTTTTTTTGTTTGATTTGTGACCTGTTGAGGTTTTAATGACTATTTGTGTCTAAGGACAATGCCCAAATTATTATGACTAACTCGACAAACCATAAAGGATCATCCTAGGGCATCGAGGGCTCATCGACTGATGGCCTTGCCTATGTTATACACATACAGGAAATGTGGTTCAACTAGACACATACTAACATGACTAAATCTATCTTTGTTTTTGGGATTTTTGAAAGTTATTTGGATGTTTTTGGATTTTGACATGTTTTGATTTTTTTGTCTTTTTGAAGTTTTTTTATTTTTCTTTTTTGGATTTTTGACATGTTTTCATTTTTGTTTGGATTTTTGATATAATAACCTCCAATACCAGGTCTAGGATCCATTGACGACATAATTCAAGTACTTGCCCCCAATTAGGTATAGGATCAATTATTAGGAATGGATAAGGATGAACTTTATTATGATTGAACATGGAAAATGAAAGATGCAAAATGCCAACATTAGAAGGATGATAAAGCTTTATTATGGATTGGTGCAAGAATGGGATTTTGTTATGGATGATACACTATAAGGACCATGAAAAATGCATTTGAAATATACCCACAATGAAGCAAGCAGGCATGCACAAGGATCTAAGGACAAACATGATCTTGCTGTAAGATGGGGTTAGAGAGTTCCTAGCCTAGATAAAGTGACAACCAACACTTCTAAGCTATTAACCACACCTAAACAAGAGAACACAAATAAAAGAGAGCAATAAAATAAAAGAAATTAAATGAAACACTCCCCGTTATGGTTGATTACTCTCTTGTCTCTCCTTCTTCTTATGCAATCTTTTCCCTTAGATTTTGTAGTAAACGTGTGCAAGTACCTGCAAATAGTAAGTAAGAAAGTTGGAGATGAAAGGCTGTTAAGTTGAAAATGGAAGAGGAAGGTTGCTTTTATAGACAACCATTCGAATGGATGGTCTAGATTAATCCTCTAGAAGGATTCCAATATTGACAGATGAGGATGCATGAGAGGGAGGTTACGAAATGGATGGTCAAGATCAAGTCTCCAAAAAGATGCCAAGATCAATGGTCCAGAATTGATGCACCAAGAATATGCCATTCTTGGAAGAATTATGGAAGGTTTGATGCCAATGACTATGATGCCTAATGGCTATGACAAGGGTTAATGACAGGGAATCTTTGACTAGAGGAGGTGCATAAATAATTTATTTGAAAATGGAGGAAAGGGACAAGTGGCAAATAAATAATTTATTCAAATTATTTATTTGGAGAAAATGAAAAAGGAGAATTAAATTAAATTAATCAATTTAATTAACTGGGGAGATGAAAATTAGTCATGGATAATTAATTTGAATTATTTATTCAAAAGAGAGGAATGACACATAATTAAATAATTTTGACAATTATTTAATTATGGAAGAATAAAAGGTCAAATAATAATTATTATCTGACTATAGATGAAAGACAATTAATTAAATAAATAATTATTTATTTAATTATTGAAGAAAGGGGTATATTAGTGACACAATTAAATAATTTTAATTGATCAGGATAGAACAGAGACGAGAAAGTGAATTAATTAAATTATTAAAATTATTTAATTAATAGAGGAATATGATCGAACATAATTGAATAATTTTTTTTTTTCAATTATTCAAGGATGACGACCACGAAAAATGACACTCACAAACTTAGGACATTTTTCAATGTCTACATTTTGCCCCTCTTTGACATAATGCAGTTCATCACATTGTGTCAAAGAAATTTAATTTTGAAATATGCCCCAATGTAAATAGAATGAAGAGGGATGACTAGGAGAGTTGTGGTATGCCCCCTCGAGAGGATAGGTAGGTTCAAAGAACATGAATGTGCTCTCGAAATGAATGATAAGACTAGAGGGTGAAGGATAGAAGAAATGTTAGCATGGAGAAGATGGATGTTAGTGTGAAAAAAGAAAGGAAGATGGAGATGAAAAAATATATGGGAAATGACAAGGGACCAACTTTCATACTTGTATATTTCTCATCATTGGGCGTCAAAAATGTCACAAATGGTTCACAAACACCATGGTATGACATAATCCAAGGTGTGCAAGGTGACCATTTGGGAGAGACAAGTAGTCAAAAAGACAAGGAATGTCCCAACTCATACTAAGGACCTAGTTGTCTCAGTCTTTTTTCCAAGACAAACCACAAACAAAAAACAAAGAAAAGAGGCCATGATCCATCATCGTCCCTCTAAATCCATTGTTAGGACATCCTCGTGAAGACTAGTAACATGACCCAAAACCAAAAGATAAGATAAAATCTAGACCAACAAAGTGTTTGCCAAAGAGACAGTGTTTTCCAATGTTAATGATAAGATTGTTTGATGTGATTGATTAGGTAGACCGAATTCAATTGACAAATTGACAAGGATCAATTGATTAGTTGACAAGGATTGATAAATTGATTTGAGTGACCACACCTAGTTTCAGGAAGGACACATCTTGAATATGGCAAGATTGATTGATTTGATAAAGATTGATTGATAAAGTTGACAAAGTTGATTGATTGTGCCCGACTTCAGGAAAGACATATCCTTATTAAGGAAAGATTGATTGGTAAGGTTGACAAGATTGATTGTGATAAAGATTGATCATTTGTTTGAAAAAGATTGATGAATATGACCAAGCGATGTGACGATACCCAACTTCAAGAAGGACACATCTTGTGTAAGGCAAAGAACATATCTGATAAAGTTGACCAAGTGATAAGTCTTGACCAGGAACCTAACTACAAGAAAGACATATCCTGCTTAAGGTGAATGACCAAATTGAAAAAGTTTAATCTCATGAAGGACCCATCTTGATAAAAGAAAAGAGATAGGACCGAATGAGACAAATGAAATAATGCCCCATTCCACAAGATTGATGATCTGATTGATTGGTTGATGATAAGATGATTGTTTGTTGAAAGATTTTGTTGGTTATGTTTGTTGTTGATTCATGATTTGGTTTGAATGATGATTGTTTTCAAATCAAGGACATGACCAGACCTAATAAACCCTAAAGGACATGACCTAAGGGGCCTCGAGGGCTCATCGACAGATGGCCTTACCTATGTAGCAATGCGCAAAGACCTCGTAGTTTGACATGACTTGAATTTTCCTTATTTGACAAAAGACTGAGTCATATTTTATTTGGACAACCTAAAAGGACTAACCTAATGTCTCGGGGGCCCATTTAAGATGAGCCTGTTCTAAGTAGAAAATGCAAAAATGCAACGTAGTTCGACCCGAATAAACAAACTGACTCAGACTTAGACTCAAACTTTGTTTTTGGGATTTTTCATGTTTTTGGATTTTTTGGATTTTGGATGATTTTATGTTTTTTTTGGATTTTGATGAATTTTTTGATTTTTATTTTATTTTGATGGTTTTCTGATTTTTTTGGATTTTGAAGTTTTTGGTTTTTTGGTTTTGGAAGTTTTCTAATTTCTTTTGGATTTTGGATGATTTTATGATTTTTTTGGATTTTTGATGTTTTATGATTTTTTTTGGATTTTGATGGTTTATTAATTTTTTTTTTGGATTCTGATGTTTTAAAAGGCTGATACCATGTGTTATTTCTTATGAAGACTTGATTCAAGGAATTTCCCCTAGTTAGGTGGAGGACCAATTTATTGTGTGCAAGGGGAAGCAATAGGAGAATATGAAGGATGACCGAGATGCCAAATGTCAGTGGTTCTTAGGCCATGAGAAGGATGACAAGGATTTATTATGAACAAGTGTAATGTGTGAATGGATGGGTGGAAAGGACAAATGACCAGATAGAATAACAGTAGATGGAGGAACATAGACTGACTACACATGGAACCTGTTTGCTAGGTTTTCACCATGGTACTTATCCAAAGCACCACCGAAGTGGTTTTCACTTTTGGATGAATTATTTATCTTTACTATTTTTTGATTTTTCCATTTTTTTTGGTCATCACCAAGATTCCTGTTTTCCAGGTTTTCATCAGGGTGACCATTTTTTTGATTTTTTTGGTATTTTTGACTTTTTAAAGGGATACTTTGAGAATCAAGTGTAGTACATATGAAGGTGCATGTTGTTGATGGGTTCAGACAATGGTTCTCCTTCAAGATTAGAGAGTTGATAAGCACCCAATCCATATGATGTTGTGACAATATAGGGGCCCAACCAATTAGGTTCAAACTTTCCAAGCTTTACTTGTTTTGCTTGATTCTTCATAGTTTCTTTCAGGACTAAGTCACCAATTTAAAATCTTCTGGGTCAGACCTTCTTGTTGTAGCTGTGTCAAAGGAGATTCTGGTATGCTTTTAGATGTGTCAATGCATTGTCTCTTTTCATCCAACATTTCTAGCTCATGTAAACAGGATGCATGATATTCTTCTTGATCAATCAAGCCTTGCATAGAGACTCACAAAGAGGGTAACTCGACCTCTATAGGAAGTATTGCTTTAGACCCAAATAAAAGAGAGCATGGGGTGGCTCCTATAGGAGTACAAACATTGGTGCAATAAGCCCATAAGGCAGGGTTGAGTTTTAGGTGCCAGTCACGGTCAGTGTCATTGATAGTCTTCTTTAATATTTTTAGGATGGTCTTATTAGACACCTCAACTTGGCCATTGCCTTGGGGATAGTATGGGGTAGAAAAATTATGTTGGATATGGAATTTTTCACAAAGCTTGCAGACATCCTAGTTTTTAAAAGGGTGACCATTATAGATAATTATGGACTATGGGATACCATAGTAGTAAATAATGTAATTTAGGATGAACTTGGCTATTTGTTTTCCAATGATGTAATTCAATGGGATGAGTTCAATCCATTTTGTGAAATCCTCAGTAGTGAAAAGGATAAACTTATGTCCATTAGAAGAGGTGGGATGGATTTTTCCTACAAGGTTGATTCTCCACTGAGAAAATGGCCAAGGCAATGTAAGCGACTGTAGTTCCTAAGTTGGTGCATGTATAAGATCTCCATGAATTTGACATTGGTGACATTTCTTCACAAAGTGATAAGCATCACGTTCCATCTTAGGCCAATAATACCCAATTCTCATGAGATTTTTAGCTAAGGTGGGACTAGTAGAGTGAGCCCCACATATACCTTGGTGTACCTCTTGCAAGGCTGTTTGTGCTTCATTTGAGTCGACATCGAAGGAGGGTACTATCTAAGTTGCAGTAGTAAATAGTGTCTCTAATGATGACATATTTGGATGCCTTTTAGATAAAGGTTTTGTGTTGGTTAAGGGACAAGTTAGGAGGGATAATTTGGTCATGCAAGTAACTATAGATGTCTTTATACCAAGGGGATTCAAGACCAACAAGTTCCCACACAAGTTCAGTTTTAGGGACATGGAATGTGGGGATCAATATTTTTTCCACCAAGAACTCATATTGTGAGGCATTGTTGGGAATGTCCAAGAGAGATCCAATTGTAGCCATTGCATTAGCTACTTTGTTCTAGATTCTCGGTATCTATTCAAAATAAATGTTATCAAATTATAGTTTGAAGTTGTCTACCATGTGCTTGTAGGGCATCAATTTCTCATCCTTAGTGTCATAGTCATCATTAACTTGCTTTATCACTAATTGAGAGTCACCATAGAATTGAAGGTATTTAATTTTCTAATTTATTTCCATTCAGAGTCCTATCAATAATGCTTCATATTCAACCATGTTGTTTGTGCATGAGAATTATATTTTAAATGACTTAGGAATGGAGTCTCCTTGAGGTGTGATAAATAAAATACAGGATCCTGATCCATGACTTGTATAAGATCCATCAAAGTATAGCTTCCATGTTGTGGGTGTGTCTATGACAAAGATTGATTCATCTTGAAAGTTAGATATCAAAGGATGGTTTGCTTTTAATGGTGCATCTATAAGTTGGTCAACTATTACTTGTCCCTTTATTTACTTGCGAACAACATACTCAATGTCATACACACTTAGAATCATGACCCATTTAGCTAGCCTTCCTATCAATGCCACCTTACTGAGAAGATATTTCAAAGGATCATTTTTTTCAATCAACTTTGTCTTGTGGTTTAGCATGTAGTGTCTCAATTTTTGTGTGCAAATACCACTTCTAGACATGCTCACTCAATAGGACTATAGTTTAGCTCATACCTGACTAAAGTGTGACTGATATAGTATATTTTCCTTTCCTTTCCATCATTGTCATTTTGTGCTAAAAGTGCCCCCATTGTTGATGTAGTAGCCGTCACATATAGTATCAGATGTCTTTCGTCAATTGGTGGCATAAGGACTGGTGGAGTCAATAGATATTTCTTGATTTGATCAAATGCTTCTTGACACTTATTAGTCAAATTGAAAGGAATACCATTTCTTAATAGATTTTGGAATGGATGGGCCTTGTCTACTAGCTAAGCGATAAACCTGTAGATTGATTGTAATCTTCCTTGTAATGTCCTTAACTGATTGATATTGGTTGGTGGTGGCATGTCTAAGATCACTTTTACTTTGGCGGGATCGACTTCTATTCGTCTGTGAGAGATGATATATCCTAGGATTTTGCCTGATTGGACCCCGAAAACACATTTCTTTGGATTTAGCCTAAGTTGATATCTTTCAAGTCGAATGAAAATCTTGTCTAACACTACTAAGTGTCCACTTTTTTCTAGATATTTGGAGAGAAGGTCATCAACATAATCTTCCATAAGGACATGCATATAGTCATGGCTCTTTGATAGGTGGCTCTAGAATTTTTCAATCCAAATGGCATGACATTCTAACCAAAAGTTCCCCAAGTGCATGTGAAAGTTGTCTTTGGTTGATCTTCAATGGAAATTCTTATCTGATTGTAACCTAAGAATTCATCCATCAATGATAACATTTCATGTCTAGTGTTTAAATCTACTATATTGTTAATGTTTGGTAAAGGAAAATCATCTTTGGGACAAGCTTTGTGGAGGTCTCTAAAATCTGTGCAAATCCTAATTTGACCATTTGGCTTGGTGATAGGAACTAGATTTGATATCCACTTTGCGTAATCAATTGGGCGAATGAATCCAACATCCAAGAGCTTCTTGAGTTCTACCTTGACAAGGAGTACGATTTGTGGATGCATTTTTCTCAACTTCTGTTTGAATGGCTTGGCATTTGGTAGAAGTGGTAGGTGATGTAGAATCAATTTGGGATCCAATCCAGGCATATCGACATATGACCATGTGAAATTGACTTGTCTTTTTGAGAAGAATGCTATGAACTCAAGCTTTTCCCTAGTGGTCAAGGATGCTACTAACTATATTATTCTGGAGTTATCTGATGTTCCAATGTTGACTTCCTCTTTTTCTTCTATAAGAAATGATGATCTCTCTCAATCTATTGGGAGCCAATGCCATCCTCCATCCTCAGGTGCCTTTGAGAGGTTTTCACCTTTAGATATGTCCTTTATTTTTACTTTTTCATGGTCAACAGACACCTTTCGATTTTCACCTGAAAACCTATTATTTTTATTTCTGAACTTTTCATTTTCACTTTTGTGACTAGAGGACAAGACAACCTCACCAAAGTATTCGACATAATTGACTTATGATCCCCACTCGGTATTCCATCACGAAGTCCCATGAACTCAACAATGGCTTTGTTTTTCTTGAAAGTATCCAAACTTGGTGGTCCTTGTTGGTCCCAATCTATAAGTTGAGGGTAGACAAGAGGTAAGCCGCCATCGATATTGTCAAAGGTCATGGTGTAGGTAGATAGGGTAAAGACAGAAGTAGAGTCATCCAGTTCCCAAGAGGTAGGATCAATGTATTACCAAAAATAATATTTGATCCATTCTTCTTTTGTCAAAGTCATTTTGGAAAGGGTACTAGGTGGGTTTTGCGAGGAATCTATGGTAAGCATTTGATCAAATTCCTCAAATAGTTTATCAAGGTCCATGAAAATGGTGGAGGATAGGGAATCCCATTCATATTCATTGGAGACAACATCATAATCCCAAGAGTCCTCATATGTCTCGACCTCATTTGAAGCATCAAAAGACTCACTCAAAGGTAATCCAATACCCTGGATGGTCACTTTTACTGGTACAAACCCTAATCCTTGATGACTTATTAGCTTAGGAGGTTGTAAAGGTTCCAACATTCCTTGTTTATTTAGTCCTAGGCCACTGTTTCCATCATATCCATGTCATTTAATTATTTGGAACCCTTTCAGATATTGCTCAATTGGTAGTTTCTTAATTTTAGTTTCCTCCTCTTCTTTGTACAGCCATGTGAGAATATGGTAATCTAGAGATTCTTTAGCAAGTTCCTCCCATCTAGTGAAGGTGGTAGGAGGATTATGGATTACAACTTTGGGTTGCATAGGATGTGGTTTTCCATATGACTTTGGTGACTTTGGTAATTTTCCAATGAAAAAGAGACTCTTCATATTATATTCTCCACATCCTCTATCTTGAATCTAGATTTTGGGTGTGGAAGGTGAGACGAATGAAGTGGAAGATTTGATGAGAGTGGATGGATCAATGTAGTGAGATGGAGTGGTTGATGAAGTGGAAGATGAAGCTTCTCAATTGATGGGCACTTGACATTCAACAGTTCTTTTAGGTTTGAACAATATTGGAAAGGATCAGGGTCACCTGGAATAGTGATTTCAGTGCCATTGTGTGGAAACTTGAGGCATTGATGGTAAGTGGAAGGGATGACCCCCATGGAATGGATCCATGGACGACTAAGGAGGATATTGTAATGTAAGTCCAGATCCAAGGCATGGAATATTGTGCCCTATATTGCTAGGACAACTCTCACAGGAAGTGAAATTATTCCTTTGGAAGAACGTTCAACATTGTCATAAGCTTTGATCATAATTTTCTTAGTTTGGTCAATACAATTCTCAGAGTATCCCAATGCTTTCACTAAATTTAGTGAAAAAATGTTCATACCTACTCCACCATCTACTAGGACTCATCTGATCTTGTGTTTATTAACACATACTTCAAGGTGTAGAGGGTCATTATGATCAAATTTTGGCACGAAGAAGTCTTCTTTAGAGAAGGTGACGTGATGTGGCATAGATAAGTATCCCACCATGACTTGAAATTCATTGACATGTAGGTTTGTCAGGATGAAAGCTTCTTGCAAGGATTTATCAAGGATGGCTGTATGTTGTGGTGAGATACAAAGGATCTCCAAGATAGAAATTTGTGCGGGAGTTTTCCCTAGTTGATCTAGGAGGTTATATTGACCCTTCGGTTCAGGTTTTGTGGATGGACCTGGAACAGTTATCTTGGTTCTACAGGTGGCGACAACACAATCTAATTTTGGCTTTTTTATAGTGATAGTGGCAATACGATCATCAAAGGGTGTCACATTAAGGATAATAGTGTTGTAATCATGTTTGATAGCTACATAATTGGCATTATTGTTTTTTCTTGAAATTGAGGCTTTTCCTTTATCATGATCTTGTAGGGGTGTTTTGAATATGGTGTGATTAGCATTCATCTTGGCTTGTGAATTATCAACTAAAATGGTTTGATCCTTAATAAGGTCTTGAATAATGTTCTTGAGTGTCCAACATCTAGGTGTTTTGTGTCCTTTTGAACAATGGTATTCACAGTATTTGTCTTCTTTCCACCACTCAAGTTTGATCAATGAAGGATCATAGTTTTTAGTGTCTGATAGTGTGATGACATTATATTGCAAAAGCCGTTTGAAAATTGATTCAATGGGTTTAGCCAAAATGGTGTATGTTCTCTTGGTGCAGGGAGGACCTCTGTGTTGTTTATTGTTTTGGATCACATTTAGCGTTTGGTTTTGACCTTGTGTTTGTGTTTTTGGTGTATTGGATAGATTTTACAAAGGAATTTTAAGCTGAATGATTGGACCTTTGGTTATTAGTTTGGCATCAACAACTCCATCATTTGTGACATTTTTGTTTCAGGACTAGTATTTTCTCTTTTCATTGTTAGGTTTTGGATTTTCTTTGTTGATTTTGACTAGCCCTTTTGTAATAAGAACCTTTTCAATAAGGACACCTTTAATAATCTCCTCAAAGGTTGTGCAACATTGGATTTGAATTCAACTCATCAATTCTCTATTAAGGTTTTCCACAAACATGGTGACAAGTTGTCTTTCAGGAATGTGACAAGGGAACTTGCTAACCAAGCCTCACCATCTCTAGTAGAACGAAGTAAGAGATTCCCCATATTCTTTTTTAGTTGTGCTCAATGTTGCAAGGGTGACATCATTTTTAATGTTGAAGGAAAAGTGATTGATGAATTTGTCGGCTAGTTCACCCCATGTTTTGATTCCTAGTGGGAGGTGTGCAAACCAATCTAAGGTTGCTCCTATGAGGCTTCGTGGGAATAGTCTCATGAGATAAGTAGGGTCATATGAGACTTCCATGCATGATGTGTTAAATTCTCGAATGTGTTCAATTGGATCCCCTATCCCCTTGTACTTTGGAAAAGGTGGTGTTGTGAAATGCTGGGGAAAGGGAGGCATGTATAGGTTTTGATCAAATGGAAAGGAGCACAGTTCCTCCACAGAATAGGTCTTCTTGTTGGTTCCCAATTACATGTTTGTCATATGTTTTTCAAGGGACTGCATATGTTGTATAAAAACATCTACAAGAGATGGTATTGCATTGCTTTGGCTAGGTGCCATGACGTTGGTGTTAAGGTCATATGTTGGATTTGAATTGGGATTGATACTTTGAGACATAGGACCTTGGTTTCCATATGGATGTATGTTTCTTTGGTTTGGAATGAAGTTCGCATTTAGGTTTGTGCCAAAGGTCATGTTTGCATTCGGTATGGAGTTTTGGAGTGGAGGTATGGACCCTTGATTCATGTTTTTATTTTGAAAATTTAATCCTTGGTTTGCAAATGGAGGTGTGGGACCTTGGTTGATGTTTTTCTATGAAGGTGTAGCCCCTTGATCGATATTTTGATGTGACAAAATGTTCCCTTGGTTGATGCTTAAAGGTGTAGATCCTTGGTTGGCATTTTGAAATGAAGTAAAGGTTCCTTGATTGGCATTTGAAGGTGTAGGTCCTTGGTTGGTATTTTGAAATGAACTAAAGGTTCCTTGGGTAGAATTTTGGAATGATGGAAGAGCCCCCTTATTAGTGTTTTGGAGTGATGGGATTGATCCTTGATATGTATTTTGATTTGGGGTTCTTCGTGAGACAATGTGAACCCTCCTAGATTTAGTTGGTGGGTTTTGACTTGATGATGAAGGGGCACCTTGAAATTGGAATAAGGAACCTTGATTTGTGTTGTGAAGTGTAGATTTAGGACCTTGGTTTGCATTTTGGGTCAAAGGGGTAGGACCTTGTGATGTGGAACCTTGATTGGTATTTTGTGGTGTTTAGGACCTTGGTTTGTATTTTGGATTAAAGGTGCGTGACCTTGTGACATGGAACCTTGATTAGTATGTTGGAAAAGGGGGTTTGTGAAGGTCTTTCCTATGGTATCTATGAAACTTTGTCCTTGTGTAATGGTGTTGGCTTCCTTGTTTCCAAATGTTGAGATGCTTGGGATGTGTGTAGTAGTGGTAGTCATGTGTGTAGTTCTCCCAAGAGGTATGTTTAACATTTGTTGTGATGGGGGCATTCCAAATGTAAATGGATTTTCGGTTTCTTTATCCATAATGGTCAATACATCAAAACCTTGAGGTGATTTGGCCCCCTTTTTAGCTAATGTGTAAAATTATTTGTTAGGGTCTGCACTAACAAGTTGATCAATCATGTTCAAAATTTGTGGGTCACCATAAGCTTCTTCAATATCTTCTTGGGTCAATTGTTTGTTTGGCTCTTCTAGGCTCACGTTTTTCCATGTTTGGTGTCTTGGTGGTGTGTCTCTTGGAGGTGTAGAATGATTTGAATCTGTTCCAAGGGTAGTGTCATGAAAAGGGTTGCTCTAAAATTCCATGTTCTTTCTTTTGATTTGGGACCTTGTTTCAACCATATGTGACTTTTGCAAGTTGGGGGATATTGCAAGATGGTGATGAACTAAACTATGTTTTTGGATTTTCTTGAGTATAAGGATAAAGGATGCTAATGATTAAGGATGATGATAAGGTGACTAAATGGTGCTAATTGAAGATTAAGGTAATAATGCAACTAACGTTAAGATGAAGATAAACTATATTTTTTGGTATTTTTGAGGTATAAAAATGTGAGGATAATGAAGGATTGACTAATTGATATGATGCTAAGGTAAAGGTGAAATGTTTGGGATAAGGATGTGGTGTAGATGCAAAGGAATCTTGAACAAAGGATGACAATGACGCTAATGTGAACCCAAGGCAACAATTGTAAGTGTCATTGACCATTCAAGGAGATGATTTTGACAAGGTTTGAGCTAAGGATATGAAAAAATCTTAAGACTCAAACTTGATAAGGGTGATGATGACAAGGTTTTGATAATTATGGAGGATAATAGTCAATGACAAATAGAGTATGTGACCAATAATTTTATAAAAGCTCAAATGTGTTCCTATGTTTAAAATTTGAAGGTCTAGATGCAAACTTAAGAGTCAAGGTCTAATTTATGCAATGCAAAGTTTGAGGGATGCAACCTATAATGCATTGTGTCTCTAATGGGAATGCATAAAATGGACTGGTTAATCTTGCAAGTCTCTAGTTTATCAGATAGAGGTCAATGTGGATTTGTTTTGATCAGATTTTGGACACAAATTTTAAGAATTTTTGTTTAGAAGACAAATGCAGTTCATTTTTTAACAGATGCATTGTATAGTTGCGGTTCAGGTTATTAGATGTGACTCTATTTTCATAAATTGCAATTTAGGTAGATTGTTATGGTTTTCTAGATTTCAATTGTGGTTTACAGTAGCAGTTGCGAGTCTATGTCTAACAGTTGCAGTTCTAGAATGTTGTTTTTGATAGTTTTGATATTTTGCAATGATTTTGATCCAATTTTTTGATTGTTTCTAATGAAATATGACTAGAAAACATAGCAGACAGTATCAATCACTTTGTTTTGGTCTGGTTTGATGTGAAATTGTTTATTTTTTAAGAAAACAAGCACAATCCTAGTTGGAAAGGGTTTGTATACTTGGTACAGGCCCACTAAAATACCTTAGATCAGTGTTGAACACCTTTCCTTCTCGAGAGTGGATAGCTTAGAAGTTTGGTGGCACTGGCTCCCCTCCATGACACTCACTTCTATGGGCACACCAACTTCGGATTCCTAGGTAGTCACCTCTCAAGAACTGCTATCTCTACTTAAGGGAGTCAGTAGTGAGTAACTTTGGGCATGTTACTGTACCTTGCATCATACCAAGCAATGGCCAAAAGGATAGGCTTCTAAAAACAAGAGGGTTCTAGTAAATACTCGGGGACATGGCACCTCGCGAGTGTACAACAGGCCACTTAAGGCTTTAATCACTCTACTAGGGGCTCTTATACCTTTAAAAGAAAAGGTAGGTACCCCGTTTCAAATGGCACTGCACGATTAAGGCCTACATACCATGAGGACTTGACAGTTTAGTCTCATCCTTTTATATATCGGCCTGAGCAAAAAATTGGTTCAGTCATTCCCTCAGGCCCCTCTAAGGTATAAACAAAAAAATAGATGGGTCTGGCTTTCTGATCACTGAGTTTTCACAAGGTGAGAGCATAATACCTACCATCCTTAAAACACTAATACATGTGGTTCATTTACCCTCTAATTAAATCTATGTGAGAAAGACAATCGTTCTTTTTAGAGTACCAAACGAAGTGTTATCTAATCTAAAAAAAACAAGATTGTGGTTCCAAAATAAATCCTTGGACATTCAAACCTACAAAACCACGTATTAGTAGTTTCAAAAATGATCTTGGACCAATGAAAAAGTTGCAAAACCTTGTTAGCACAAGAGATTAAAAACCAAACAAAAGCTCAAAAGTTAGCAACTAACTAAACTAGAAAATGAAAAGACTAAATTGAACTAAGAAAAGAACTTAAAGAAAACTAAAAACTAAGAGCTTTATTTTTTTGTTGCTTCAAAAGAAGCAATTTTTGGGAGCCCCACTCCAAAACCACATGTTGCAAACAAAAAATCAATAACCCATAAACCCTATTCTACTTGCTCAATCCAAAAGAAAAATAAAAAAGATCTTAAGACTAAAATTTTTTACTGAGTAGACAAATGTGTCGTTTCTTTTCTCAGTTGTGTCATTGCGTTGTGTCACACGAAGTCGATTGCGTCATATTTTTGAATTCAAATTTCCCACCCATGGATGGATTTTGCAGATGCATCATTTCTAGACGAGTGCGTCGTTGCACTTGGCAAATGCGTCACTTCCTAGAAAATGTGTCATTGTGCTTAACATTTGCATAATTTTGTACCTAAAATTTGCAAAAAAAAGTAAAATCCGTATAATTTTTTTGCAAAAAATAATGTTCGCATTGGGTTCACTTATGTAAGATGGGGTTAGAGAGTTCCTAGCCTAGATAAAGTGACAACCAACACTTCTAAGCTATTAACCACACCTAAACAAGAGAACAAAAATAAAAGAGAGCAATAAAATAAAAGCAAGTAAATGAACACTCCCCATTATGGTTGATTACTTCTCTTGTCTCTCCTTCTTCTTCTTATGCAATCTTTGCCTTAAGATTTCATAGTAAACGTGTGCAAGTACTTGCAAATAGTAAGCAAGAAAGTTGGAGATGAAAGGTTGTTAAGTTGAAAATGGAAGAGGAAGGTTGCTTTTATAGACAACCATTTGAATGGATGGTCCAGATCAATCCTCTGGAAGGATTCCAAGATCGGCGGATGAGGTGCATGAGAGGGAGGTTACAAAATGGATGGTCAAGATCAAGTCTTCAAAAAGATGCCAAGATCAATGGTCCAGAATTGATGCACCAAGACTATGCCATTCTTGGAAGAATTATGACAGGTATGACATTGACGACTATGATGCTTGATGACTATGACAACAATGAAGGCTATGACAGGGGTTAATGACAGGGAAACTTTGACTAGAGGAGGTGCATAAATAATTTATTTTAAATAATTTATTCAAAAATGGAGGAAAAGGACAAGTGGAAAATAAATAATTTATTCAAATTATTTATTTGGAGAAAATGAAAAAGGAGAATTTAATTAAATTAATCAATTTAATTAAGTGGGGAGATGAAAATTAGTCATGGATAATTAATTTGAATTATTTATTCAAAAGAGAGGAATGACACATAATCAAATAATTTCGACAATTATTTATGGAAGAATAAAAGGTCAAATAATAATAATTATTATTTGACTATAGAAGAAAGAAAAATAATTAAATAAATAATGATTTATTTAATTCTTAAAGAAAGGGGTATATTAGCAACACAATTAAATGATTTTAATTGATCAGGATAGTATAGAGATGAGAAAGTGAATTAATTAAATAATTAAAATTATTTAATTAATAAAGGAATATGATTAAAATTATTCAATTATCAAAGGATGATGACCAGGAAAATTGACGCTCGTAGACTTAGGATATTTTTCAGTGTCTACACTTTCCCCTAGCCAAGTTAAAAACCATAGCCAAGTTGAAAACCAATTGATAGGTGATGATGATGATGACGTTGTTGACATGGGAAGGACACATCTTGAAACAACATGAGGACTGGGAAAGACCTATCCCACCTATGATACTGTGACTAAATGATCAAGGTTTGCAACACAGCTAGAAACACAACCAAGGAATGTTTTGGATGATGTGCTAGGTTGCATATCAAGATTGTATGGATTAGGCTTGTTGCATTTAGAATGACTAACCTTAGGACTAGATGGGATTATGGAGGGAAATTGGATAAGAATATTAGAATCCTTCACTACTGAATTTCACTCCATTTTCTGACAAACGTTTGTCTATCTTTCGACAAACATTTGTCGAACAATCGACGAATTGACAAAAAAAAATTTGTTGCTATTTTTTCATCAAAATTCTGACAATGAATTAAACGTCAAAATAACGGCGTAGATTCGTCGGTCGTCGACATCATAAAATGACTCAGATGTTCATCAGAATATCGACGAAAACTTTGTGTATCCACCGATGAATTACAACCAAAATGCAATTGCAATGGCTCTTCCGAAGCGTCGAAACAACACCAGAAGTTTGTCGCCATTTCGATGAAATGGGCAAGGAGTTATGACGAAGCCTTCGTCATAGCTATAGAAACTTCGTCGGACCTTTTCAGTGATTCGTCGGTGGCCTTCGTCAAGATTGCGATGAAACAATGCAATTTTTTTATAAAAAATATTTGTTGAAATGTACCATCGCGGAGACTCTTGGCGATGACCACTGAAGCCAACCCATCGATGAGAGATCAATCATCCGCACAAGATAGAAAACTCACTCTGATAGTCCATGTCTTGCCTATGACTTCCGTTGGCAAGACAGATCCAATGTCACACCAATCTAACCTCTTTAGGAGTTTTAAATAGACCTACACCATGTCATCGCGGAGACTCTTGGCGATGACCACCGAAGCCAACCCATCAGTGAGAGATCAATCATCGACATAGGATAGAAAACTCACTCTGATAGTCCATGTCTTGTTGATGACTTCCATCGGCAAGACATATCCAATGTCACACCGATCTGACCTCTTTAGGATTTTTAAATAGACCTACACCATGTCATCGCGGAGACTCTTGGCGATGACCATCGAAGCCAACCCATTGGTGAGAGATAAATCATCAGCACATGATAGAAAACCCACTATGATAGTCCATGTTTTTCCGATGACTTCCGTCGGCAAGACATATCCAATGTCACACTGATCTAGCCTCTTCAGGAGTTTTAAATAGACCTACACCATGTCATCATGGAGACTCTTGGTGATGACCACCATAGCCAACCCATCGGTGAGAGATCAATCATCGACACAAGATAGAAAACTCACTCTGATAGTCCATGTCTTGTTGATGACTTTCGTTGGCAAGACATATCCAATGTCACACCGATTTGACCTATTCAGGAGTTTTTAACACTACTGGTTATCAGCAAGACATTCTGAGGGTCTCGCCGATTAAAAAAGTGTCTAAGAGCAAGTAAATAGATGGAACCTATTAATTTTCTTATTTTGGGGTTCTTTAAATCATAGAATAGATACCATCTTCTTGTGTATAACGTACTTATATTCAGATTTGAATTTGAGACCAATTGTCATTGCACATTCCATTTTACTTGCACAGAGTATTCTATAAGCAATATATTGATAATGCCAAATGATTTATGGTGTTGTACGACTCTACCTATCATCACAGTTCTGGTGTTCCCCCCTAGAGAATCTTGCAAAGACAAGTTTACAATACCAAGTCAAATAGTATGAAAAAGACTTACTTCCATACAAATTAAATAATTATTCTCACAATGGCAATTGTCTAATCACAACAAAAATTCCATGAAAGGTTATCCATGCTTCATAAGAGATGACTGATCATACATACAGATTGCAAGATGCATAGAAAAAGCATTACACTTGAGAACAACAAAGGGCTAACAAGGGAAGGAGTTAAGAAACGTCTGGACTGAAGAGAAAATGTGTAGGGAAAATGTTGAGCAGTGTCAAGAGAACAGAGCTTGTAGAACATATTCTTGACCTAATCAAGCTCTTGAACAACTTAAACAAAATTAAAATACTAACACATACATGAGACATGTAATGAATTTCCAATATCTACTATCTTTTTCATTAATGCAGAGGTAGGTAAAGGAGAAATAATTATAATTGTAACACTATTCATAGTCCAGTAAATTATGTCCGTAATTTGTGTTCAATGGACCTCATTTTTATCATTATACTGCCCATCTAATACCATATTTTAATCTAGGGTTCAACTATCTCAGATCTAAAGAAGCACCTTCAATTAACCATTTAAAGTACTATAAAATAAGGTAAGACTTTTACTTGAGAGAGATTGGGTACACTTGTAGGATTAAAGTTCTCGCAATCATCAAGATTTATTGGCACACAGACACAACCTGCAACATATGAAGTAATGGATGACTACAAGTTAGTGAAATGGTCCTTAATATGTGACTGGTTTGCAAATTGATTGGTAGAAAATAAGGTTACAAACAGATCTACATGAAAAATTATGAGGACAATCTACTATAATCATCAAAATAGATGAAAAGTGCAAAGGAAAGAGTCGAGCTACATCTCTAGAGCCTAAAAAAACACATGCAAGAAACATAAAAAAAAGAACAAAAACAGTTTTTGGATGAATACAAAATGGTGCCTTCAGCAAGTGATTCATATGCTTTCACACCTGACAGACATTAAGAATATTTTAGTCTTCCTCTGTGAAATTAACTAATTACAGAAAAAACCTAGAAACCAATATTATATACCTCCATGTCTAGCCGAGGGTAGGTATAAGAGAAAAAAATTTCCTCAATGCAATGCCAAAAAATATCAATGTGTGTGTAGGTTTGTATTACTCAAAATATCATTTCACTCCCTAAGGAAAAATACCAAAGTGATGTTTTAAATTTCAATCTTTGCATAGGCTCCCTTATTACTACACATGCATATACAAGCATTATTCAAGCTCTAAACTATTCAAATATGAAGGATTTAATTAGCTATAAGATGGAAAGTTGTTGTTTAGACATAATCCAACATCTTTTACATATCTTTATTCACTCCTAGCGCTTCAGATAAATTTGTGTAAATGAGACAGAAATGTGAATATTTTATGAAAAAGAAAATTCTTAAAAGGAGGGGGAGAGAGCAAAGGGTAGGGGCAAGAGAATGCTTGAATGTATAGCAAAGTATAACATTTTGATCATTATAACAATGAAACTAGTCTTAAGTTTGAAGCATTAATATCATTTACAACATTTATGATCAAGAATGAATGTAAGTAGAGAAACTTTTGCATACCTAGATGGTACAAAATTTCATGGTTAAGTGGAAGCCTCCCATCAACAACAAGATCCAAATATCCGTGTATCTATCTCAATCGAGCCTCTAAACCCTTCAGAGCTGTCAATTTTTCCACTAACCTGTTATGCACAAAAGTCAAATTTTAGAGTTATGTCACCACTAAAAATAGAAGAAACAGAGCTTTGAAACCATATCCACACACAATACAATGTGGTATTCATACAAATCCATACAAACAAACTAAATTCAGAACATTGGAATGGAAACAACTTTAAATTATGATGCAAAGCATGGATTCAGGGTATAAAGAATCATTTTTCTGCCACCATAGTGAAAAGTTAGCACTTTCTTTCATCTTTGCATATTGGTTTGATGCTTCAAACGATGCATTTCTTATATTGAAAAGTGCATTACCTTATTGAGCTTCTCTTTGTTTCGAGAATAGTTTAATATTCTCTACTTAATAGGGCCAACCACATGACGGTGGAAGCTCATTTGGCCCCTCCCCTTGCCCCCCTCACATCACTTTCAATTCCCCATACCCAATCATATAATATTAATCATTCATCCATTAATAACATATAACATTCATTCATTAACATATAACATTCATTAATTAACATATTCACATTCATTCATTAACATATGATATTCATTCTTTCAGTTTTTACATATTATCAAAAATATGGTTGTCATGATATGATTACAATCACTTTTTTTTTGTTTCTTTTTTAAAGCTAAAAAAATCTGAAGTGGAGTATCATTTTCTAAATCATTTGTCCCCCTTTTAGTTGTTCTGCACTCTTCTTATGATATTAATGCACGCCTAGTCATCTACTCACGACGTGGATGCCGCTGCAAGGGGGGGTCTACTGCAATAACAAAGAAATGTTAAACTGATATGTTTTATTATTATTGTTACAATTATTTCATTAATTAAAAGAATATTAGAGTGGTTCTCTTTACCTGATGGGTCCACATC
Source organism: Sequoia sempervirens (assembly GCA_007258455.2). Classification (NCBI taxonomy): domain Eukaryota; kingdom Viridiplantae; phylum Streptophyta; class Pinopsida; order Cupressales; family Cupressaceae; genus Sequoia; species Sequoia sempervirens. Next base: position 290,213,437 of record VDFB02000013.1, on the reverse strand, counting down.
ATGTTCCTGAACTTCTGTTATAGACTCATGCTCAACATGTTGAACACCCTCTAAATCCTGATCTACAGTTGAAACACGAAAGGTTACATTAATTAGTACACCAATTGAAATTAAATATGTTTAAAAGAACATTAGAGTGGTCCTCTTTACCTGATGGGGACACATCATGTTCTTGATCTTCTCTAGCCTGATCATGCTCAACACGTTGATCACCCTCTACATGCTCTAAAGTTGAAACATGAAAGGTTACATTAATTAATACACCAATTGCAATAAAATATGTTTAAAAGAACTTTAGAGTGGTCCTCTTTACCGATGGGGCCACATCATGTTCCTGATCTTCTCTAGCCTGATCATGCTCAACATGTTGATCACGCTCTACATGCTCTAAAGTACCGGATGCACACCATGACCTTCATCTGCAGTTGTGCTCCACCCTCACCAGGCTGCATTCCAATGTCATGTGCAGTATTATCATTGCTTGAATGTTTAAAACAAATAGGCATGTAATTACTTTATGGTGGAAATTAATATTGAATAGATTGCACAAGTATTCAATTTTAAATAAACTTTATTGAGTTTATTTACCTATGTGTCAGATGCAGTGGAAGATTGTGTTTTCCCAGTCAAGACTCTTAGGCATTCAACCAGCTCCATAGCCTTCTGGAAGGAAATCTTTAGGTCCTCTTCTATGGGAACTCTGTTGAATTCAGAGCCCTAATTTTTTGCATAAGATCATGAATTTTGCTTCTATGGTGTGATAAAACCAAAATTGTTTTCAATTTATTATTTGGATACAATATTTCATTTATTGATACTTACAATTTGTGTGGGTAATTTCATATAACCACCAGAGCCAAGTTTGTGCTGCCCATGTTTTTCTAGTCTTGCATTTGTTGCCTTCGATGTGTCAAGAATCCTATGAAAAGTTTGAAAAATGTTAGATTATGTAAAAAGAAAGAGTAATCAGTATATAATTACATTGTTGATAGTATCACATACCTTCCTTGTCCTAGTGGTGTCTTTCCTTTTTTATTTTCATCCTTCTCCTTTCCATTCGACACCAGGTCCTTCCACTCCCTCTCCAAAATCATGGGGGGACGCTCGTAATTTTTTTTCTTCTCTAAATGTGACCTATATTGGTCCCTCACATAATTTAGATAGGTACCGGATTTCTTAAGGACCTTGGTTCGGTTGAATGTTTTATCACCGAAGAGCACAACTAAATAGTTAATGAGCTCATCTTTTAAATCTTGATTTTGGGAATTCCATTGTGTACATATGGTGGGCCCGAAGAGCTCCAATGTAATATCACTTAGATGTTTATAAAAAACATCATTTCCTGCAAAATGATCATGGAATCAATAGTCTAAAAAGAGTGATCAATAAGTAAATTTCAATTGGATCATATATAATAATAATTAAAACATTTTAAAGTACCGGACCTCTCTATCTTTATGGGAACTAAATCCTCGGTCACCACAAATGTGACTGACAATGTTCCCGTACTAGTAATACGGGAAGATCCAAGAAATGTTGCTAAAATATCACTAGTACTTGTGGTCTCTGCATCCCCAGGTACATATCCTGACACAT
>VDFB02000013.1:290198900-290211741 GCA_007258455.2 Sequoia sempervirens | reverse complement strand
AACCATTTGAATGGATGGTCCAGATCAATCCTCTGGAAGGATTCCAAGATCGGCGGATGAGGTGCATGAGAGGGAGGTTACAAAATGGATGGTCAAGATCAAGTCTTCAAAAAGATGCCAAGATCAATGGTCCAGAATTGATGCACCAAGACTATGCCATTCTTGGAAGAATTATGACAGGTATGACATTGACGACTATGATGCTTGATGACTATGACAACAATGAAGGCTATGACAGGGGTTAATGACAGGGAAACTTTGACTAGAGGAGGTGCATAAATAATTTATTTTAAATAATTTATTCAAAAATGGAGGAAAAGGACAAGTGGAAAATAAATAATTTATTCAAATTATTTATTTGGAGAAAATGAAAAAGGAGAATTTAATTAAATTAATCAATTTAATTAAGTGGGGAGATGAAAATTAGTCATGGATAATTAATTTGAATTATTTATTCAAAAGAGAGGAATGACACATAATCAAATAATTTCGACAATTATTTATGGAAGAATAAAAGGTCAAATAATAATAATTATTATTTGACTATAGAAGAAAGAAAAATAATTAAATAAATAATGATTTATTTAATTCTTAAAGAAAGGGGTATATTAGCAACACAATTAAATGATTTTAATTGATCAGGATAGTATAGAGATGAGAAAGTGAATTAATTAAATAATTAAAATTATTTAATTAATAAAGGAATATGATTAAAATTATTCAATTATCAAAGGATGATGACCAGGAAAATTGACGCTCGTAGACTTAGGATATTTTTCAGTGTCTACACTTTCCCCTAGCCAAGTTAAAAACCATAGCCAAGTTGAAAACCAATTGATAGGTGATGATGATGATGACGTTGTTGACATGGGAAGGACACATCTTGAAACAACATGAGGACTGGGAAAGACCTATCCCACCTATGATACTGTGACTAAATGATCAAGGTTTGCAACACAGCTAGAAACACAACCAAGGAATGTTTTGGATGATGTGCTAGGTTGCATATCAAGATTGTATGGATTAGGCTTGTTGCATTTAGAATGACTAACCTTAGGACTAGATGGGATTATGGAGGGAAATTGGATAAGAATATTAGAATCCTTCACTACTGAATTTCACTCCATTTTCTGACAAACGTTTGTCTATCTTTCGACAAACATTTGTCGAACAATCGACGAATTGACAAAAAAAAATTTGTTGCTATTTTTTCATCAAAATTCTGACAATGAATTAAACGTCAAAATAACGGCGTAGATTCGTCGGTCGTCGACATCATAAAATGACTCAGATGTTCATCAGAATATCGACGAAAACTTTGTGTATCCACCGATGAATTACAACCAAAATGCAATTGCAATGGCTCTTCCGAAGCGTCGAAACAACACCAGAAGTTTGTCGCCATTTCGATGAAATGGGCAAGGAGTTATGACGAAGCCTTCGTCATAGCTATAGAAACTTCGTCGGACCTTTTCAGTGATTCGTCGGTGGCCTTCGTCAAGATTGCGATGAAACAATGCAATTTTTTTATAAAAAATATTTGTTGAAATGTACCATCGCGGAGACTCTTGGCGATGACCACTGAAGCCAACCCATCGATGAGAGATCAATCATCCGCACAAGATAGAAAACTCACTCTGATAGTCCATGTCTTGCCTATGACTTCCGTTGGCAAGACAGATCCAATGTCACACCAATCTAACCTCTTTAGGAGTTTTAAATAGACCTACACCATGTCATCGCGGAGACTCTTGGTGATGACCACCGAAGCCAACCCATCAATGAGAGATCAATCATCGACATAGGATAGAAAACTCACTCTGATAGTCCATGTCTTGTTGATGACTTCCATCGGCAAGACATATCCAATGTCACACCGATCTGACCTCTTTAGGATTTTTAAATAGACCTACACCATGTCATCGCGGAGACTCTTGGCGATGACCATCGAAGCCAACCCATTGGTGAGAGATAAATCATCAGCACATGATAGAAAACCCACTATGATAGTCCATGTTTTTCCGATGACTTCCGTCGGCAAGACATATCCAATGTCACACTGATCTAGCCTCTTCAGGAGTTTTAAATAGACCTACACCATGTCATCATGGAGACTCTTGGTGATGACCACCATAGCCAACCCATCGGTGAGAGATCAATCATCGACACAAGATAGAAAACTCACTCTGATAGTCCATGTCTTGTTGATGACTTTCGTTGGCAAGACATATCCAATGTCACACCGATTTGACCTATTCAGGAGTTTTTAACACTACTGGTTATCAGCAAGACATTCTGAGGGTCTCGCCGATTAAAAAAGTGTCTAAGAGCAAGTAAATAGATGGAACCTATTAATTTTCTTATTTTGGGGTTCTTTAAATCATAGAATAGATACCATCTTCTTGTGTATAACGTACTTATATTCAGATTTGAATTTGAGACCAATTGTCATTGCACATTCCATTTTACTTGCACAGAGTATTCTATAAGCAATATATTGATAATGCCAAATGATTTATGGTGTTGTACGACTCTACCTATCATCACAGTTCTGGTGTTCCCCCCTAGAGAATCTTGCAAAGACAAGTTTACAATACCAAGTCAAATAGTATGAAAAAGACTTACTTCCATACAAATTAAATAATTATTCTCACAATGGCAATTGTCTAATCACAACAAAAATTCCATGAAAGGTTATCCATGCTTCATAAGAGATGACTGATCATACATACAGATTGCAAGATGCATAGAAAAAGCATTACACTTGAGAACAACAAAGGGCTAACAAGGGAAGGAGTTAAGAAACGTCTGGACTGAAGAGAAAATGTGTAGGGAAAATGTTGAGCAGTGTCAAGAGAACAGAGCTTGTAGAACATATTCTTGACCTAATCAAGCTCTTGAACAACTTAAACAAAATTAAAATACTAACACATACATGAGACATGTAATGAATTTCCAATATCTGCTATCTTTTTCATTAATGCAGAGGTAGGTAAAGGAGAAATAATTATAATTGTAACACTATTCATAGTCTAGTAAATTATGTTCGTAATTTGTGTTCAATGGACCTCATTTTTTATCATTATCTTGCCATCTAATACCATATTTTAATCTGAGGTTCAACTTATCTGTTGAATCTAAAGAAGCACCTTCAATTAACCATTTAAAAGTACTATAAAATAAGGTAAGAATTTTTACTTGAGAGAATTGGGTACACTTGTAGGATTAAAGTTCACCATAATCATCAAGATTTATTGGCACAGACACAACACGCAACATGTAGTAATGGATAACTACAAGTTAGTGAAATGGTCCCTTAATATGTATTTGGTTTGCAAGAATTGATTGGTAGAAAATAAGGTTACAAAACAGATCTACATGAAAAATTATGAGGACAATCTACTATAATCATCAAAATAGATGAAAAGTCTGAAAAGGGAGGAAAAGAGTCGAGCTACATCTCTAGAGCCTAAAAAACACATGCAAGAAACATAAAAAAGAACAAAACAGTTTTTGGATGAATACAAAATGGTGCCTTCAGCAAGTGATTCATATGCTTTCACACCTGACAGGACATTAAGAATATTTTAATCTTCCTCTGTGAAATTAACTAATTACAGAGAAAACCTAGAAACCAATATTATATACCTCCATGTCTAGCCGAGGGTAGGTATAAGAGAAAAAAATTTCCTCAATGCAATGCCGAAAAATATCAATGTGTGTGTAGGTTTGTATTACTCAAAATATCATTTCACTCCCTAAGGAAAAATACCAAAGTGATGTTTTAAATTTCAATCTTTGCATAGGCTCCCTTATTACTACACATGCATATACAAGCATTATTCAAGCTCTAAACTATTCAAATATGAAGGATTTAATTAGCTATAAGATGGAAAGTTGTTGTTTAGACATAATCCAACATCTTTTACATATCTTTATTCACTCCTAGCGCTTCAGATAAATTTGTGTAAATGAGACAGAAATGTGAATATTTTATGAAAAAGAAAATTCTTAAAAGGAGGGAGAGAGCAAAGGGTAGGGAGAAAGAGAATGCTTGAATGTATAGCAAAGTATAACATTTTGAACATTATAACAATGAAACGAATCTTAAGTTTGAAGCATTAATATCATTTACAACATTTATGATCAAGAATGAATGTAAGTAGAGAAACTTTTGCATACCTGCAGATGGTACAAAATTTCATGGTTAAGTCGAAGCCTCCCATCAACGACAAAGATCCAAATATCTGTGTATCTATCTCAATCGAGCCTCTAAACCCTTTAGAGCTGTCAATTTTTCCACTAACCTGTTATGCACAAAAGTCAAATTTTAGAGTTATGTCACCACTAAAAATAGAAGAAACAGAGCTTTGAAACCATATCCACACACAATACAATGTGGTATTCATACAAATCCATACAAACAAACTAAATTCAGAACATTGGAATGGAAACAACTTTAAATTATGATGCAAAGCATGGATTCAGGGTATAAAGAATCATTTTTCTGCCACCATAGTGAAAAGTTAGCACTTTCTTTCATCTTTGCATATTGGTTTGATGCTTCAAACGATGCATTTCTTATATTGAAAAGTGCATTACCTTATTGAGCTTCTCTTTGTTTAGAGAATAGTTTAATATTCTCTACTTAACAGGGCCAACCACATGACGGTGGAAGCTCATTTGGCCCCTCCCCCCCTCACATCACTCTCAATTCCCCATACCCAATCATATAACATTAATCATTCATTCATCCATTAATAACATATAACATTCATTCATTAACATATAACATTCATTAATTAACATATTCACATTCATTCATTAACATATGATATTCATTCTTTCAGTTTTTACATATTATCAAAAATATGGTTGTCATGATATGATTACAATCACTTTTTTTTTGTTTCTTTTTTAAAGCTAAAAAAATCTGAAGTGGAGTATCATTTTCTAAATCATTTGTCCCCCTTTTAGTTGTTCTGCACTCTTCTTATGATATTAATGCACGCCTAGTCATCTACTCACGACGTGGATGCCGCTGCAAGGGGGGGTCTACTGCAATAACAAAGAAATGTTAAACTGATATGTTTTATTATTATTGTTACAATTATTTCATTAATTAAAAGAATATTAGAGTGGTTCTCTTTACCTGATGGGTCCACATCATGTTCCTGAACTTCTGTTATAGACTCATGCTCAACATGTTGAACACCCTCTAAATCCTGATCTACAGTTGAAACACGAAAGGTTACATTAATTAGTACACCAATTGAAATTAAATATGTTTAAAAGAACATTAGAGTGGTCCTCTTTACTTGATGGGGCCACATCACATTCCTTATTTTCTCTCGCCTGATCATGCTCAACATGTTGATCACGCTCTACATGCTCTAAAAGTTGGAAACATGAAAGTTACATTAATTAATACACCAATTGCAAATATGTTTAAAAGAACTTCCAAATTGGTCTCTTTGCACGATGAAATGACATCATGTTTACGATCTTCTCACAACTGATCATGCTCAACATGTTGATCACACTCTACATGTAAAATGCGGGATGCACACCATGACCTTCATTTTGCAGGTTGTGCTACCCTCACTAAAATTTTGCATTCGATGTCGTATGCGATATTATTGTGGCGAATGTTTAAAACAAATAGGCATGTAATTACTTTATGGTGGAAATTAATATTGAATAGATTGCACAAGTATTCAATTTTAAATAAACTTTATTGATTTTATTTACCTATGTGTCAGATGCAGTGGAAGATTATGTTTTCCCAGTCAAGACTCTTAGGCATTCAACCACGGCTCCATAGCCTTGCTGGAAGGAAATCTTTAGGTCCTCTTCTATGGGAACTCTGTTGAATTCAGAGCCCTAATTTTTTGCATAAGATCATGAATTTTGCTTCTATGGTGTGATAAAACCAAAATTGTTTTCAATTTATTATTTGGATACAATATTTCATTTATTGATACTTACAATTTGTGTGGGTAATTTCATATAACCACCAGAGCCAAGTTTGTGCTGCCCATGTTTTTCTAGTCTTGCATTTGTTGCCTTCGATGTGTCAAGAATCCTATGAAAAGTTTGAAATATGTTAGATTATGTAAAAAGAAAGAGTAATCAGTATATAATTACATTGTTGATAGTATCACATACCTTCCTTGTCCTAGTGGTGTCTTTCCTTTTTTCTTTTCATCCTTCTCCTTTCCATCCGACACCAGGTCCTTCCACTCCCTCTCCAGAATCATGGGGGGACGCTCGTAATTTTTTTTCTTCTCTAAATGTGACCTATATTGGTCCCTCACATACTTTAGATAGGTACCGGATTTCTTAAGGACCTTGGTTCGGTTGAATGTTTTATCACCGAAGAGCACAACTAAATAGTTAATGAGCTCATCTTTTAAATCTTGATTTTGGGAATTCCATTGTCTACATATGGTGGGCCCGAAGAGCTCCAATGTAATATCACTTAGATGTTTATAAAAAACATCATTTCCTGCAAAATGATCATGGGATCAATAGTCTAAAAAGAGCGATCAATAAGTAAATTTCAATTGGATTATATATAATAATAATTAAAACATTTTAAATTACCTGGAACCTTCTCTATCTTTATGAGAATGAAATCCTTGGTCACCACAAATGTGATCGGAAATGTTCTCATACTATTATCTGAAGTTCGGAAACTACTAAATATCACAGTACTAGTGGCCTCTGCATCCCGAGGTACATGTCTTTGGCGCATGTTCACAGCATGTGTTCCTTTGCCGGAGGTGCACTAATGGATCTGCATGGTATGTTGCGACATTTGGACTACAATGCTGACACGAATGAGTAAATTGGATGATGTGATGTATGCATGAAGATCAAGATGGAAACTTGTACCAACCTCTACTCCTCAGGCAACACTTGTAGTACCTTGATCATGGCCAGGAGCATCATGAGGAGGAAAATAACCTTGTAAAAACAACACATATATTAGTTCATGACATAAAAGAGTACAAAATATAAAACCATGAATGAACTTATGTTATAATTAAAGACCTCATGACAGCTTACTTGCAAGTTTTTTGATCTCTCAGTCAATATTTTAACCCTCTCTCTTGTCTCATCTGTTTGAGGCACTATGAATAACAACTTAAGGATTTCTTCATTGTATTTTTTTTGCGTCTTCCTTATCATATCGAGAGGGTTTGTTGAATAAGTGATGTCATCATCACATAATATTAACTGCACCTCCCTATGGATGCTCTCATCTACTGCTAGTGCCTTTCCCCGATCAGTCAACTGCAATAAGAATATTAAAAACATTATCAAAATTAGCCCAATAAACTTATGAAAACAACATAATAATAAAACATTTTGCTCGTATCTAATTTGTACAATTACAATGAGGTTAACCTGTCAGGTAGAAGCACCTGAAGATACATCGTGATCTGTGCTCTGGGCCAGAGCCTTCTCCGTACGATCAATGTCTCACTGTGACAAAAATTAGATATAAAAAAACATTACCGAAATGAAACCAATAGACTTACGAAAAAAAAACATAAGAATAAAATGGTATATTGGAGTCATTAATTGGAGGTTGGGTAAAATGGTACATAGTACATACCACCCCCATAGTAACTGTGTTTGTAACTAAGCGATTCAAATTGTAATCGATTATCAACTCTTCCTTGTAGTTATTGATTTTATCGCACATACGAATACACAGTTTCCCTCGCGCGCCTCAAATATGCAATTGGGTTGATTATTTGTTGACCCAGGTCATGTACTATTTAAAAACCCTGCAATATTCCCTGATGCTTTTGGCCTTCTGTCAATGTACATAGCCACTCCTTTATTTTGATCCTTATCTTTTAGCTATATATAATTTGCTGGCAGTCCATACCTACGCATACTTCATGTATATCGAACCAGTTGCATCCAATCTTTGTAACTGTAACAGGGTCGACATACTCCATCAATTCAGTAACTTTTTCATAACAGACCTTTATGCCATCCATACAAAATAGGCCCAAACCATGTAATGACGATGGTGCTATGCAATATATCCTCTCGTTGACACAAAAATCGGTGTTTGTGGAGGAAGTTCCTTGGGTACCCATTGTTTCCGTAGATGTTTGTACCTCAAAGGGCACCTCGGCGTTGCCTATGCTCTCATCATCATAAGAACATGACCCACCTTCAACAAGAAAAATTCCATGCATTTTACAAATTTTTTCTTCTAATCTTTTGACCTCTAGTTGATCTCCCTCTTTTAGACATACTACATGTCTACGCTTTCCTCTTCTCTTCCTAGAATTTCCCTCACTTGAAATGGAAAATATGAAAATAACCTATTTGAGTGGTACACTTATAAGGATGTTGGATGAAGTTCTTTCATGGTGATGTGATCCCAAGGTAACATTATGATTAATCTATCATTTCATCGCTAGAATTTCACGGGTTATAAGGTAATCAAGTCTTGATAGATTGCAAGCTATTGTTACTACCGTCCAAATGTGTCCATCACAAATCAAATCTACTTAACATTTTAACTCCCAAACTTTGTAACAAGTGTTAAATGTGACTATGGTCCACCAGTTACACAACCAAGGCCTCAAATGTATTCTCTACTTGTAATCAAATGACTTTTTCTCTTCATTCAAATAAATAAACTTGAAGGGAAACACCACCAAGTGGTTTATTGGACACCTACATGACTAAAAATAGCAGCAAATTTACGTTTAATTCCATATGTCTAAGTGGTTAGCAGGGGAGGGAGTGTGTACTAGGCTAGTTAAGTCATCATAAGTTTATGCTTTGGCAATAATTTTTTTTTTTAAGAGTCATCTTAAGAAATCTTCCCTATGTCTAATTGCTGAAGACTTTTGGTATGTTTTAGGTAGGATGATTGATGAAAGAGCCCAAAGAGCCTTTTCTCCATGGTATCCAAGTACACATAGCAGCGGTCTTCTCTTATCACGGTTGGACATGATTTAAGAACTTAGCTAGGAATTATTCATTTAACCTAAGGTTTTCTCATAATGCCATCATTGGAAAAGTATGATCAAATTCTTCTATTATGAAGAATTGGTCTATGTGCCTCTAGTAATCACTATAAATGTTTGTAAGGATAAAATGACTAATTGCATCGGGTAGGAGAGAATCAACTTTGAGTTCTTCAAAGATTATATTCCTCTATTCATAATTTTTAAAAGGTTGCGTATTGTGATTCATCTCACTGCAAGAAAGGGATGGGGGCCAACTTTCCTTGTGATGGAACTTCAAATTTTTTCTCTTTGTGTTCCATTTTTATCTTGCCGTATGTCTCTGGTCATCTATGGTGTTTGGGAAAAGCCTAAGGTTGGGGTTTTACCTTTGTCTTCATGTAAACCCTAGTGTTTATCTTACGCCTTGGGTGGGATCTTTTGGGCTGTTACTTTTTGGAATATCACAAGGTGGTCCAATTGGTTGGTGACATGTGTGCTTTCTGGCCCGATGCTTGTTTTCTCCTTCTTTTTCTATAAGAAGGATTTCAAGGCCAGAAGTACGGGTTAGCAAGTTAGATATTTTTGGTCGAGTCAAGATGAAGTTGCAGAGCAAATTGTGAAGTTTGATGGTTTTAGGGAAAATGCAATTTAGGTTTTGAGTCATTTTGTAGTAGGTTTTGAATTCATGGGGATTTGATGTTTTATGACAGTATTGGCATTTTAATTGATATGATTAATTCGAACTCATGTCTCTCCATTGTACACACATATTTGAATTTTGAATAAAATGATCAAGGGTTGTTTCGTTCATCTCATTGTTGTGGTGTGTATGATTCTTGTTTTAGCTTTAATTCAAGGAATTGAATTAAAATGCTTAGATAGGATTGTAGGTGGATATACTATATAAGGATTTGATAAGTAGTATTGGGTTAGAATACATATTGGTGATTGTAAAATGTTATCAAGGATCTTATATGTTATGTGTTCATCACATCATAAGCTTGTAGATGCTTATATGAGATTTGACTCCTCTGATGGATATATGGCGATCTAAGTTGTACTTATTTATATGGATTCGTGTTGTTGGAATTGGATATCTCATGCTCCAAATGAATTTATTATTATTGATACTTGACCAATTCTATTCGGTATTATCCTATTATGTTGAGATATTAAATGAGATTATCTGTTGTTGTTAATGTTGTTTATGATGATGGTGCATAGGTTGTAAATGCATTAAGGGATCACCCTCCTGAGTCTTGCAGAGCCCAAAGTGTAGGAGGTCTTTAAAATCCTCGTCAGTTGGTCCAGGTCCTTTGAGCTTCCCTTTATTGGAATTGGCAATTCCATAGGTAGATTAGAAGATCAACCTGCTTACCGTAAAAAACAACCAACACCTTGCATATGTTTGTGGTGGAGGTATTAAAGAAGAATTGTATGCCTCTATTTCCATTCATTAGATCTACCTTAGCCTAGCATATAGTTGGGCTAAGTCTACAATTGATTCAGACTCATGCGATGAAGGCTATGTGTGATGAAATCCTAGACCTCAACCAAGATGTGGGTAGATTATGGGAGTTTTTCCAAGGCCTGAGGCTGGTCGATAAAAATGTGAAAGACTAAGCTATTTAATTTTTTCTGTCTTATCTTATACCATTTTACGAGAATGGGGGTGCCAATGTATGAGAAGATCTTTAGAAACTAGGCATGAAAATTGCAGGTTAAAGAGAATGGGGGTGCCAAACTTACAGTACTCATTGCCCCTTGGTCATCAATTTTCCCTGAGTTCCCTCAACCTCGTCCTCGGTGCTAGTATTGACCTTGTTTTCACTCATCCAACTTCTTCCTCAACGCTAATATTGACCTTATTTTCACTCCTCCAAACTCTTTTTCGGCGCTGGTATTGACCTTGTTTTAACTCCAAACTCTTCGTCAGCGCTGGCATTGACCTTGTTTTCACTACTCCAAACTCTTCCTCGGTGGTGCTATTGACTTTTCACTTCTCCAATTTCTGAGCGCTACAACCTTTGGTTTAAGTTAGGTTTCTGATTATGTGGTAATTAAATTGAAAATTTTGGTGCCCATTTAGCTAGGTTTTTAATATTCTACAATATAGTTAAATATATATTAGCTATATTTTACATAATAAATAATATAATTATTCAACTTATTATAATTATATATTATATTCTTTAACAAAATTATTTAATATGTATAAAATTATTATGATTAATAATTAATAATAAGTATATTTTATATAATACAAAATATAATTAATATAATAGTAATATATATTAATATGAGAGAGAGAAACTAATTTTTTATTGGTTGTTTCATGTCAACAATCCAAGGATAGCATGTGTCCTTGGGGAGTTATGCTCAAGGTAGCATGCCATTTGATTAAAGATATGATAGTTCTCCTTTAAGACCTCTTCAATGTACCCATTGCACACTTAAGGAGACAAAGATAAATATAGGGAAGAAAATATAGAGAGAGAGGGAGATAATGAGAAACATACAAATAGAAAGGGAGACAAAGAGATAGAGAGAGGTAGAGAGATAAAGAGATAGGATGAATAGATAGAGATATAGGGAGGGTGATTGATATATCTCTCCATGCATCTTTATCTCTATATCTCCACTATCTATGTCACTCCCTCTTCCCCTCTCTATCTATTGAGCTATCTCTCCCTCTCCCCCCTTTCTCTCTCATTCACTCCATCTCTCCCTCCATCTCTCCTACTTTATATCTCTATCTCTATTTCTCTTTTTATCTCCCTCTCACTCCTCTCTCCATCTCTTTCTATTTATATCCTTTTCTCTCCCTCCCCCTCTCTATCTCTCACCATCTCTCCCTCCCTATCCCCCTTGTCCATCGAATCTCTATCTCCACCTCTCTTCCTTTCTCTTCCCATATATCTCCATCTCTTCCCATATATCTCTATCTCCCCATATATTAACTAAGAAGCCATGCAAGCATACAATAGTATATGTTGGTAAAACTATAATAGTGTTTTATTAAACTATAAGTAACACTTATCTTTCTAATGTCAACCCTTCTTATAAAAATAGTGTTTTATTAAACTATAAGTAGATTATTGTCACCACTCTTCATTCAACATGAAATGCCAAATGTAGCAATTGTTTTGTTTCTTTTGTCAAGTCTCATTAACCAAGCTATTTACTGGGTTGAATAAAGTTGTGTTATGACCCTTCATCTCTTAAAAATAATTAGACAATATTAGCGAGATTACGAAGGGGAGAAAACTAAACTCCTTCAAAATAGGGGTAGTTGTGGGTTTGTTGGTTTTCTTTGTATACTATATACTTATTTCCTCTAGGATAAATAAGTCACTTTAGATCATTTTCTTAGTTATGTATCCTAACTAATATAGAGTAAGCTTTTTCATTTTAATTGACTACTACATAATAGTTTATGTGTTGAAAGAATTGTTTCCATTCTTTGTAGTTTTTACATTGGAATACAAATCATATTTAATTTAATGCCAATATACTTCTTTCATAAAGATATTTGTTTGAAATAAGTGCTTCATAACCCATCTAATCAAATCATAATTAACCTATCAAAAAGGCAATAGGAATTTTCTAAAGAAAAGAATAGTTGACCCAATCATAAGTGTATGGCCTTCGAAGAAAGGAGTGATCCACCTTAGCAATAGAAACTACCTAATTTAGACCTGGGTATGTGTAGGATCATGATGGGAAAAAAGTAGCGTTTTGAACTCACCAAAACATGCGAAAATCCCGAGTTGACTTTTTTTTTGGGTTGGGTGTCAGTACATTTCTCCATAGCAATGCCCAAGCCAAAGTACTACAAATTGGATATCCAATTT
>VDFB02000013.1:290175649-290198369 GCA_007258455.2 Sequoia sempervirens | reverse complement strand
GAGGGAGAGGGGGTAGGAGGGAGAGACTTGAGAGAGAGAGAGGGTAGAGGGTTTAAGGGTTTTGGGTTTAAGGGTTAAGGGTTAATGGTTTAGGGTTTAGGGTTATGGGTAGTGATGGAACTGATGGAGCTTCAAAGTTTTATCCTACCTTATGTCTCTGGTGATCCATGGTGTTTGAGAAAAGCCCAAAGTTGTGGTTTTACCTGTGTCTTCTTGTAAAACCCTTGTATTATCTTACGCCTTAGGAAGGATCTATTCAGCCATTACTTTTTGGAAGGTTTTAAAACATCTTAAGTACCATTGCTTCGTCTAGGTTTGGCCCCCTTTTGTTTTATCATTTTATTTCTTTCGCTTGACTTTATTTCTCCTAAGTCTTGGATGGTCTCATGCTCCCTCGTTTGAGTGCCAAAGCAGCACTCTGGCTAGATTGATTATTTAAGTAGAAACCTATATGATGACTTCCTGGATCAATTTCCCTTTTCAACAAATGATAGGAAGAAGGGATTGGTTTTGATGCGAGGAAAAACCCTAGGGGAGGGATTAGTGTATAATTGTTCCAACATAGCCTGATGGAGCTTCGATTTTTGCTCCTTGTGTTCCTTTCCTGTCATGTCTTATGTTACTGGTCTTTTATGGTGTTGGGAAAATCCTAAGGTTGGGATTTTGTCTTTGTCTTCATGTTAAACCCTATTGTTTATCTTACGCCTTGGGTAGGATCTATTTTGCTGTTACTTTTGGAGGGGTTTTACAAACAACTTATGCCCCATCATTTCATCTAGGTTGGGTCCTCTTGGTCTTATTGTTTTAATTCCTTTGCGTGATTTTATTTTTCCCTAAGCCTTGGATGGCTCCATGCTTCATTGTTTTAAAACAACTTATGTTGTTGTTTATCATCTTCCTAGTGATGTCCCCTCGTTATTTTAATAAATGTTTTATTTTGCAGGGAGACAAATTTGCATGACCATTGATCAATTATCGTTTGATCTTAGCCGCTCCCCGCTATCCCATGATGACCCCACCACACTGCTTTGGTTGATTGCGATATCACGGGCAAGCGCCACATGTCTCATCTGGTGAAGCCGAAGGAACAATGAAATACTTTGGTAAATTAATTTGGCTTTAATACATTATGTAGCGGGTTACTAAAGCGTTTGTGAGATGCACGTGTTTCAAATTAGCGAATATGTTATGATCTCGGCGGGGAAGATGCTTGACGATTAATGGAAAAGCTGGTGACTGTATTGAAAGAACAAGATTACCGATGATAAAGATCTACAGTTGCCCTCTATCGCGTGATCAAAAGTTGCAAGGTCTTTACTGATCGTGATATCACAGGTGAACACCACGTGGATTTCCTTGGCAGCGTATGGTATGGTGGGCCCTTATGGCCATGTGGATGATTGTGTTAGTTGTTTTGAAGGCAGTTGTTCAATGATCTGACCAAAGTGAAGGATCGATGGCTAATATTTAAATCTGCATAAAATACGATTGGAGTCGTTCGTGCAGTGCGTGAGCGAGCTTTAATGGTGGATGACACACTTGATGGCATGATTTGATCAAAATAAAAACAATTCTCCTACTTTTATTGTATCATAAAGCATTCAAGTATCTTTGCAAAGCAGTCTCGAAGCCGAAGATGAAGTTAAGAATTGCTACAGCAAGAAGTTGGAGTTTCTGCAAACACAAAGCCGTGAGTTAATTTCTGTGTCTCCTGGTTATTTTGAACCTAAATTTGGGAAAATTTGTTGTGTGCTTGTCGTAGGGCTTGTTGCTAAATGTTTTAGGGCTATAGTTAACTGAATTGTGAGAAATTGTAGGGTTTTATTATGTAATTTCATATTTCTGGTTAGTCCTAGTTGTTTAAAGTTTGAAATTGTAAAGAGGCCCTAGTTTATCTAAGATGGCACCGCCAAAGCAACATTTTGGCCAAATTGATTATTTAAATAGGAACCTATATGATGCTTTCCTAGATCAATTTCCCTTGTCAACAAATGATAGGAAGAAGGGATTAGTTTTGATGCGAGGAAAAATCCTAGGGGAAGGGTTAGTATATAATTGTTCCAATATAGTGGATGCTAGGGTTCCTCTCATAGGTTTGGAGATGTTCAGATTGTGGTATGGACAGAGTAACTTGCGTCACCCCTTTTCGAATGGTTGGATGTATGATTTGGGGAAGCTAGTGGTGCCAAATGTGTTCCCTAATGTAGACTTGCTTAGGGAAGTTACTGCACGATATGACCCTATCACACGGGTAATCAGAGATAATGATGGAAGGGTTATGTTATGCATTAACAAAGAAGAATTCCAACAGGTTTTTGATTTGAGTGATTCTAGTGTGTACTTGGTTCCGATCAATCTTGAGGAGATGAAGCAGGAATATGGGAAGTTGAAGTCACTTTTCAGAGCCAAGTTGCTCCCACCTAATTTGGCTAGGGCAGGAGGTTCAAGATTTCATATTAGCCCTAGTGACCAAGAACCTTTCAGATTAAACTATTTTGCAAATCATTTCTTGGCCACTTTTTATTCATTATGCCAGATTCTAGGTTTCAATCCTAGTACTGTGATGCCCATTGCTTACATGTTCATGGGGGTGCAAATACAACACCCTAACTTCTCTGTAATTTATGATTTTGCTTCTTTCTTGGTTGAAAGGATACATGAAGGGTTGTCGAAGTTGTAGAAAAACGATACAGGCACTCAATTATTTTGGTATTCTTTGTTAATGTATATGTTCTTGTTCAAGAATGCTGACTTTTTCTCCGAGAAGATGGAATTAAGGCAATTAGTTGATGGAGAAATATTGCCAATACAGATATGGGCTACAGATTTATCTTGTAATAACAAAAGCACCAGTTATGTGCAATTTGATAATTGGTTTGCTTCTAGATTGAGGGCCAGACTGATGGTGAATGTACCTAGGATTCTTGAGGAATTGCATGACTTCCTCAGACCAAAGGGGGGGAGGCCAGAATTGAAAGTCTACCATAACTGGGGTGACATTATTCCCTACCCAGTCAACACTGTTTTGAGGGTGTACGGTTTTCAAGGGACCCCTCATATATTTCCATACAATGTGCCACCAAGAGTGGGGTTTGCAGAGGTTATGTGGCAGATTGGTTGTATCCATGAGGACAACCTTACTGGGAAGGGTAAAGGAACTTTTTTCCCAAATTATACAGTGGTATCAGATTTTGTATTTTCAAAAGGAGGCTGGGTGCATTTTGGAAAATTCTTTGAAGATTACCATTTGAGGTGTGGTCCAAAGTGACAACATGATCTTAAGGGTTTCTTTTCCCTTTTTAGACAAAGAATAAAAGGTGGTAAGTTTGTGCATGAGTTCAAATTTCCTGAGGATTTGATTAGAAATTAATTTGACCTAAATAGGAAGGAGTTGAACAAGGAGAAATGGATAGCTTATGATAAGCTATTGGATATTGTGCACAAAATGGATCCAAAGTATGATCCATTTTTGGAGTTCAGTCCACACCATAAGAAAATTGACTTTTTGATGGAGAACTTCGAAGAAATTATGGGAACCTTGAGGACCAAGAAAAAAAAACTTAGAATTGAGTCTGGGTGTACAAGAACAAGGTGCCAGGCCAATTGAGACAAGGCCAACATACCAATCTATAGAAAGGTGGCCCATTTACAAGAGGAAAACGGATGACAACAGTGATGAGGAGGAAGTGGATAGAAAAGGAAAACAAATAATGAAATTTCCTACACAACCAGGTCCAAAATTCAAAATGCCTGGGGAAATTAAAATTATTGATTTGGAATCATCACTTAAGGATAGTCCCTCATCACCACCATCTGAGCCAAGCCCTAAGAGGCAAAGAACTGGTCAACCACAAGAGGATTTGATGGATGAAATTGTTGTTACTGATTAGGATATGCAGATTGGTATTCCCTCCCCTCCTAGGCCATCTGAGTTGGTTTTATCCGACTTGGATATGAAAGGTAAATATGTGCAAGATGTGAGGATGGAAGCATGTAAGGAGTTTCTAGATGATGATGCATTTGTAAAAACTCCTATCTTCTTGCAATTGGTATGGAGGATGAAATTTGAAGAATACCAAGATAAGTGTAAGAAGAGAAGAGAATTGAGGCCTGATAGGTCAGACCAAGAGAATGATGATGAAGTGAAAACTGAATTAATGGATGAATTCAAGAACATCACTCCTGAGGAAGGAAGAAAATTGGTAAGTCGGGCTGGTGTCTTGATTTTACCTGAATGGGACATTACATATGCTGTAGCTTTTAATGCTATTCTAAAGTCCAAGCATCCCTTGCAAGACTCTGAAGAAGAGGTCAAGGCAGCGTTGCAATATTTTTCCTTCAGTGAAGAATATGAGACCTTGGAAATTTGTGCATTGGCCCCTCAAGGGAAAAAGCCAAATGTTACTGATATTAACCCAAATTTTAGAGGAGGGTTAATAATAAAGAGGGCTTCAGAGACCTCAATTACTGAGGCTACTAATTTAACTGTAAATGTGGCCAAATTGGCCCAAAATACTGCTGAAAGAGAGGAGGATGAAAAGAAAAGCCTAATGGAGAAATATAATCTTTTAATTGAGGAGTATAGTAAGATACAACAAAGCAATATTGAACTACAGACTGAGGTGGATAGGTTAAGTTACAAACAGATTGGGGAAACATCAAGTTCTCCAAGGATCAATACATTGCCTTCTACATCAAGGTCAGTGCCTCCTACTTCTCCTATTGTTTCCACACCAGGGTCTCCTAGTCAAAATCCTTCCCTCACCCCTTCTTTAGAACAAATTTATGAAGAGGTAGAATGCTCTGTTGATCCTACGAAGAAGCAGCTAATGCACAAAATTGAAGAATTATAGGCATCATTGAAGGTAAGTGAGGAGGGATCCCTTTTAAAGAAAACATAGATTGTTACTATCGTCTTAAGGAATTTGAATGAGAAAGTTGATAATAGATTACCATCTATATATTATTTATATTCTTTATTATTAGATGCAATAAAGAATATTGATAGGGATCAGGAGGTAGTTATACCATTAATTAAAAATTGGATCCCTAGGGCCAGTGATTTAGATATAATGTATAAGGCCTCAAGGTTTGATATAAATAATAGGCCCCAATCATTAAGGCCTACTCAAGTGTTAGTTAAATCATTGCAAGGTTTTCAGACCTTACCAGATGACTTGAGTAGGAAGATCAAAGAGTTGGTGAAGAATTTTGATGATTGGGGTAACACATTGTTACCTGACATAATTGATGAGTAGGGGAATATCAGGTCACTCCAATAGTGGCAGGATCAGGAAAATGAGGTCATCAATGATCAAATTAAATTAATTTGTGATGACTCAGATTATGATTTGTTGGTGAGTTGTATGGACAAAATCATTGGCACCAGCTCATTTTTGGAATCTTTTGAAAGAGAGGAATATTAGGTAGCGGTTAAATACACACCTTATAATGTCAAGGTGAATGAGGTAATTAATTTTTATTGGCCAACTGATGAGGAATATCAGAAATGGGTAAATAAGTATTTAATTGAGGAAGAGTAAAAGAGTGGGTTGTTAACGATTGGCAAATAAACTATTGTAGTTACGACGGATTCCAATTTTTTTTTGGTGGCAGTCTTGGTGCGAGATTCTTGAGGCTCTTTTGTTGCTGCATCAACCTTTCTCAATAGGCATGATGAATAGGAATATTCTCCAGGGTGACGGTTGTTGTAACGATTTTTGGAATATCACTAGGTGCTCCATTTGGCTAGTGACGTGTAATTTTTGGCCCGATGCTTGTTTGCTCCTTCATTTTCTATAAGAAGGATTTCAAGGCCAGAAGTATAGGTTAGAAGTTAGATAATTTTGGGTCGAGTCTAGGTGAAGTTGCAGAGCAAATTGTAAAGTTTGATGGTTTCAAGGGAAATGCAATTTAGGTTTTGAGTCATTCTATAATAGGTTTTGAAGTCATGGGGATTTAATATTGTATAACAGTACTAGCATTTGAGTTGAAATGATAAATTCAAACTCATGTCTCTCCATTGTACATGCATATATGAATTTTGAATAAGATGACTAAGGGTTGTTTCATTCATCTCACTGTTGTGGTGTGTATGATCCTTATTTTAGCATTAATTCAAGGGATTAATTAAAATGCTTGAATGGGATTATAGGTGGATATGTTTTGTATAAGGATTTGATAAATAGTATTGGGTTAGAATGCATATTGATAAGATTGTAATGCAATGTTATCAGGGATCTTATATGTTATGTGTTAAATCTGTCATAAACCCTTAGATACTTATGAATTTGACTCCTACAATGGATATATGGCACTGATCTAAGTTTTGTTTATTCATATGATTTAGTATTTGTTTACCTTTACTTGGAGCTTGCTACAAATTGCAAATCAATGACTATCTTATACTCTGAAATGTGTTGTAGTTATTGTTGTGCAGTTTTCACACACACACCCTGCTGAAAGCAGGGACCCTCTTTTGTTTTCACTTTTGTGTTTTTGGCCCTTTTATTTTGAGGATTTTCCTTGCCTTGGCATGAGCTTAAGTGTTTATCTTACTTGCCTAAGTGTTTTCCCTAAGTTGCATATTGAAAATCTTAAGTTCTGGGCGAAATCCGGGTTTTTCACTACTTTCGGGATTTTCCGCCCCGCCCAGATTTTCCTGGATTTCATTCAAAGTCCGGCTCTGTCTACTTTATGCCGTGGTTCAGAGATTTTTGGTCTTTGCAGAATTCCACCTGGACCAGATTTTTCTAGAATTCCGCCTCCCTGCCGGATTCCCAGATTTTGGGTTTGGTCTGTCGTTTTTATGAATGTTGATGACCGAGTCGTTGTTTTCTCCTGTTGATCAATGAGTTTAATGGTGCCTTGCATTCTTATTATTGCATTTTTGAGCTCGACCCCGTGGGTATGATTTTTTTCATTTTGATTGATTTTCGATTGCCCTTGAGTGAATTCTGAGTCTAGATCCATCAATGAACAATTTAGCATTTGAGCTTGGGTCCTCAAATTTGTGATCTTTGATCAATTTGAGTGAGATAGTTGGAGAATGTCGAAATTCAGGCTTTTCTTCAGTTTCGGGATTTTCCTGTGTTGACAGATTTCCTCGGTTTTCCTTGTTCTCTGCGTTTTCCCAAAATTCTGAGCTTTTCCTGCTTCGTGGATTTCTGCTCCCTCTGGATTTTCCCAAAATTCCTGTTGTCTCTGCATTTTTTTGAAATTATTAACTGTTGTTTGTTTTCGCCAGAATCTGCCTGGTCTAAATTTTCCCAAAAATCCCTTCTAGACTGGATTTCATGGAGGAGTGAAAGTCCCAAATTGTGTAGAAATTATGCATTAATGATATTTCGCGAGATTTTGATTTTGCTTGGATTTAGTTGAATTTTGAATATATTATTGGTGATGTGCTAATTCTGATCTTTATGCCATAATGGATATTATTAATGCTAGTTTTTGCTGAGTGCAGGCTGAATTTAGCTTGGTCATCAAGGAAGTTCTAGAGATTACTTCGATTGAAGGAGGATTTGAAGCATTTATTACTTCACCCTTGGCCGACTTGGGGGGGCTAGATATATTGGATCGAGTTGCATTGGAGATCCCAGGCTGACCTGGATTGAGTTCAAGCATTTAATGCTAATTTATTTTATTTTGAATTCTCCTTGGGCCGACCTGTTTATGGCCATTTATTATTGTAAACATCAATTGGGCCGACATGCTCTGGGGTCTTCTATAAATTGGGAATTTTTCCTCATTTGTAACATATAGAATAGAAGTAGTAGTAGAAGACATTAGAGATAGTTCTTAGAGCGAATTAGGTTAGAAGTTAGTCAATTTTTGAGCAAGTGTTGTAACAGAACATTGGAATTGTTGCTGAAATTCAGTGATTCAATACAATTGAAGACATTGTGATTTTCTGGTGATCTCTTTTGTGTTGACTTATCTTGTATGATTCTTATGCTTCTATCTTTTGAATTGCTCAAGGTTATTAGATGTATGTTAGATTTATATTTAGATCTGATTCAATGGTGTTTATGGTTTGATGCTTGAAGTGTTGCAGCAATCCCTGGTCCATACTTTTTGCAACTAGTTGATTGTTGGTTGCTTTGCAAAGTTAGCCTGGGCCTTATATTTATTGTGCATAGTTCAATTGTGGAGATTTATTCATTTCAATTGCAATTGGGTTGTCTTGGATGAATGTTAATGATCTAAAAATCTTTAATGCCTTAGAAGATTGCACTGTTTATGTGAGATTGTAGATTTATCTTGGTCAAGTAGGAATTAGTTTATGAGGGATTGGTCCATTTCAAGTATTTCATCATTTGCATTGTTAATCTTAGGAGTAGCATTAATCTTAGTGATCTCTCTAAAACTCTTATCTTTTCACATTTCTTTATCATTCTAGTTAGATTTAGGATTGAAGTATCATCATATTACCAGATCTGATAAATTCAAGATTCAGTCTTTGTTTGTAGTAAGGTCCCTTTGTGATTACCAATATTTTCACATATTATCTGAGCTATTTATGCATTGTCAAGACCTGACATTAGAGACCTTGGGGTTATCTCTTGAGGCTTGCTGATAGAGATTTACCTTTCAAGAGAGATAGGATTTCATATTCTGTCTGAGTTGTTGCTATGCAGAAAACATCATCAACAGATTGGCGCTAGAAGGAGGGCCTGAATAAGCTAAGTTGAATCAATTTCTGTCAGCCATCTCTCCTGAAAGATTCAGAAGAGGAACCAGATCTACTCCAGGAGAGGAGGAATTTCAAGAATTGCAAGCCCCTACTAGGTCAAGAAGGATCAACAGAAGGGGAGAATTATCATTCATCCAATCACCTCCATCATCTCCATCATTCTCATCTTCATCAAGTTTATCTTCATCTGAGTTTGAGGACATTCCCATCCAACAACCTCAGCCAGTCATAAATCAGCCATTACCACCTCCACCTCCATCAATGGCTTTCTTGGCGAACAAACCATCTCCCTTATCTTTCAACCATTACAATCCTATGCCCAAGAACCCTAAGCTTTTCTACTCCAAGTTTCACATTAATGATCCCAAAAGGACTGTAAAGGAGAATATTAGGATTTTTAAAACTACCCTTAAGGATAGAGGAATTAATCATGAGGATGTTGCATGTAGACTTTTCCCATATTCCCTTGGGGATGGGGCATTTTGTTGGTATAACCATCTTCCTGTTGGGTCTATTACTACTTGGCTTCTACTGGAGACTACATTTTTACAGAAATTTAAGATCCCAATCAGTGCTCATGAGTTACTTCTACAGTTTAACAGAGTCAAAAGGGAGGAAAATGAACCAATAGTGGCTTTCAATAATAGATTTCATAGGGCTTATGCTAGGCTGCAACCCCCTTATGCTGTAAATGATGCCTCTGCTAGGGAGGTTTACTATGAAGCTTTGGATAGTTTAACATCTACTTTCATCAAATGGAAAGTAAACCCTCCTTCCAGCCTATTTGAAGCTTATGATGTGGCTATTAAAGTAAGTACAGATTTGAGACAGCACTGGTTTGGACCCTTGCCATTAGCTAATCAAACACCTATGTTGAGTCTAGTCCCTCAGTTACCTAGTCAGTCCTGGAATCAAGCTCCACCCATGTTGAATTACCATCCAAATATTAACCAGCTTGTATTCTTTCAACAACAAGCTAATATGCCTAGTTACTGCAGAGCTTTGAGATATTTAATCAATCCTTAAACCATGGGCTCCATAATGTTTATATGCAGAATTTAGCTGGTATTGTTCCTCCATCAAACAGTGCAGACAAGAAGAGGTTGGATGCACTTACAGAGCTAGTTGAGAAGCTGAACGCTGAAGTCACCTACCTAAGGAGCCAGAATAGTCAATCCCATGCAGCCCAAAGGGGGATTTAGTCCAATTATGATCAAAGCAAGAAGGACATGATGCAAGCTCAGGGGAAAGGATTTGATAGGAGACAAAATCTTGATAGAGATCATGGAAGGCAACCACCACTTTAGAATAATGGAGGAGCCTTAACCTATCTAGATCAGCCAAACAATCAGGAGAAATCAAGTGAAGTTTATCTGGAAAAAATAGCTTTGTGAGGATGGTGTAGGCTTCATAATACTAATCAACATTCTGAATCAGATTGTCAAGAATTCTAAACTGCTGCATCTATTTTCCAGTAGAAAGTTCACCATGCCAGTAGCAATTGGAGTGGATGGGAGATAGTACCATCTAATCCTTATGATATATCAGTCATGGTTGTAAATCATGTCCCATTTCCAAGAAGTGAAGAGAATGAACCAGAAGAAGAACAGGATAAAGGTATTGAAACAAGGTATGTATACAGTGAAGGATTTGTGGCTCAATCCTTTGGAAATAATGAGGAGAATGACAATGGTCCACTAGATGAAGAAGAGTCTACAACTGAAGAGGTTCAAGGATTCCATCATGTGCCTACTCAGTATTTCATAAGTGGAGGAAAATCTGATGCTGATAAAGGAAGAAGTATTGAATTTGTAGTTAGCTCTGAAGACAACTGTTCTACCAAGACTACAGAGCAAATATGAAAGTGTGTGGTAGAAGAACTCAAGAAAGTCAAAGTAAGTCTCTCTGCTCATGAGTTGTTAAGGGATCCTACCATTAGAGATGCAGTACTAAAGTCTCTTGAAAAAGATATGCTTTCTGAACAAAAGGGGGTTTTAGGCCATGTTGATACAAATACTTTTAAGGAGGTATTTCTGTCTAAAACAAGCTTGGGAAATTATGCACTGACAGTTTACCCTCAAGGATGGGAGACTGAGGAAATCCTCATGTTACATGATATGCCTATTCATAAATCCAACAGTGCTGAAGCATTGGTAGAATCAACAGAAGAGGTGGAGGAGCAAGTATGGTTGTCAGATCATCTGCATCAAACTATGAAGAATGAGCTTCCAATAAAGGAATTTCAACAAGCTACTGGTGAATGTTTAGTAGAAGAGTCAACTGGCATTGGATCTGAGAAAGTCATAGCAGTTAATGCTGAGGCAGTCTTGGAGGAGGTTGAGCTTTTGATTAAGGAGCCTCAACAACTTGCTAATGAATGTCCCCTGAAGCAAATTGTGGGATCTGATATTGTGGGTAAAGAAGTTGTTGTTCCTGAGGGTTACAGTTGCAATCTAGAACTAGAACAAATACCAATAGGAGAGGAATTCAGGGAGTCCCTTCATTCATCACATCTTGTTTTTCCTCTTCTTGTTGATGAATTCAGTATAGAAAGTCCATAGATTTTATGCATCAATGATGAGATAGCTAATGTGATTCATATGGATGCACAAGAAAATCCAAATGGTGTTGATAACAACAATGTTGTAGTCATTATTGATGAGCCAAATCACACTATTGTAGGTGAAAATTTGTTTGGAGATCAATCTACAATGCCTTCTGATGAACATCCTATTGAGAAATTTTTTGTACAGGACAATACTTCTGCACAATTGTCATTGACACCTCATGAAGAAATTCCAACAGGTGAAAAGTTCCAAGTTGATGATTCTAGATTTGTTGAATCTAGATTTCACTTTCCATTACATAGTGATGCTCCAATTCTATTTTGCATGTTTCCAACATGAGAGGATTGTTGTACCATCAGTGGAGACCTCTTGACAACATAGATATCAGCTCTTCACAAGTGCAGGATGCTGAGCACCACATTTAGTTTACAGCAGTACAAAACCAGGTTGTTTCTCTCCTTACTATGAATTCTGAATCTTGTCAATTTGACTATGGGAGTTTGGGAGAGACAACTTACATATGGATTGATCATGGTTTCAATGAGTTGCCTCAATTATTGATTATTCCTGATTATGAGGTTGGATTTGAATGTTGCATTTTTGAGGTCTATTTTGCTGAATATAAAGATAAATTTGCATTTTTGAGGACTGTTACTTTCACCTTATTGCTTGTTCATGCCCTGAAAAATTAGGATGGTGTAGGCCTCAATTTATCATGTCTGGTGATGAGTCATTTTGGTGTTTCTTTGTATATAATTTGATTTGAATAAATGCAGATTGCTCTGCTCTCTTTAAGTTTTCTTTTATGCTCTTGCTTTCTTTAGATAAGGTTGCATTAGTTTAGGGTTTCCTTTCGGTTTGGTGTTCTTCTTTTGCTTTGGAGGTTTCCTTGTTTTCTTCTGGATGTGTTGCACCTACATGACAAGTATTCTTTTGTTTGGGACTGTTCTGAGTATTTCCTGGTTGCACTTTAATTATGTGTCCTGAATGGATGGTTGAGGTCTTCGTTATCATCATGCAGTCTAAATGTTTGATTTAAAGAGGGTGAGTCACTGGTCTGATTTGAATTTGAAGTATTCTAAAATCTTATATCTTTTATACATCTTAAGAATCCTGAAGTTGTGGTAGGGTCCTTGTGAGGTCTTGTTAGGTGAAAAATCTTATTTCTACTTCAGTGCCACTGTGGTTCTCATCCCTGAGTGTGGAATTCATTGTTCACAGGTTGAAATGAAAAGTGAAAAGAAAAGAATATCAAAAGAAGAAAAGAGAAAATATTGAAAATCAAATGAATTCAACTTATCAGGGGTATCCAAATATCTCTACCGGGGCTATGGACGCCTGGCTGGTAGTAGAGCTATGTTTGGGAGAGTCACAACGATAACCTCATTGGGGCTATGGATGCCTGACTGGCAGCGAGGCTCTATCCAGGTTGCTTTGGAGTTAGAATCTTTACGTTGCTTGACCTGATTGAACTTAGTTTCTGCAGTAGCTCAAGGAAGGAAATGAACTCATGTGCACACACTTGGATTTTCAGTCTATGGAAGGTTCAGTCTTTCCTTTGGTTCTGATTCTTTAATCTTGCATTTTGATTTGTTTGTTTGATAATGGGATCGAAACCAAAGATTTTGGGTTCATGATTCTTGTCCATCATCAAATGCTTTGGAGCATTTTCCCAGCAGAGTCGCCATTTGTTGTGCAGTTTTCGCACACACGCCCCGCTGAAAGTAGGGACCCTCTTTTGTTTTTGCTTTTGTGTTTTTGGCCCTTTGATTTTGAGGATTTTCCTTGCCTTGGCATGAGCTTAAGTGTTTATCTTTCTTTCCTAAGTTTTTTCCCTAAGTTGCATATTGAAAATCTTAAGTTCTGGGCAAAATCTGGGTTTTTCACTACTTTCAGGATTTTCCACCCCACTCGTATTTTCCCGGATTTCATTCAAAGTCCAGCTTTGTCTGCTTGACACCGTGGTTCGAAGATTTTTGGTCTTCACGGAATTTCGCCTGGACCGGATTTTTCTGAAATTCTGCCTCCCTGCCGAATTCCTGGATTTTGGGTTTGGTCTGTCATTTTTATGAATGTTGATGACCTAGTCATTGTTTTCTCCTGTTGATCAATGAGTCTAATGGTGCCTTGCATTCTTATTATTTCATTTTCGAGCTCGACCCCATGGGTATGATTATTTTTGTTTTGATTGATTTTTTGATTCCCTCGAGTGAATTTTGAGTCTAGATCCATCAATGAACGATTTGCATTTGAGCCTGGGTCCTCAAATTTGTGTCTTCAATCAATTTGAGTGAGATCATTGGAGAATGTCAAAATCCGGGCTTTTCATTAGTTTTAGGATTTTCCTCTGCCAACAGATTTCCTCGGTTTTCCTTGTTCTCTGTGTTTTCCTGAAATCCAGAGTTTTTCCTACTTTGCGGATTTCCACTCCCTCCGGATTTTCCTGAAATTCTTGTTGTCTCTGCATTTTCTGGAATTTATTGACTGTTGTTTGTTTTTGCCAGAATTTGCCTAGTCTAGATTTTCCCGAAAATCCCTTCTGGCCTGGATTCTGCGGAGGGGTGAAAGTCCCAAACTGTGTAGAAATTATGCATTAACGATATTTATAGGGATTTCAATTTTGCTTGGATTTATTTGAATTTTGAATATATTATTGGTGACGTGCTAATTCTAATCTTTATGCCATAATGGATATTATTAATGCTGGTTTTTGTTGAGTGCAGGCTGAATTTAGCTTGGTTGTCAAGGAAGTTCTAGAGATTACTTCGATTGAAGGAGGATTTGAAGCATTTATTACTTCACCCTTGGCCGACTTGGGGGGGCTAGATATATTGGATCGAGTTGCATTGGAGATCCCAGGACGACCTGGATTGAGTTCAAACATTTAATGCTAATTTATTTTATTTTGAATTCTCCTTGGGCTGACCTATTTATGGCCATTTATTATTGTAAACATTAATTGGGCTGACATGCTCTGGGGTCTTCTATAAATTGGGAATTTCGCCTCATTTGTAACATATAGAATAGAAGTAGTAGTAGAAGACATTAGAGATAGTTCTTAGAGTGAATTAGGTTAGAAGTTATTCAATTTCTGAGCAAGTGTTGTAACAGAACATTGGAATTGTTGCTGAAATTCAGTGATTCAATACAATTGAAGACATTGTGATTTTCTGGTGATCTCTTTTGTGTTGACTTATCTTGCATGGTTCTTATGCTTATATCTTTTGAATTTCTCAAAGTTATTAGATGTATGTTAGATTTAGATTTAGATCTGATTCAATGGTGTTTATGGTTTGATGCTTGAAGTGTTGCAACAATCCCTAGTCCATACTTTTTGTAGCTAGTTGATTGAATTGGTTGCTTTGTAAAGTTAGCCTGGGCCTTATATTTATTGTGCATAGTTCAATTGTGGAGATTTATTCATTTCAATTGCAATTGGGTTGTCTTGGATGAATGTTCATGATCTAAAAATATTTAATGCCTTAGAAGATTGCACTGTTTCTGTGAGATTGTAGATTTATCTTGGTCAACCAGGAATTATTTTATGAGGGATTCATCCTTTTCAAGTATTTCATCATTTGCATTGTTAATCTTAGGAGTAACATTAATCTTAGTGATCTCTCTAAAACCCTTATCTTTTGTCATTTCTTTATCATTCCAGTTAGATTTAGGATTGAAGTATCATCATATTGCCAGATCTGATAAATTCAAGATTCAGTCTTTGCTTGTAGTAAGGTCCCTTTGTGATTACCAACATTTTCACATATTATCTGAGTTGTTTATGCATTGTCAAGACCTAACATTAGAGACCTTTGGGTTATCTCTTGAGGCTTGCTGATAGAGATTTACCTTTCAAGAGAGATAGAATTTCATATTTTGTCTGAGTTGTTGCTGTGCAGAAAACATCATCAATAGTTATCTCATGCTCCGAATAGTTAATAATACTGATGAACAACCAATTCTCTTTGGTATTATCCTATTGTGTTGAGCTATTAAATGAGATCATCTATTTTATATTAATGTTGTTTATGATAATGGTGCAGAGGTTGTAAACACATTAAGGCCAAATCACCCTCTCGAGTCTTGCAGAGCCTAAAGTGTAGGAGGCTTTTAATGTCCTCGTCAGTTGGTCTAGGTCCTCTGAGCTACCCTTGATTGGAATTGGAAATTCCATAGGTAGATTAGAAGACCAACCTAGTTACAGTAAAAAAAACCAACACTACCCTTAACCATTAACCCTCTATCTCTCTCCCACTCCCTCCCTCTCTCACTGAATCACTCTATCTCTCTCCCCTCTACCCATAACCATAAACTCTTAACCCTTAAACCCTCTACCCTCTCTCTATCTCAAGACTCTCTCTCCTACCCCTCTCCCTCTCTCAGGTCTATCTCTCTCTCTATCTCTCTCCCTCTACCCTTAACCCTAAACCTTAAACCCTTAACCCTTAAACTCTAAACCCTTAAACCCTCTACCCTTTATCTCTCTCCCACTCCCTCCCTCCCTCCCTCTCTATCAAGTCTCACCCTCCTACCGCTCTCCTCTTCTCTCAGTCTCTCTCTCTCTCACTCCTATCTTTGTCCCCTCTACCCTTAACCCTCTACCTTCTACCCTCTACCCTCTATCTCTCTCCCACTCCTTCCCTCTCTCTGTCACTGAATCCCTCTATCTCTCTCTCCTCTACCCATAACCCATAACCCTAACCTAAACCCCTAAACCCAGCAAACCGTAGCCGCCGTGTCTACTCCCTCTACCCTTAACCTTTCTCTGTCTCCTCCTCCCTCCCTCTCTGGGATCTTTGTTCCTGCTTCCTCCCTCTCAGGTCCTCTCCTCTCTCTCTCTCTCTCTCTCTCTCCTAAGTCTCTCCACTCTACCCATAGCCCTCTACCCTTAACCCTTAAATCCTTAAATCCTCTGCCTTTATCTCTCCCCTCCCTCCTCTCTCTCACTCAGACTCTCCCTCCCTGCCCCCTCTCCCTCTCTCGGCACTAATACGACTGCAAAGTCGGCGACTGTTCGGCCGAAATATGTAAAATTCAATGTTCATGGTGCTTGGAAATTTGATATTATACTTTCAATTTTTGAAAGTTTATCCCGGCTTGATCGTCAAAATTTTTGATGAACACGGGGCTGCGATGATATAGAAGTATCATTTTTAGATCCAAATTGCGACAAACATGAAAAATAGAAAAAAACAAGTGTAGTAGCAACAAAAGGTAGTGTCTTTGATTTATTATGTGATGTTTTCTCTACTTGAGACAGTTTTTTGGAGGCTAAGGATGATTTTCTTAGAATCGAGAGAAAAATTCAAGAAGATATCGCCAAGTTGAGGGTAGTCATTGTCTTTTTGCAGAATTCAGTTGTGAAGTCAGATTTGTAGTTCGAGGTTTGAAAATCATATTTTAAAGCAACATCTCATCAAATTTCATTTTTAGAGGTTTAGGGTTTTGAGAATTTCATGTCCAGATTTTTTTGTTTGGAATCACCATAAGATCACAACCAAGGAACAGATTCTTGTGACTGTAATTATGTGATCCATAACTCTATTGTTCATGTGTACGGTTGTGCTATAACAAACATACATGATGCATTCATGTGTGACCCAAGTTTAATATTAATGGTTATGTTGTGATAGAAATGGAGGCACTCATATAATGTAGTTAATTCAGGTTGTATAATGTAGGTGTCAATCATCATTGGGTGCATTCAGGTTGTCTCAAGTTTAGTAGGTTAGGATGTAATTATAGCATGATCGAAGAGTGATTACCTCTTGCTGCAATAAAGAGCCTATAAGTCTACTTATTATGCAGTGGTTTGTGTTATAATATCAATTATGTGCATTCAAGCACAACCCATGTTTAATGGGCTATTCTAGAGAGTGATCCAGATTTTCTAAACCTTATGAATGTTACTTGACATATATTTGCATAATCTCCATCGCCGAAGGCTTAAGTATCAGTATCCTTTATAGGGTTTAGAATGATTTCTTTAATTAAAAAAAATAAATAAAACGTTCCCTGTAATTAGATAATGTGGAGATCTCCTAAATTTTTGACACACTATCCTCTTTGGCACTGTATTCATTACTTCAGCTACTAGGGTTTTGCATGTGACATCTTTAATATCTTCATGACTGTGGCTTTTAAATAGATCTCAGTCTTTGCTTTAATCCTTTTCATGATAACCCTTGAGTTCCATAATCCACCTTCAATTTCTTCTAAGAACGTTGTCTTAAGCTAGACTGCATAGTATGCATATAAAGCAAGTCCTTCATACCTGCCATTGTTCCAAACCACCACTCACTGCCTTGCTTAAAATGTTGCTAAGCACAATAGCATGTTTTAAAATCATGGTTGCCAATGATTGACCATTAACGTCACCACTTTCATAAAGATACAATGAGATTTTTTTCTTCAAACTCAAGGCATTATGCAAGATAACATTGTGAATTATTTGTTGTGTGCGATTTGATTTTCTTGCACATTTACTGCTTTGCTAACTTCCTTTAAGACTGGGTATTGCACCCTCAGTTGCAATCTCAAACAAATCACTCACTATCACTTGAAGATTCCTTTCATGAGCATCCTTCTATAAAATCAAACTATGCCCTATAGACTGCCTACTTACTACAGGGGACTCATTGTATCATGGTATTGTAGTTCTTAAGATCCTTCAACCTTATTGACACTACTTCATATTCCACAAGGTATTATTCTCTATTCTCCCATCTTTGATGAGTCTCAAAACACTGCTCAAACATGCAATCCACTACCTCCATTATACATTAATGGCTAAGAAGAAACATTGAACCTATGATTACCACTGTTACTTCATTTAAGCCGGTCATTCACGATTGCATTTGCCTTGTCTAACACTACCAAAGTATTTGAAAAACCATAGGTCGATGGGGGTGAAACTCACTATTAAAAATCTCCACTTTTGCGGTTTGAGTTTAATATCTTGTCACTCGCACCGGCCTCTTTTTGATGTCACATCTCAAGTGACTGTCATTCTTCTTACCGTAGATTGCATTTACAAATGTCACTAAGCTACATAGTGTGCTTGTTATTGGCTACAATATTTAGATTGCAAGATTTTTTTATTACCTGCAATGTCTCAATATTTTTGGTATTGCAACCTCACTAATCCGCTATAGTTATTGTTTATGTTTCTACGGAGGCCTAGGGTTTGTACCCTAATCATGCTCTTACTAATGCTTATGTTGTTTTTTATTAGGGATCTCTCAATGTTGAGGGCCTTAGGGATAAGCTCGTCATAAGAAGTGACATATTGCATCTTTAACTAAAAGGATAAATCTGTATTGACATTAGCAATGATGATTCCGACTTGTTGCTCCTTAGGAATGGGTCACTTGCTCTTACTAGCTCGCTACCTCCATTGTTGTAGGAAGTTTGTGATCAAGTTCAATATTCTGATTTTAGGAGTCTTAATGGTTGGAAATCATATTAAAATCAGAATTTAATAAGTTTTGGAATTAGCATTTGAAAGTATTTTTTGGGGTCATTAACTTCAAACTATCTTCTCTTTTGCAGGGGTTGTTGCATGCCAAATTTTTTGGGTGTAAAATATCAAAATTATTAGATTATGTTACCTATCTATGAATACAAATTATTGGAGTGTGAGTTTGATATTTTTTGAAGATCTAAATAGTCAAGCTTGGTAAAGAAAAATCATGTCAGATAATATTAGTCAAGAACAAAATCAAGAGACACTTGATAGATTGTGGGCTAGATTGAAAAGAAAGAGTGATGGGAAATGTTATTGTCCTTGCAATAATTGCAAGGGCTTAAAGACGAGAAAACTTTTAATCACAACAACTGAGAAACATTGTAGGCAGCATGGTCATGTTGAAGGGGGTCATGATTATCGTCCATTGGTAAGTTGTTCATTATATGTGTTTATATTGATTGAATTTGTAAATGCTTATATCATTTTAAAATTTTATATATATATATATATATATATAATCACTTGATCATGATCATGGTTTATTTGTGTCAATCATTATTATAAAGGTTGGGCACCCTAGGGAAGATGATATGGATTATTACGGACTAGAGAATGTGGTTTTGCAAGCGGACGAACATGGAGCTGTGAATATCAAAGATGAAGTTAATGATCCTATGGAAGAAGATGATCATGCGCTAGAAAACATAGTTGAAGATGATGGTACGAATACATTGATCCATGACACATTTAGTGGTAGAGTTGATCATGATGATCAAGATGAGTTTGATGATGTTCATGATTTACTTGTACTTGAGAAGGCATATGAGCCCCTTTATGAAGGCTCCCAAACAACTCTTCTATCTGTTGTATTGTTATTGTTGAACTTGAAGGTTATGAATGGTTTATCAAACATAGCAATCTCATGGATGTTAAGGTATGTCATATATGTCATCTTTTTTCATCTATTTTAATTGTTGTTAGTTCATCATTAGTAAATAAAGGATGAAATATGTACCATAAATATTCTTTATATGAACACATTATTTTTTGTTGTAGATTGATTGGTGAATTTTTGTTACCACCATCAAATATTTTACCTCACTCATACCGATATTTATGTGCCACTATGAAAGATATCGGAATGGAGTATCAAGCAATAGATGCATGTCCCAATGATCATATTATATATCATAAACAATAGGAATTTGCAACAAAATGCCCAGAATGTCATATCAGTAGATATCGAACAGATCAACTAACAAAAAAGGTGCCTTGCAAGGTTCTTCATTATATTCTCATTATTCCATGTATGCAACAATTATTTAGGTGCGAAAGCTTAGCACAATTTATGGATTACCATGCACGAAATAGAAGTGGAGATGACATTCTTCGAATTCCTACGGATGGTTCTGCATTTAGGGACATGGAGGAAAAATGGCCACACTTTAAAGAAGAACCTCGTAATCTCAGGCTTTCATTGGGAGCGGACGGTGTCAATCCATTTGTAGGTTAGATGTACTCAGTGTGGCCTATTTTATTTATCAACAATAGCATTCCTCCATGGATGTCAATAAAGAAGGAGCACATAATGTTGTCAATGATTGTTCCAGGTATTTGTTTACATCAATTTTCTTTAATGTAGTAGCATCTCATTTGTCTTATTTGTTGCATAATGACTTATATTTTTTTCATTCAATAGTCATGTACATTAATTTATATATATTGCAGTAAAATGGTTATAATAATTGTGTAATGTTTATGTTGATTCAACTAGGTAAGTACCAAGTTAAAGATATGAATGTATATATCGAGCCTCTTATCGACGAGTTACTAAAGTTATGGAATGACATCACTATGTATGACGTCTCCAGACCAATAGGAGAAAGATAATTTCAATTCCATGCAATGCTTGTATGGACAATTCATGATGCCCCAGGGCTAACACATTTTTGTGGTATGTTATAACATTTGACTACACTTTAACAATATTTAATTTGATGAATTAGATATCATGCATGTTTTTAAAATAATCTATTCATTATATATAATGAAAAAAATTGACATATTTAATACAATTATATATCATCTTGCAGGTCTTCAAACAAAGGGAAAATTTGCATGTCTAATTTGTGGTCCAAAGATGAAATCTCGTCATTCAACAAGTTTAGAAAAGCAGGTGTTTGATGAGTATAGGCACTTCCTCTATAGAAATCACAAGTATCGAACTACTAAAAAACATCTTTTGATAGGGAAAGGAACTACATCAAAATACAAGAATGTCACCTGCGCCTATGGAAGTTGGAATATAATAGAATTTAATCATCAAGACTACATCCGGATCAAATTGTTTATCTATCATATATGATATGTTTTAAATTTATATTTTTATATATTGTGTTGTGTTTACTCATGTTGTAATTGACAATAATTGTCATTGTTAATTTGTTTAACTTATATGCTTCATGAAGGTCATCAAGGCATTAATGGGCCGGCTTCCTGAGACTAAAAGTTATCGAGACAATTCAATAGGTTGCCGAGCAACTACAGAGGTGTGCATTTGTTTGATACAATGCATATGGGAAGAATATAACATAAATGTTATGAAATATTGGATGGAAGGCATGACAAAGAAAAAATTGTCAAAATTTGTACTGAAATTCAGGAAGCCAATCATGCAATGAAAAATGTCATTCAATTAAATAGCGATGGAGACCAAATTAATATAAGTGCCCTTCCTTGGTTATTAATAGAGCAGCAAAGCAATGCTATAAAAGAAGTCATACCAAAAATTCGATTTCCCATAGGATTTGTTGCGAACATAAACAATATAATAACAAAGAAAGATGAATTTGGGTCAGGGATGAAAATGCATGATTGGCATACCTTCATAAAAGTAATTATTATAGTATATTATATACACTTGTATAATGCATGTACCTTTCAGTGTATTGTGTTTACTACTTTTGGAAAAATAATGAAAAGATCATTTTATAATTGTTGCAGTACGTTCTACCTCTATCTCTCCTAGACAAATTTGACAATAATGTCAAGCAAGTTATATATGATC
The DNA here is from genome assembly GCA_007258455.2 of Sequoia sempervirens. Classification (NCBI taxonomy): domain Eukaryota; kingdom Viridiplantae; phylum Streptophyta; class Pinopsida; order Cupressales; family Cupressaceae; genus Sequoia; species Sequoia sempervirens. Next base: position 290,176,572 of record VDFB02000013.1, on the reverse strand, counting down.
TTGGAAAATACATGAGGTAAGTAGCAATATTTGTTTAATTCGTTGTATACATCTTATAATTGCCATTTGTTTTACTTGTTATGTAATATACTGTATATTTTTGTTAAATCTCGTTAATATATTTGCACCTTGAATCACTTGTAGATGGCTGTCATCTAAAGAAATCCATAAGGAAGATATAAATTATTGGAAGAGAAAAATTCCTCGTCTAATGTGTGAAATGCAAAAGTTTATACCCTCAACATTTTTCAATGCACAAGAACACTACCTTATACACCAAGTTGAGGAGATTGAATTGTGTGGACCTGTACACACAAGGTCAATGTGAATGGTTGAGAGGCACTTGAAATTTTTGAAGGCTTTGGTTAGACAAAGAGCACATCCTAAGGGTTCTATAGTGGAGGGATATATGGTATACCAGACCATGGTGTACATTAGTGAATATCTTCCTAGGTTTGGAGCAAAGATCCATCTAGATCGCATTTGGGATCCCAACTCCATTAACAAATTCGAAGGGGAGTACTTGTTGGGGAAAGGTATATTGAGGAAAGTGAGAGGTAATTATAAGATGGTCATGGAGATTAATTGGAATACATTTTACTTATGGTTTTTATGTATATTTTATTTATTTAATTTTTAATCTTCAATATACATCAATTATAAATTAAGGTCGTATATTGTGGTATTTAACTAATTATACGTCGTTTGTGAATTTCAATTTTTTTTTATATAGTTGGTCGAGAGTGGGATGCACTACATTTGTACATCGCCAACAATCTTGATTGGATGATAGTATGGATTGAACGATGTCAACAATCTAGTCGCACATTAATATGGGAAGGTGTGGCTTCATTGGTTAAAGAAGCTCATCGTAATGGAGATTCCAATGTTACACAAAGGGAAATTGATTTAGCATATGGTTT
>VDFB02000013.1:290163605-290175549 GCA_007258455.2 Sequoia sempervirens | reverse complement strand
CCACATTATACTTTACTGGCCTTCCTCTTGGATCATGTCTAACAAAAAATGACCAACCCGGTTTACCTGGAACCTCTGAGTAAAATACCTGCTCACATTGGCTTGGAAGAACATAGGGCTCATTTTCAGCTCGCTCGATCAACCTTGTATTAATCATGGTAAATCCATTATCATGTTCAATAACAGTTCTCTCAGGATCATTTTCATTCAATCGTAGCTTGTACCATAGGACGACGAATAAAATTAATTTGAAGGACTTAAAGTCACACTCAAGTATATCATCCAAAACCCCATAGTATCGATTTTCTGAGACTTCTGGATATATGTCGCTTCTAGATGAAACATTAGTCACCTGAAAGACTGCAATTATACCAGAATCACAAGTTTTCTTCAAGTCATCCAACATTTTGATTCAAAATTTATGACCATTGCACCACATAGCCTTGTGGGGTTTCACCTGCAATATGTCAAACATGTAAAAATTATTGCAATATCATCAGTTGATAAACATATTTATTCTTGGCCGAATGCATGCAAAGAAAACAATCTCAAGATACATATACATCAATATACTTGAAAATAATTAAATAATATTGGTGATTAATATATTTATACATACCTTTTTATCTCTTAAACCATATGCTAAATCAATTTCCCTTTGTGTAACATTGGAATCTCCATTACGATGAGCTTCTTTAACCAATGAAGCCACACCTTCCCATGTTAATGTGCGACTAGATTGTTGACATCGTTCAATCCATACTATCATCCAATCAAGATTGTTGGCGACGTACAAATGTAGTGCATCCCACTCTCGACCAACTGTATAAAAAAAAATTGAAATTCACAAATGACGTATAATTAGTTAAATACCACAATATACGACCTTAATTTATAATTGATGTATATTGAAGATTAAAAATTAAATAAGTAAAATATACATAAAAACCATAAGTAAAATGTATTCCAATTAATCTCCATGACCATCTTATAATTACCTCTCACTTTCCTCAATCTACCTTTCCCCAACAAGTACTCCCCTTCGAATTTGTTAATGGAGTTGGGATCCCAAATGCGATCTAGATGGATCTTTGCTCCAAACCTAGGAAGATATTCACTAATGTACACCATGGTCTGGTATACCATATATCCCTCCACTATAGAACCCTTAGGATGTGCTCTTTGTCTAACCAAAGCCTTCAAAAATTTCAAGTGCCTCTCAACCATTCACATTGACCTTGTGTGTACAGGTCCACACAATTCAATCTCCTCAACTTGGTGTATAAGGTAGTGTTCTTGTGCATTGAAAAATGTTGAGGGTATAAACTTTTGCATTTCACACATTAGACAAGGAATTTTTCTCTTCCAATAATTTATATCTTCCTTATGGATTTCTTTAGATGACAGCCATCTACAAGTGATTCAAGGTGCAAATATATTAACGAGATTTAACAAAAATATACAGTATATTACATAACAAGTAAAACAAATGGCAATTATAAGATGTATACAACGAATTAAACAAATATTGCTACTTACCTCATGTATTTCCAAGATCATATATAACTTGCTTGACATTGTTGTCAAAGTTGTCTAGGAGAGATAGAGGTAGAACGTACTGCAACAATTATAAAATGATCTTTTCATTATTTTTCCAAAAGTAGTAAACACAATACACTGAAAGGTACATGCATTATACAAGTGTATATAATATACTAGAATAATTACTTTTATGAAGGTATGCCAATCATGCATTTTCATCCCTGACCCAAATTCATCTTTCTTTGTTATTATATTGTTTATGTTCGCAACAAATCCTATGGGAAATCGAATTTTTGGTATGACTTCTTTTATAGCATTGCTTTGCTGCTCTATTAATAACCAAGGAAGGGCACTTATATTAATTTGGTTTCCATCGCTATTTAATTGAATGACATTTTTCATTGCATGATTGGCTTCTTGAATTTTAGTACAATTTTTGACAATTTTTTCTTTGTCATGCCTTCCATCCAATATTTTCCATAACATTTATGTTATATTCTTTCTGATATGCATTGTATCAAACAAATGCACAATTTGTAGTTGCTCATAGTAGGACAACCTATTGAATTGTCTGGGATAACTTTTTAGTCTCTGTGGAAGCCGCCATTAATGCCTTGATGACCTTCATGAAGCATATAAGTTAAACAAATTAACAATGACAATTATTGTCAATTACAACATGAGTAAACACAACACAATATAAAAATATAAATTCAAAACATATCATATATGATAGATAAAAAATTTGATCCGATGTATAACCTTGACGATTAATTCTATTATATTCCAACTTTCATAGGCGAGGTGACATTCTTTGTGGTTTTGATTTAGTCTCCTCTTTCCCATTGAAAAGATGCTTTTCAGTAGTTCGATACTTATGATTTCTATGGAGGAAGTGCCTATACTCATCAAACACCTGCTTTCCTAAACTTGTTGAATGACGAGATTTCATCTTTGGACCACAAATTAGACATGCAAATTTTCCCTTTGTTTGAAGACCTGCAAGATGATATATAATTGTATTAAATATGTCAATTTTTTTCATTATATATAATGAATAGATTATTTTAAAAACATGCATGATATCTAATTCATCAAATTAAATATTGTTAAAGTGTAGTCAAATGTTATAACATACCACAAAAATGTGTTAGCCCTGGGGCATCATGAATTGTCCATACAAGCATTGCATGGAATTGAAATTGTCTTTCTCCTATTGGTCTGGAGACGTCATACATAGTGATGCCATTCCATAACTTTAGTAACTCATCGATAAGAGGCTCGATATATACATTCATATCTTTAACTTGGTACTTACTTAGTTGAATCAACATAAACATTACATAATTATTATAACCATTTTACTGCAATATATATAAATTAATGTACATGACTATTGAATGAAAAAAATATAAGTCATTATGCAACAAATAAGACAAATGAGATGCTACTATGTTAAAGAAAATTGATGTAAACAAATACCTAGAACAATCATTGACAACATTATGTGCTCCCTCTTTATTGACATCCATGGAGGAATGCTATTGTTGATAACAAAAATAGGCCACACTGAGTAAATAGATTTCAGCTTTCCAAATGGATTGACACCGTCCGCTCCCAATGAAAGCCTGAGATTACGAGGTTCTTCTTTAAAGTGTGGCCATTTTTCCTCCATGTCCCTAAATGCAGAACCATCCGTAGGAATTCGAAGAATGTCATCTCCACTTCTATTTCGTGCATGGTAATCCATAAATTGTGCTAAGCTTTCGCACCTAAATAATTGTTGCATACATGGAATAATGAGAATATAATGAAGAACCTTGCAAGGCACCTTTTTTGTTAGTTGATCTGTTCGATATCTACTGATATGACATTCTGGGCATTTTGTTGCAAATTCCTATTGTTTATGATATATAATATGATCATTGGGACATGCATCTATTGCTTGATACTCCATTCCGATATCTTTCATAGTGGCACATAAATATCGGTATGAGTGAGGTAAAATATTTGATGGTGGTAACAAAAATTCACCAATCAATCTACAACAAAAAATAATGTGTTCATATAAAGAATATTTATGGTACATATTTCATCCTTTATTTACTAATGATGAACTAACAACAATTAAAATAGATGAAAAAAGATGACATATATGACATACCTTAACATCCATGAGATTGCTATGTTTGATAAACCATTCATAACCTTCAAGTTCAACAATAACAATACAACAGAGAGAAGAGTTGTTTGGGAGCCTTCATAAAGGGGCTCATATGCCTTCTCAAGTACAGGTAAATCATGAACATCATCAAACTCATCTTGATCATCATGATCAGCTCTGCCACTAAATGTGTCATGGATCAATGTATTCGTACCATCATCTTCAACTATGTTTTCTAGCGCATGATCATCTTCTTCCATAGGATCATTAACTTCATCTTCGATATTCACAGCTCCATGTTCGTCCGCTTGCAAAACCACATTCTCTAGTCCGTAATAATCCATATCATCTTCCCTAGGGTGCCCAACCTTTATAATAATGATTGACACAAATAAACCATGATCATGATCAAGTGATTATATATATATATATATATAAAATTTTAAAATGATATAAGTGTGTGATCGAAAATATGTGCGTATTAAAATGAGATAAATACTATTCAAGCACACCAATGAAACTTTAAATCAAAGAAAAACTGATTAAACAAAGTAAAGCAAACTCTCAATGCAACAGCTCCTTTGAAGACGTCCCATTGTCCTCTATCTCTAGTATTTTTGCCAAAGCTCTCCGATTTGTATGCTAAGCTCCACAAAATGACTACTAAAGAACTAGATTTAAAAGTAAATGCATAAATACACTAAGAATGCAAGATCTTGAAGGTTGATAATGGAGGAATGTTGGTTGTTCACTTCAGCAGCATAACGATATGGTAAAGGTTTGAAGGAGAATGATGGATGAAAGATAGAATATTTTGACAGCATAAGGATGTTTGAAGATTCGATCCAAATGGCTTGTGAAAGGTTAGATTTATAGATTTTCGAAGGCAAAAGCTTAGTTGGCAAAGATCAATGGTTGAGATTCAGTCTGGTAAGATGAACGGTATAGGATTTTTGAAAGTTGAGTGAGAGAAGTAGAAGGTTTCCTCTTTTTCATTTTTTCCCATTTAGAACTAAAGGAAAGTTGTCGTTTTGAAGAATGAGTTAAAATGAGATTTCATAATTAAATAAATAAACTTACTTAATTATATGTGAAGATGAGATTAGAAAGTCACATAATTAAATAAGCAGTATTTAATTATGTGAGAGAGATGGATTTAGAAGGAATTAAATTAAATATTTAAAATATTTAATTTAACTATGAGATGAAGAGGAGGAATATTCCATTTTTGAATTCAAATTTTCAAATTTCGAATAACATGATAATCAAATATAAATAAATTATAGAATTTATTTAATTTAATTATGAGGAATATGGAGATGGTAATTAATTAAATAAAGTTCTTTATTTAATTAATGTAGAAGAATCATAAGAATGAACAATATAAATAAATAATTAAATTTATTTATATGTAGATGACTTTAGGAGATTAATTAAATAATTGTATTTAATTAATTACCGGACTTATTATAATGTTGACCATTTTTACGTGCATACATTTTGCCCCTCTTTGAGATGATGTTCGAGATGATGATATTTTTTTGTCGAGTAACATCATTTCAAAGAAGTTAAGGTATGGATAGAGAAGAATGGATAATGATATAAAGATAGGATGATGGAATGATGATGCCCCCTCGAGAGGATAGGCGGGTTGAACAAACACGGGTAGGCTCTCGAAATGAAATGATAAGGATAGACAAGATGAATGATGTAAGATAGGAAGTGGATGAAGGAGGGGAATGATACGTTATGCTGCAATGAAGTTGAGCAACCATGATGTTTGATTTAGCACTAGACGTTATGCACCAAGATATAAGGACCAAGGTGACAATGTGTCTCATGCCCCAACATAATACAACCTTGTCTAGACATATGAGGAAGGAGACTTAGAGCATTAAAGTCCTAATGCACAAAAGGTATGATATGACCTTAGATGCAAAGGATAGTGCAAAAATCTACTCCAACATACACAAGATATGAATATTAGCTGGAATGATACGGATTTGATACAAATGCAAGATAAAATGATAACACACACAAGCAAGCAAGCAAGCATGCACAAATGATACAAAAACAAACAAGGAATTGTCCCTATCAAGCTATAAACCATTGATTTGATTGATTGATTGATGATGATGATAGTGTTGTCATTGTCAGGAGGTGATATATCCCTAGAGCAACACAAGGATGATGATAATTGATTGATTGGTTGATTGATTGATTAGGTTTACAACAAGATAAGGATCAAGACCAAAGGATGTGATTGGATAATTTGACAAGATTGATTGACTTGATTGGTATGGATTAAGGATTGACTTGCATTTGAATTATTGCTTGAATTGATTTGATTGATTTGATTCGATGCAATGGTTTTGATGAAGATGATTGATTTGGTTGAATGGTTGAATGATTGGATTGAGGTGAGGGATCGAATTGATGAAATTGGACAAAGTAATTGGATGGATTGATTTTATTGCTTGGATTTTTGTTGGATATTTGATTTTTTTTGGATTTTTTTGAAATGTTTTGATTTTTTGGACTTTTTGAACTTTTTGATTTTTTTTGGATTTTTGAAACTTTTTTGATTTTTTTTGGATTTTTGAAATGTTTTGATTTTTTTGGACTTTTGAAATGTTTTGATGTGTCAAAGGATGAAAATTTGAGTAGCCTTTGTGCTAGAGACCAATGACAAGGGGAAAACCAAGTCTAGGTGCAAGGAGATAAATGGGATTGATGGATGAAAGGGTGGGTGATAGGATAAGGGATAAAAGGCTCATGATAGATGGATGGATGGAATGGATAGGTCATAGTGAATGGAATGGATGTATGCATCATAAGAGAGAAAGGATGTGATTTCCAAAGACTATGTTGCGTAGGAATAACATGCCCCATTATAGGTACAAGATAGGATTTTTCATGACAAAGCTTATGACAATAGGATAATGATATGATTGTTTGGAAGGATGAGGTATATCAAGAGATACCTAAAACATGTTTCAACATTTTGCCCCTATATCTTCATCAAGATCAAAAGAAGAAGGGTGGATGAATGGACTCGATATGATAGGTATGATGGCTAAAGATGGTAGGTATGATGGAAATGATAAGACATGAAAAGGATAGGTTGGATAGATAAGACATTGTGCCCCCAAGTGTAAGTGACATAGAAGATCAACCTACACATGACGCCTATTTGCTAGGTTTTCATCATGGTACTTATCCAAGGTGCCTGTTTACCAGGTTTTCACCGTTGGACGAAGGGATTTCTTTTTACTTTTTACTTTCTTTCTTTTTTTGACTTTTTGACTTTTTTTAACTTTTTTTTGACTTTTTTCGACTTTTCGATAGAAGGGGAATATGGAGGGGAGAGACTCAAGTGTCTAGTTGCATGAAAGGTGATAGTCCCACTAGATATGGATGTCATTGCATAGACCATGTCATATGTCATTATGCTCATAGATGTTGGTAATGGATGACATGAAAGGGAGATGGAGTGGGTAGATAATGGATTATGATGGCTTATGCAAGAATGGATGGGGAATAGTGGATGATGATGTGGATTGAATAGGACTTGTGCAAAAGGATGGATGAAAGGTTTATGCAAAAGCATGGACCATAGGAAGGTGATTGGGAAGATATGTAGGATAATGAATGAAGGATGAGGAGATGGAGGTATGTGGAATTGTTGTGAAATGGAAGGGAACCATGACCAATGGTTGCACACACTGTGATAAACGTTGAAGCTTTTGATGTGGATGGGGTGTAGGAAGCAATGGAGATGTTTGCTTATGAAGTGGTGGATAAAGTGTTTTTGGTACCCACATAGACTTAGTATTTTTATGATTTTTATTTTTCTTGTGGGTTTTAGGAATTTTAGATTTTTGAATGGAATGAGAATGTGGGATGGAAGTGGATGGTTGGGATTTTTGTGACATGGATGCCTCATTTGACTTGCTTTCTTTTTGCTTAGGTACCCAAACCATTTTAGTTTTGGCCTTTACTTTTGGAGGTATGGGCTCATATAACTTTTTAGATGTACTTGGCTTTAAATTTTTGTATTGATGTCCTAAGGCATGAGAACCCTTAGAATTTTTTACTTTATAGGTAGAGGCATTGAAATTCTTGCTTTTGAATCCCATGGGTATGGTGGAATTGGTGGAAGCTTCATGTTTATACAATGTGTGCATTTGTTGGTCATGATTAGGAATGTTAGGGTATTTATGGATGGAGGGATAAGAGGATTGAATGGTAGGGATATTAGGTGTTGGGAGAAGTGGAGGTAGATTAGATGGAGGGATATTAGGAGTTGGAAGCAATGGTGGTAGAGTTGATGGTGGAAGGTGTATGGTCACATGATTTTGACATTTGTAGGATGATGGAGGTGGAATGGCAACATATGTTTTAGGCATATGATAGGCTTTATGATGGAAAGTGGACTTGGGATGCATGGAGGAAGTACCAACATCTTTAGGTTGTTGTCCTTGGGGTGTAGGTCCAAGGCCATAAGAGTGTGGAGGGACTTTGACATGGATGGACTCCAAACTATCTTGTTCATGAAGGCCTAAACCTTTACCTTGGTGGTTCATATTTTGGAATGTGCAATGGACAATAGGACTAGGTGTAGGTGAAACACTAGACATGATTTCCTTATTGGATGGAGAAGATAATGGTTGTGGTTGTTCAAAGGAGGAACATTCATGAATGAAGGTAGAAATACCAATAGGATATGATGGAGGACTTGCAATGGGATCGGTAGTGGGTGACATGGGATCATTGGGATCTTGATTAGCATTGTGTTCACTTAGATCCAAGGTATTTGTTTGATCTTCTATGTGTGCTTGGGAGGCACTTGTCTCATCAAGGGAAGTGAATGTTGATGGATCATGGATGGGTGAGGTGGAAAGCTCTTGACCATGGAATGCATAAAGTTGGCTAAGAGGATCATCATGGTCTTCTTGATCATAAAAGGGGTCTTGATCAAAGATGGAAGGTTGATCATGAACAATACTAGGTATGTTATGAATGGGATCATTGGGAGGGTTTTGATCTTTATGTGGATGAGGGGGTAATGTTTCTACATGTTTAGGATTGTGCTCTTGACATACCTCATGACTTATTGGAATGGAGGTGGAAGGGGATGACTCTTGAATTGGATCAAGGGATTGTGGATGACATGGTTGGCTTAAAGGATTTGGCATGATGTTTGATGACTCTTTTGTATGTTCAAGAATATGAGTTGGATGCCATGGCGATGTTTGATTCCTTGCTAGTAGCCCTTGGGTCACATCCTTTGCAGATCCTATACCGTTCATAGGATCTGCAATATTTTGAAGATTGTCTGCACATCCTTTGATGACTCTTTTGTATGCTAAGCTCCACAAAATGACTACTAAAGAATGAGATTTAAAAATAAATGCATACTATACTAAGAATGCAATATTTTGAAGGTTGATAATGGAGGAATGTTGGTTGCTCAATTCTGCAGCATAACAATGCAATGATGAAGAATGATGGAGATGGATTGAAAGATTGAGGAATGATTTTGGCAGAATGCGGATGTCTGAAGAAGATCCGATCCAAATGGCTTGTGAAAGGTTAGATTTATAGATTTTCGAAGGCAAAAGCTTAGTTGGCAAAGATCAATGGTTGAGATTCAGTCTGGTAAGATGAACGGTATAGGATTTTCGAAAGTTGAGTGAGAGAAGTAGAAGGTTTCCTCTTTTTCATTTTTTCCCATTTAGAACTAAAGGAAAGTTGTCGTTTTGAAGAATGAGTTAAAATGAGATTTCATAATTAAATAAATAAACTTACTTAATTATATGTGAAGATGAGATTAGAAAGTCACATAATTAAATAAGCAGTATTTAATTATGTGAGAGAGATGGATTTAGAAGGAATTAAATTAAATATTTAAAATATTTAATTTAACTATGAGATGAAGAGGAGGAATATTCATTTTTGAATTCAAATTTTCAAATTTCGAATAACATGATAATCAAATATAAATAAATTATAGAATTTATTTAATTTAATTATGAGGAATATGGAGATGGTAATTAATTAAATAAAGTTCTTTATTTAATTAATGTAGAAGAATCATAAGAATGAACAATATAAATAAATAATTAAATTTATTTATATGTAGATGACTTTAGGAGATTAATTAAATAATTGTATTTAATTAATTACCGGACTTATTATAATGTTGACCATTTTTACGTGCATACAATAAGCATTTACAAATTCAATCAATATAAACACATATAATGAACAACTTACCAATGGACGATAATCATGACCCCCTTCAACATGACCATGCTGCCTACAATGTTTCTCAGTTGTTGTGATTAAAAGTTTTCTCGTCTTTAAGCCCTTGCAATTATTGCAAGGACAATAACATTTCCCATCACTCTTTCTTTTCAATCTAGCCCACAATCTATCAAGTGTCTCTTGATTTTGTTCTTGACTAATATTATCTGACATGATTTTTCTTTACCAAGCTTGACTATTTAGATCTTCAAAAAATATCAAAATCACACTCCAATAATTTTTATTCATAGACAGGTAACATAATCTAATAATTCTGATATTTTACACCAAAAAAATTTGGCATGCAACCACCCCTGCAAAAGAGAAGATAGTCTGAAGTTAATGACCCCAAAAAACACTTTCAAATGCTAATTCCAAAACTTATTAAATTCTGATTTTAATATGATTTCCAACCGTTAAGACTCCTAAAATCAGAATATTGAACTTGATCACAAACTTCCTACAAAAATGGAGGTAGCGAGCTAGTAAGAGCAAGTGACCCATTCCTAAGGAGCAACAAGTCAGAATCATCATTGCTAATGTCAATATAGATTTATCCTTTTAGTTAAAGATGCAATGTGTCACTTCTTATGACAAGCTTATCCCTAGGGCCCTCAACATTGAGAGAGCCCTAATAAAAAACAACAGAAGCATTAGTAAGAGCATGATTATGGTACAAACCCTAGGCATCCATAGAAACATAAACAATAACTATAGCGGATTAGTGAGGTTGCAATACCAAAAAGATTGAGACATTGTAGGTAATAACAAAATCTTGCAATCTAAAGATTGTAGCCAATAACAAGCACACTATGTAGCTTAGTGACATTTGTAAATGCAATCTACGGTAAGAAGAATGACAGTCACTTGAGATGTGAGAGTCAAAAACAGGCTAAGCAGTGACAAGATAATAAAGCTCAAACCTTGCATAGTAAAGTGGAGATTTTAACAGTGAGTTTCCTTGCCTTACTGACCTTAAGGGTTTTTCAAATGCTTTGGTAGGTAGACAAAGGCAAATGCAATGGGGAATATTTGTGAAATGAAGTAAAAGTGGTAATCATAGGTTCAATGTTTCTTCTTAGCCATTGTGTATAATGGAGGTAGTGGATTGCATGTTTGAAGCGTGTTTGAGACTCATCAAAGATGGAATAGAGAATATTACCTTGTGGACTATGAAGTAAGGTGTCAATAAAGTTGAAGGATCTTAAGAACTACAATACCATGAAACAATGAGTCCTCTGTAGTAAGTAGGCAGTCTATAGGGCATAGTTTGATTTTATAGAAGGATGCTCATAAAAGGAATCTTCAAATGAGAGTGAGTGAGTTGTTTAAGATTGCAGCTGAGGGTGAAATACCCAGCCTTTAAAGGAAGTTAGCAAAGGAAGAAATGTGCAAGAAAATCAAATCGTGACACAACAAATAATTCACAATGTTATCTTCCATAATGCCTTGAGTTTGAAGACAAAAATCTCATTGTATCTTCATGATGAAAGTGGTGACCTTTAATGGTCAATCATTGGCAACCATGATTTTAAAACATGCTATTGTGCTTTTATGGAGGCAACATTTTAAGCAAGGCAGTGAGTGGTGGTTTGGAACAATGATAGGTATGAAAGACTTGCTTTATATGCATACTACGCAGTCTAGCTTAAGATAGCGTTCTTAGAAGAAATTGAAGGTGGATTATGGAACTCAAAGGTTACCATGAAAAGGATTAAAGCAAAGACTGATATCTATTTAAAAGCCACGGTAATGAAGATATTAAAGATGTCACATGAAAAACCCTAGTAGCCGGAGTAATGAATACAGTGCCAAAGAGGATAGTGTGCTGGGGTAGATTTAGGATATCTCCACATTATCTAATGACAGGGAAATACATCATTTATTTATTTTTTAATTAAAAGAAATCATTATAAACCCTATATAGGA
>VDFB02000013.1:290144027-290158063 GCA_007258455.2 Sequoia sempervirens | reverse complement strand
TTTGTAAGGATAAAATGACTAATTGCATCGGGTAGGAGAGAATCAACTTTGAGTTCTTCAAAGATTATATTCCTCTATTCATAATTTTTAAGGGTTGTGTGTGGAGGAGGTTATCACTACCAGGAAGGGAGGAGACCTTTCCTTGTGATGGAACTTTAAATTTTTTCTCTTTGTGTTCTATTTTTATCTTTCCTTATGTCTACAATTATATGGTGTTTGGGAAAAGCTAATGTTGGGTTTTACCTTTGTCTTCATGTAAAACCCTAGGTATTTATCTTATATGCCTTGGGTGGATATGCTTTTGGGCCGTTTTTGGAGTATCACAAGGCGGTCAATTAGGCCCAGTGACATTATTAGCTCTTCTGTAGATGCTTTTGCTCCTTCTTTTTCTATAAGAAGGATTTCAAGGCATGCGGGTTAGCAAGTTAAATTATTTTTAATTCGAGTCTACATGAAGTTGCAGAAAGTGTAAAGTCTAATGGTTTAAAGGGAAAAATGCAATTTAGAGTTTTGGAGTCGATGCAGTAGTAGGTTTTGAATTCATGGGGATTTGATGTTTTATAGCAGTCTTGGCATTTGAATTGATATGATTAATTCCGAACTCATGTCTCTCCATTATTCAGCATATCACGAATTTTGAATAAAATGATCAAGGGTTGTTTAGTTCATCTCATTGTTGTGGTGTGTATGATTCTTTTTTTAGCTTTAATTCAAAGAATTAATTAAAATTATTGAATGGGATTGTAGGTGGATATGTTTTGTATAAGGATTTGATAAGTAGTATTGGGTTAGAATACATATTGATGAGATTGTAAAGCAATGTTATCAAGGATCTTATATGTTATGTGTTAAATCTGTCATAAGCCCTTAGATGCTTATAAATTTGACTCCTCCAATGGATATATGGCACTGATCTAAGTTGTACTTATTCGTATGGTTCAATATTTGTTTGCCTTTACCTAGAGCTTGCTACAAATTGCAAATCAATGACTATCTTATACTGTGAAATGTTGTTGTAGTTATCTTATGCTCCAAATAGTTGATATTATTGATAAACAACCAATTCTATTCGGTATTATCCTATTATTTTGAGCTATTAAATGAGATTATCTGTTGTTGTTAATGTTGTTTATGATGATGGTGTAGAGGTTGTAAATTCATTAAGGGATCACCCTCCCGGGTCTTGTAGAGCCCAAAGTGTAGGAGGTCTTTAAAATCCTTGTCAGTTGGTCTAGGTCCTTCAAGCTTCCCTTTATTGGAATTGGCAATTCCATAGGTAGATTAGAAGATCAACCTACTTACCGTAAAAACAACCAACACCTTGCATATGTTTGTGGTGGAGGTATTAAAGAAGAATTGTATACCTCTATTACCATTCATTAGATCTACCTTAGCCTAGCATATACTTGGGCTAAGTCTACAATTGCTTCAGACTCATGCAATGAAGGCTATGTGTGATAAAATCCTAGACCTCAACCAAGATGTGGATAGATTATGGGAGTTTTTCCAAGACCTGAGGTTGGTCGATAAAAGTGTGAAAGACTAAGCTATTTAATTTTTTATGTCTTATCTTATACCATTTTACGAGAATGGGGGTGCCAATGTACGAGAAGATCGTTGGAAACTAGGCATGAAAATTGCAGGTTAAAGAGAATGGGGGTACCAAACTTACAGTACTCATTGCCCCTTGGTCGTCAATTTTCCCTGAGTGCCCTTAACCTCGTCCTCGGCGCTGGTATTGACCTTGTTTTCACTCCTCCAAACTCTTCCTCGGCGCTGATATTGACCTTGTTTTCACTCCTCCAAACTCTTCATCGGCGCTGGTATTGACCTTGTTTTAACTCCAAACTCTTCCTCGGCATTGGCATTGACCTTGTTTTCACTACTCCAAACTCTTCCTCGGTAGTGGTATTGACCTTTCACTTCTCCAATTTGATGAGCTACAACCTGGTTTCGTTAGGTTTTATAGTATGTTAATTAAATTGAAAATTTTGGTGCCATTTAGCTAGGTTTTAATATTCTATAATATAGTTAAGTATATATTAGTTATATTTTACATAGTAAATAATATAATTATTCAACTTATTATAATTATATATTATATTCTTTGACAAAATTATTAAATACGTATAAAATTATTATAATTAATAATTAATAATAAGTATATTTTTACATAATACAAAATATAATTAATATAATATATATTTAATATAATAGTAATATATATTAATATGAGAGAGAGAAACTAAATTTTGATTGGTTGTTTCATGTCAACAATCCAAGGATGGCATGTGTCCTTGGGGAGTTATGCTCAAGGTAGCATGCCATTTGATTAAAGATATGATAATTCTCCTTTAAGACCTCTTCAATGTACCCATTGCACACTTAAGGAGACAAAGATAAATATAGGGAAGAAAATATAGAGAGAGAGGGAGATAATGACAAACATACAAATAGAAAGGGAGACAAAGAGATAGAGAGGGGTAGAGAGATAAAGAGATAAGGATGAATAGATAGAGATATAGGGAGGGTGATTGATATATCTCTCCCTGTCGCTCTCTATATCTCCCACTATCTATGTCACTCCCACCTCTTCCCCCCTCTATCTATTGAGCTATCTCTCCCTCTCCCCTTTCTCTCATTCCTCCATCTCTCCCTCATCTCTCGTACTCTATATCTCTATCTCTATTTCTCTTTTATCTCCTCTCCTCCTCTCTCTATCTCTTTCTATATATATCCCTTTCTCTCTCCTCCCCCTCTCTATCTCTCACCATCTCTCCCTCCCTATCCCCCTATCCATTGACTCTCTATCTCCACCTCTCTTCCTTTCTCTTCCCATATATCTCCATCTCTCTTTCTCTTCCCATATATCTCTATCTCTCTCTCTATCTCTCCCCATCTATCTCTATCTCCCCATATATTAACTAAGAAGCCATGTAAGCATACAATAGCATATGTTGGTAAAACTATAATAGTGTTTTATTAAACTATAAGTAACACTTATCTTTCTAGTGTCAACCCTTATAAAAATAGTGTTTTATTAAACTATAAGTAGATTATTGTCACCAGTCTTCATTCAACATGAAATGCCAAATGTAGTAATTGTTTTGTTGCTTTTGTCAAGTTTCATTAACCAAGATATTTACTGGGTTGAATAAATTTGTGTTATGACCCTTCATCTCTTTAAAATAATTAGACAATATTAGTGAGATCGGGAAGGGGAGAAAACTAAACTCCTTCAAAATAGGGGTACTTGTGGGTTTGTTGATTTTATTTGTATACTATATACTTAGTTCCTCTAGGATAAATAAGTCACTTTAGATCATTTACTTAGTTGTGTATCCTAACTAATATAGAGTAAGCTTTTTCATTTTAATTGACTACTACATAATAGTTTATGTGTTGAAAGAATTGTTTCCATTCTTTGTAGTTTTTACATTGGAATACAAATCATATTTAATTTCATTCCAATATACTTCTTTCATAAAGATATTTGTTTGAAATAAGTGCTTCATAACCCATCTAATCAAATCATAATTAACCTATCAAAAAGGAAATAGGAATTTTCTAAAGAAAATAACACTTGACCCAATCATAAGTGTATGGCCCTCGAAGAAAGGAGTGATCCATCTTAGCAATAACAACTGCTTGATTTAGACCTGGGTATGTGCAGGATCATGATGGGCCAAAAAGTGGCAACATGAAAAAAGTAGCATTTTGAACTCGCCAAAAAATGCGAAAATCCCGAGTTGACTTTTTTTTTGGGTTGGGTGTCAATACATTGCTCCATATCAATGCCCAAGCAAAAGTACTACAAATCAGATATCCGATTTGTTTTTGGATATCAATTCACATCTAATATCTGTTTGAAAAACATTTTTAAAATATAGTATTTTGGTGCTATAAATCAGGATGATAGATTTTGCACACATATAAGAGTAATTAGGAGGTGGAGGGTGGGAAAGAGAGGAGAGAGGGAGAGAGAGGGGGGGGGAGAGAGGGAGAGAGAGAGAGAGAGAGGGAGGGAGAGGAATTAGGAGGGGGAAGGGAGAGACAGAGAGATAGAGAGAAGGGGGAAAGGGAGAGGGAAAATGAGAGAGAGAGAGATATTGAGAAAGAATTAGGAGGGGGAAGGGAAAGGGGAAGAGGGGAAGAAGGGGAGAGGTAGAGAGAGAGAGAGAGAGAGAGAGAATTAGGAGGGGGAAGGGAGAGGGGAAGAGTGTTGAGGGTAGAGGATTGAAGGTTTAAGGGTTTAGGGTTTAAGGGTTTATGGTTGAGGGTTTAGGGATGAGGCCATAGGAGAGAGATACTTTAGAGAGAGGGAGGGAGGGAGGGAGTGGGAGAGAGATAAAGGAAGGGAGGGTTAAGGGGCAGAATTAGAGTTTAGGGTTAAGGTTTAGGGTTTAGGGTTAAGGGGAGAGATAGAGGGAGTGAGTGGTGAGAGAGAGACCTACAAGAGAGGGAGTGGGATATTGAAGATGCTTGAGGGAGAGAGAGAGGAAGGGAGTGGGAGAGAGATAGAGGGAGGGATGGTTCCGGGGTAGAGGGGTAGATGGTTTAAGGGTTTACTGCCAGGGTTAAGGGTGGAGGGAATGGGGAGTGAGTGAGTGAGAGAAAAGACCTAAGAGGGAGAAGGGGTAAGGAGGGAGGACTTGAGATAGAGTGAGTGGTGAGAGAGAGACTAAGAGGGTGGTGCTAGGAGGGAGGGCAGAGAGAGATAAAGGAAGAGGGTTAAGGAGTAGAGGGTGGGGGTTTAAGGGTTAAGGAGTTTAGGGTTAGGAGATAAGAGGGAGTGAGTGAGTGAGAGAGAAACCTAAGAGGGAGGGAGAGAGGGTAGGATATTGAAGATGAGAGAGAGAGAGAGAGAGGGAGGGAGGGAGTGGGAAAGAGAGAGAGGGAGGGAGGTGTTATCTCTCAAAAATGCAGGCGAAATACCTCAAGAGGTTGCCAATCTCTTGGTACGTTTCAGGGTAACAGACAAGACCAAAATGGTTTAGACCTTCTTCTCTTCAGGTGTTGCTAGACCGAGGCGGGTATACCTATATGAATGAGGCAGATTTGGTTTGTGTTTATTTCCTAAAATAATTCATCCACAATGGCAAATGGGAGTGGATAAATGAATTTTATTTTGGTATAGATTGTATAGCAATATCAAGGCTAAAACTTAATATGTTCAATTTAACAGATGTAAAAATGAGTGAAACTTAAATGGTGAAAATGTATAGACGAGTGCCTTATTAGGTATGCAAATTCAAATGAGAAATCTAAAATGAGTAACTTCTTTCTGGCAGACACTCTAATTGTTTGGAAAATAAATTTGAGTTTATAACTTGTATAAACATGCAAGAATATTATTACCAAGTTCTTCTTAATGATCCAAATGAGATTCCCTAATTACTATGATCAAATAATTAAAAGGATTTAATCTTTTCTTGAAAGAACCAATTAATCAACCATACAGATATAGCAAGTGTGCACCGATAAACTGAATATAAGCTTGTTATATCAATTTAAATAACTAGAAAACATCAACCTTGGAGACAACTTCAGTAATACTTTCAATTAACACAACAAACAACTGATACCAGAAATACGCTACCACATTAAATGATTTTCATTGATATCTCCATAGTTTCAAACATACATCATAGTCTCATAATTGCAAAACATTATAATCTACTGTATCTTTCTCCTATTCGATATTCGCTATTTGCTACCAAAAATGGATATTTATACATCAACTACTCGAAAGGACACATTCTTTCATAAATGTCTCATGTTAAAACAATAAATAATTAAAAAGAAGTAATTAGGCTCTATTAAGCCACAAATGAATCTTTGACAAGTGGTCCAAGTAGTCCCGACACTCATGTGTATCTACATCTCCCAATGCATTCTGGATTTCAATCTCCATTTTCACCATCTTTTCATTTTGTTCGCATGCTTCATCCAGTGTTGTATCTTTCACAGTAGCTATCTTCAGAATTTTTTGCAATATTGATTCACTTTCACCTTTCCACCTAATCATTTCTTTTAATTTTCCTCTATCATCGAAGAATGCAGTCAATCCCTTTTTGGTGGCATCAATTAATCCATGCGCATCCCCTCGCAATTCTTCAAAGAAGTCTTTATACTTGTTCACAAGATGATTTGCAGCCTCAATTGCTACATTATCAGAAAAATCCCTCTAGTTTATTTCTTGAAGCTTCTCCAAAATCCTACCATCCATTCTTTTGTGTTCTCGCAATGCAGGAAAGTTATGTTGGTGTGTTCCCCAGAGCTCATTCAACCAAGTTGTTAGATTGGATTGTATTTTCTTAATTACTACTACAAGTGCATCATATTTCCCTTGAGAATATGCACTTGATCCTTGCCAATGATCTTTTCCTTGTGAACTTTCACCATGAGTGAGCAGCTTGGTTGACTTCATTGTAACTCCTAACAAATCTTTTAGGTGGTCATTTTCTCTCAACATCCTCTCATTATTCATTTTGTACATTTCTCTTTCCTTGATTAACATCTGTATTTGAGCTTTGTTCAGTTTTGCTACATTGATTCCAATCTCTGCAGTTGCCACAGGATCATCCTCCCCAACCTTTAGATTCATAACATGCCTGAATGATTTCTCAGTATCAATGACAACTAATTTCCTGTGAGGTGGATACAAGGCCCAAATCATCAATGACCCTTCATCTGGATTTTATTTTGACCATGCATATACTTTTGTCACCTTATCCGGGCTGAGCTTGTGTGTAGCATTATTGTCCTTTAGAAAAATATCAAAGACTAATGTAGAATTGAGATCCAACCCTGGAAAGATCATAACACCAACATTTTCTAACATTCTCCTTCCCTTCTCAGGGGTCATACCCGCCATCTCTCTATCCACACTCATCTTTAGGTCCTTCAATAGTTGTTCCTCATTACTTGGTGTAACATTATCAACCATTTCTCTTATCTCTTTTCCTTTTTGTTTATACAAGAATGCTTTAAATTTTGGAGAATTTATAAATTCATTATCTGATACAAATGACTTATACTCCATGTGCCTTGCATCTGTATCTATACTCTCTTCCACATTTAATTCCCTGGCAGGGCGGGTGTAGTCCTGAGTTCTCAATCTTGACATCTTATTGGATTGACCCTGTGGCACATTACCCTCAAATGCCTCTTCCCCAGAAGATAACAGCTTTACATCTTGCAACACTTGATTATATTTTTCTACCACCATTTATGCTTCTTCATCTTCCAGGTTCTTGATCATATCATCAAACTGATAGGGTACATGTTGATATCCTCCAAAGTTTATCTTTTGTCTAGCATAATTTATATACCCTTCTGGATCAAAATTCTTTCTAGGTGGTCCTCTTTTCTTGTTGTATTGTAGTAGCTTATCAAGAATCAAATTGTACCCTTCCTTTTCCAATACAGTAAAATCACCGAAGTACAACGTATTGGGCATGAAATCCTATTTTCCAAAGGAGCTCAAATTCATAACACTGGAAAAGTCCATCTGCCTAACAATTTCCAAGTATGCAATCCTGTCCGAGACTGTTTTAGGAAAAATGAATGGGGCATCTTCAAATCCTTAAACCCTAATCATGGTAGCATCATCCAAACAATACCAATCCCCCCAATGTGATTAATTGTCCCATTGAAGTACTTAGGCCTGACAAACCTCTTTATCTCATCAGATAGAGAATAAGCACATGGATGATTATAGAATTTGTACAATGGTTTTACAAAATACTCAAAGTGTATGAAACAAGAATTAGCAAACCTGTTATCCCAAACAGCAATCCATAATTGAACAGGTAATGACATACCTTCCTTATCAAATTGGGAAATTCTCATCTCCTGAGGCCACAACCCTAACTCCTGTCCAAAATACAACACTATGTGCATCAACAATGAATAATTTCTAGGATGTAAGATAGAGGCTCCACTTTTCACTGCCATCAACCCAGAATCAAGCCCCTAGAAAATGTATGAGGCATAATCAAAAGGTCTAGAGTTATGATACTAAATATCTGCTGAAATTATCATAGGCACGATTGACATATATTATGGGACTTCCATTCCCAATACCTGGCCTACCAAAAAATAAGTATACTTCATATAGGGTTCAAAAAGATCAACATGGAAGGGGGGTCCATCACTATCCTCTAGTGGAACTGGTTTTCCACCCTGTCTAATTCTATGCATTGGCAACCTACAACCTTTATAAATTATGTCCATCCTCCCGAATTCCCTTTCTAGTTCTTCACATATGATTTTCTCATTGCAAACCCCTTCCAATTTGAAAACCTCACCTATTGCATCTTCTGATTATGTATCAATGGTTTCCCAGATGGGTCACAAATGGCTTTGAGTTTTGAATTATAATGATCAGCCAACAATCTCACCAATTCAACATTGACAAATACATTAGGGTAGACCAACTTTCCTAGATTAAGCTTCCATGGATTACATACTGGTTCAAAACGATTTCTACAATAGTAATGAAAACTAAAAAGTTCATAGCCTCTTATTGGTGTCCAAATATCTCCTATGAGCTTACATTTGTCATCTAGTTTATCCACTTCTACCCTAAGTTGTGTGAATCGCCTGGCTTTAGGTCCAAAGCCAGGCAATTGGTCAATAATATCTTGGCTTAGCTTCCGCTCAGTGCCCTCTGGCTCAATTTTGGTTTTCCATTTTTTCCCTCTAAACTGACTACTTTCCCCATGTTTTCTCCTCTTCAATTTTCTTGAACTAGTGGCTTCCATTCTTCAAAAATTGCAGAAGTCAAAACTACAAAAGTCAAGGCGTAAAGAGCTTACTATATTTCACATGAAACTTTTGAGTCAAAAAATGCCCTGGTTCTTTGTTCGTCCTTCTGCTTTCTCCGCTATCAATTCCGCAACAGTGTTTTCAATTGAATTTTCCTTAATTCATGAAGTTACTTATGCTTCATGGTGCCATTAATGTTTTAGCTCAAACATGAGTGTAGCAGGTCTTTTTTCGAAACTCTCATTGTCACATCATGTAATATTGTTGGCGAGACATTTTCAAATCTTGGGTGATCCTTCTATTAGGGCTTCTACCAACGCTCATTAAAACATTCGCTAAGACACCTTGTAGTTTCCCCAACACTTCGAGTCTCCCCGAGAGTTATTTTGATTCACTTGTATCTTTGCTATCGATAGATCATATATCGCTAAGATGTCTTGTAGTTTCACCGGCATTATGAGTCTCCCCGAGAGTTATCCCTTCAATCTCAAGTATATCACTATAACTCTCACTGATGCAAACATGTCATTGTGACTTTGTAAGTCAGGCATATGTTCCTCCGCTTACTTCATATCTCGCCGAGATATTTCCTTTGGTTTGTTTTCTGATCGCCGAGACATAATTATTTTCTTGTCGATGGAACAACACTCAACATGACTCTCATATCTCTCTCTGATGAAACCAGTCTCATCGATGATCAAAACGTATCGCCAAGGCTTTACAAATGCAATCTTGTCTGTGTGACATAGGGGGTCAGCAGGACTCCATGAACTCATATCGAAAAAATCCTCCCTCGCTTTATCGGAAAGACCGGATGGATGCTACGGGACTTCACTCTGACGGCCCAAGTCTGGCCGATATAGTTCTTTGTGCTTCGGTTGATAAGACACATATGTGCTCGATATGACTCACCCTAATGGTTGTTGTCTTGCCGATAGGATCCTTTTGTCATTGAGACTACGAACTGCATCATGCCAATATGAATCCTTAGATAGAATTATATCGGTAAGACATTCACGACCTCTTGCCGATGCACTAAAAAATATGTGTTAGTATAAAATAACTTATGGGTCGGGAAGACCTATATCATCTCATGTCGATATGAATTTATATATTCAAATTATTGGGGTCAGGTGAATTTTATGGGACCAAATGGTAAATACTGACTAGAACATGGGCGATAAAGAAAAATACATCAATTTTATATTCATGATATGGGCCTCTTTGGAAAACTTTCATGAGTACAGACAACTATAAAATTTTCAAATTTTACAGTTAACAGGAGGGTTAAGGGTAGAGGGTAGATGGTTTAAGGATTTAGGGTTAAGGGTGGAGGGGAGAGAGATAGAGGGAGTGAGTGAGTGAGAGAAAGACCTAAGAGATGGAGGAGTAGGAGGGAGAGACTTGAGATAGAGTGAGTGAGAGAGAGAGAGAGACTTGAGAGAGGGAGTGGTGCTAGGAGGGAGAGACTTGAGAGAGAGATGGGAAAAGGGAGATGCAAAGAGGGTTCAAGGTTTATGGTTTAGGGTTAAGGGGAGAGATAGAGGGGTGAGTGAGAGTGAGAGAGACCTAAAGAGAGGGGAGAGGGGAGTAGGATGGGAGGGCTTGAGAGAGAGAGAGAGAGAGAGAGGGAGGAGTGGAAGAGAGATAGAGGAGGGTTAAAAATTTAGAGAATTAGATGGTTTTAAGGGTTAAGGTTTAGGGTTTTAGGTTAAGGGTAGAGGGAAGAGATATAGAGGGAGTGAGTGAGTGAAAGAGACACCTAAGAGAGGGAGAGGGGGTAGGAGGGAGAGACTTGAGATAGAGTGAGTGAGTGAGAGAGAGAGAGAGAGAGCCCTGAGAGAGGGAGTGGTCCTAGGAGGGAGAGACTTGATAAAGAGAGAGGGAGGGTACAGGAGAGATATAGGGGAGTTTAAAGGAGTAGAGGGTAGAGGTTTAAGGGGTTTTAGGGTTAAAATTTAAAAGTTAAGGTTTAGGGTTATGGGCAGGAGAGATAGAGGATTCCAGTGAGAGAGAGGAGGGAGTGGGAGAGAGATAGAGAGTAGAGGTTAAGAAGAAGGGTAGAGGAGGAGATAAAGAGTGAGTGAGTGAGAGAGAGAGAGACTTGAGAGAGAGGGAGGGTAGGAGGGGTGAGACTTACTTGAGAGAGAGGGAAAAGAGTGAGGGGAGTGGGAGAGAGATATTAAAGGTAGAGGTTAAGCGTCTGAGGTAGGGTTTAGGAGTTTATAGTTTAAGGTTGAGTTTAGGAGTTTAGGGTTTAGGGTTTAGGAGTAGAGGGAGAGATATAGAAGTGAGAGAGAGAGAGACTGAGAGAGAGGAGGGTAGGAGGGAGAGACTTGAGAGAGAGAGAGGGTAGAGGGTTTAGGGTTAAGGGTTATGGGTAGTGATGGAACTTCAAAGTTTTGTTCTTTGTGTTCTATTTTATCTACTTATGTGTCTCTAATCATCTATGGTGTTTAGGAAAAAGCCTAAGGTTGGGGTTTTACCTTCATCATGTAAACCCTAGTGTTCATCTTACACCTTGGATGGGATCTATTTGGTCGTTACTTTTTGGGAAGGCTTTAAAATGACTTAAGCCCCATCGCTTTGTCTAGGTTGGGCCCCCTTTTGTTTTATTATTTTATTTCCTTTGCCTGAATTTATTTTTCCTAAGTCTTTTATTGGTCTCGTGTTCCCTCGTTAAAACAAATTACGTCATTGTTTATTGTCGACCTAGTGATGTCCCCTTATTCCTTCAGGGGAGAGGGCCCAATAGTCGTGCAAGCTAACTTTCTCAGCATGTAGCAATTGACTAGAATATCGTAGAACCTTCATTTTTTGAAATGTAGACTAGTCTCTTATTTATCTATAACTAAGGTTTCAAGGCAGCGACTCATCATGCAACTCACCACATCGTAGATCTTTTGAGAAGTGTCTAAAATTTGAATTTTTAAAGGTTCGACCAAAACTTAATCATGGTACCCCCAATAGTTGAACAAAAAATATCATTTGTTGCTTGTAGAATATCATATTTTTATTTAAATTAAAATTAATATACAACCTAAGTGGACCAAATACTTATTGATAACCATAAATCTTTGATATCTCTACCTTTTATATTCAACACATATGGACTAATAGTTGAACACAAAAATCTATTTGTTGTTATAAAAAGCAATACAATTATTTAAAATACAACTTATACTGAACAAAAATTGACCAATAGTTGAACACTAAAACTTTTTGAAAATCCTTCACATTTAATGGGAAAATACATGTTATTTATTGTGCTCACCTTTTATATTTGTGATAGGACAAACTATTAATATAAAATTATCCAATGCTTGTACATTGCTACCCCAATTGTTGTACACATAAGAACAATATTTTTTCACTATGATAACAATACTTGTTTAAATAAGTGTCTTATTTTATTAAATAAGCATTTTATTTTTTAAATGATATACTTATAATGGAGAGTTATGATATTTTATTTGAAACAAAAAAATAATTATTTCACTTCTTCATGAATGTATTTATGTTTTTTTCATATAACATTTAGAGGTTCTCATGTGTTCAAGTATGGGTCCATTTTTTATCAACATTTGATTTTTTCTTTATTTACATTTGGACTATTTATTTACAATATATAGAATAAATATGTGGTAAGACTAGGTATTATCATCACGATTGAGTGCGCGATTATTGGACCTCGCACGACTACTGGGCCATCTCCCCTAATAAATGTTTTTTATTTTGCAGAGGGACAAGTTTGCATGGCCGTAGATCAATCGTCGTGTGATCTCAGTCATTCCCCGCCATCCTGCGATGACCCCACCACACTGTCTTTCTTGATCACGATATCACGGGCGAGTGCCACGTGTCTCATCCGGTGAAGTCGAAGGAATGATAAATACTTTGATGCATCTTTAATACATTATGTTGCGGGTTACTAAAGCAGTTATAATATGCACATGTTTTAAATCAACGGAGATGTTATAATCTCGGTAGAAAGGTGCTTGATGGTTAATAACAAGGCTGCCAACTATGTTGAATGAACAGGATTGCCGATGGTTGATATCCACGGTTGCCCACCATTGCGTGATCAAAAGTTGCGAGCTCTTTATTGATTGCGATATCACGGGCAGGCGCCACGTGGATCTCCTTGGCAACGAGTAGTATGGTGGGCCCCTTATTACCACAATGGAGACTATGTTAGTTTTCTTTGAAGGCAGTTGTCTGATGATCTAACCAAGGTGAAGGATCAATGGCTAATATTTGAATTTTCATTAAATGCGATTAGAGTCGTTCGTGCAGCATGCAAGTAAGCTTTAATGGCGGACATAACATCTACTGCCATGGTTTGATCAAAATAAAGCAACTATTCTTCTGCTTTTGGTATCACAAAGCATTCAAAACAACTTAAATGGGGATTGTAGGTTGATATGTTCTATATGAGGATTTGATAAGTAGTATTGGGTTAGGATACATGTTGAGGAGATTGTAAAGCAATGTTCTCAAGGATCTTATAAGTTATGTGTTAAATTTGTCATAAACCCTTAAATGCTTATGAATTTGACTCCCCCAATAGATATATGGCACTGATCTGAGTTGTACTAATTCTTATGGTTCAGTATTTGTTTGTCTTTACCTAGAGCTTGCTACAAATTGCAAATCAATGACTATCTTATACTGTGAAAATGTGTTCTAGTTGTCTCATGCTCCAAATAGTTGATATTATTGATGAACAACCAATTCTATTCGGTATTATCCTATTATTTTGAGCTATTTAAATGATATTATCTATTGTAAATATCATTTATGATGATGATGCAGAGGTTGTAAATGCATTAAGGGATCACCCTCCCGAGTCTTGCAGAGCCCAAAGTGTAGGAGGCCTTTAAAATCCTCATCATTTGGTCCAGGTCCTTCGAGTTGCCCTTGATTGGAATTGGAAATTCCATGGGTAAATTAGAAGACCAACCTGGTTACAGTAAAAACAACCAACAGATAGAGGGGAGTGAGATAGAGGGATTCAGTGAGAGAGAGAGGGAGGGAGTGGGAGAGAGATAGAGGGTAGAGGGTTAAGGGTAGAGGGGAGGGAGATAAGAGTGAGTGAGAGAGGGAGAGGGGGTAGGAGGCTAAGACTTGAGAGAGAGGGAGGGAGGGAGTGGGAGAGAGATAGAGGATAGAGGGTTAAGCGTAGAGGGTTTAAGGGTAAATGGTTTAGCGTTTAGGGTTAAAGGTAGAGGGGAGAGAGATAGAGGGAGTGAGTGAGAGAGAGA
>VDFB02000013.1:289871832-290137878 GCA_007258455.2 Sequoia sempervirens | reverse complement strand
CATGAGATAACTACAACACATTCCACAGTGTAAAATAGTCATTGATTTGCAATTTGTAGCAAGCGCTAGGTAAAGACAAACAAAATACTGAACCATACAAATTAGTACAACTTAGATCAGTGCCACATATCCATTGAGGGAGTCAAATTCATAAACATCTAAGGGTTTATGATAGATTTAACACATAACATATAAGACCCTTGAGAAAATTGCTTTACAATTTCATCATGTATTCTAACCCAATACTACTTACCAAATCCTTACACAAAACATATCCACCTACAATACCATTCAAGCATTTTAATTAATTCCTTGAATTAAAGCCAAAACAGAAATCATACGCACCACAACAGTGAGATGAACGAGACAACCCTTGATTATCTTATTCAAAATTTAGATATGCATGTACAATGGAGAGACATGAGTTATAATTAATCATTTAAATTCAAATGTCAGTACTGTCATAAAACATCAAATCCCCATGAATTCAAAACCTACTACAGAATGACTCAAAACCTAAATTGCATTTTCCTTAAAACCATCGAACTTTACAATTTCCTCTACAACTCTACCTAGACTCGACCAAAAAATATCTAACTTGCTAACCCGTTCTTCTGGCCTTGAAATCCTTCTTATAGAAAATGAAGGAGCAAACAAGCATCAGGCCAGAAAGTACCTCCTCATTTCCTACATACTTTCTTTCACAAAACTCTTGAAGACATCAGTTATACCTTCTTTATTTCTCATCCTACGCTCTATTCATGCATCCTACAATTACAACAGTATCCATGGGACCTCTTACACAAGCTTACAGAATCACAAAAAGTGTAAGAGCCCCTTTATATCATGTTTGGACTACAAAACCCTCAAAAATAGGGTAACTGGGCTGTATGCAAAGAAATAAAGCTTTCTAACTCAAATCAATGCCTTAAGCCCTCAAATGAGATTCAAATCAAAGCTAACACATATCTTCACGACCTGGAATTGATTTCACATCAAAATATGGCTGCATGTGACCGTACAGTGCTGCATAACAGGAAAAATACTGAAATTTTGAAGAAAAACACATATTTTTGAATGTCAAGAGCTTGTATTTTAAATCCTCAACCATCAACAACCATTACAATGATCATTTTATGCATTTTAAAGGCCTTTACATGTCAACCACTAAACAACCACCTCTACAACTGACTTTTTAATCTTTTATGATCACATTAAACATAAAACACACTAATTTCAAGGTTAACATCACTATTGAAATGTTTTAATTTTTTGACCTTTCAAACATTAAAAAGTACATCATTAAAAAGTCAAATATAATTCTATCAATAAGTTAATATCAAATAGATAATAGAATCACATAACTCATACATTTCAATGTCATTGATCTTCTTCTTCATCCAATTGTCTGTATCATCCGATCCAAATTCGACATATTAAGGATTGGTCATATCATCATCATCATCATCGATATCAGTTTTGATAATGTCATCATCCACATGGATATCATCTTCATGAACATTAACTCCTACATCATCATGATCTAGTTCCTCCTCTTCGACATCTTCGTCAGGGACATCATCAACTAACTATTGATCCTGATCATCATCTACATCATCTTCTAGTTCTTTGGTATCTTATTCTTCCACCACATTATACTTTACCGGCCTTCCTCTTGGATCATGTCTAACAAGAAATGACCAACCCGGTTTACTTGGAACCTCTAAGTAAAATACCTACTCACATTGGCTTGGAAGAACATAGGGCTCATTTCCAGCTCACCCAATCGACCTTGTATTAACCATGGTAAATCCATTATCATGTTCAATAAATGTACTGTGATCATTTTCATTGATTGTAGTACGTACTCATATAAGATGACTAACATAATTAATCAAGGACTTAAAGTCACACTAAGTATTTCCCATCCAAAATCCTATAGTATCAATTTTCTGTAAGACTTTTGATGTATTTCTCATTTAGATGGTGAAACATTAGTCACCTGAAAGACTGCAGTTATACCAGAATCACAAGTTTTCTTCATGTCATCCAATATTTTGATTCAAAATTTACGACCATTGCACCACATAGCCTTGTGGTATTTCACCCGCAATATGTCAAACATGTAAAAATTATTGCAATATCGTTAGTTGATAAACATATTTATTCTTGGCCGAATGTATGTAAAGAAAACAATCTCAACATATATATACATCAATATACTTGAAAATAATTAAATAATATGGGTGATTAATATATTTATACGTACCTGTTTATCTCTTAAACCATATGCTAAATCAATTTCCCTTTGTGTAACATTGGAATTTCCATTACGATGAGCTTCTTTAACCAATGAAGCCACACCTTCCCATATTAATGCGCGACCAGATTGTTGACATCGTTCAATCCATACCGCATCTAATCACGATTGTTTGCGACGTACAAATTTAGTGCATCCCACTCTCGACCAACTGTATCAAAAAAAATTGAAATTCACAAATGACGTATAATTAGTTAAATACCACAAGTATACAATTTTAATTTATAATTGATGTATATTGAAGATTAAAATTAAATAAGTACAATATACATAAAAACCATATGTAAAATGTATTACAATTAATCTCCATGACCATCTTATAATTACCTCTCACTTTCCTCGATCTACCTTTCCCCATTAGGTACTCCCCTTCGAATTTGTTAATGGAGTTGGGATCCCAAATGCGATCTACATGGATCTTTGCTGCAAACTTAGGAAGATATTCACTAATGTACACTATGGTCCAATATACCATAGAACCCTCAGGATGTGCTCTTTGTCTAACCAAAGCCTTCAAAAATTTCAAATGCCTCTCAACCATCCACATTGACCTTGTGTGTACAGGTCCACACAATTCAATCTCCTCAACTTGGTGTATGAGGTAGTGTTCTTGTGCATTGAAAAATGTTGAAGGTAGACACTTTTGCATTTCACACATTAGACAAGGAATTTTTCTCTTCCAATAATTTATATCTTCTTTATGGATTTCTTTAGATGATAGCTATCTACAAGTGATTCAAGGCGCAAATATATTAACGATATTTAACAAAAATATACAAGTATATTACATAACAAGTAAAACAAATGGAAATTATAAGATGTATACAATGAATTGAACAAATATCACTACTTACCCATGTATTTTCCAAGATCATATATAACTTGCTTGACATTGTTGTCAAAGTTGTCTGGGAGAGATAGATGTGGAACGTACTGCAACAATTATAAAATGATCTTTTCATTCTTTTTCCAAAAGTAGTAAACATAATACACTGAAAAGTACATGCATTATACAAGTGTATATAATATACCAGAATAATTACCTTAATGAAGGTATTCCAATCATGCATTTTCATCCCTGACCCAAATTCACCTTTCTTTGTTATTGTATTGTTTATGTTCGCAACAAATCCTGTGGGAAATCGAATTTTTCGTATGACTTCTTTTATAGCATTGCTTTGTTGCTCTGTTAATAACCAAGGAAGGGCACTTATATTAATTTGGTCTCCATTGCTATTTAATTGAATGAAATTTTTCATTGCATGATTGGCTTCCTGAATGTCACTACAAATTTTGACAATTTTTTCTTTGTCATGCCTTCCATCCAATATTTTCCATAACGTTTTTGTTATATTCTTTCCGATATGCATTGTATCAAAAAAATGCACAATTTGTAGCTGTTCATAGTAGGGCAACCTACTAAATTGTCTTGGATAACTTTTCAATCCCTGTGGAAGCCGACCATTAATGCCTTGACGACCTTCATGAAGAATATAAGTTAAACAAATTAAAAACAATAATCATTGTCAATTACAGCATGAGTAAACACAACACAATATAAAAATATAAATTCAAAATATATCATATATGATAGATAAACAATTTGATCCGATGTATAACCTTGACGATTAATTCTATTATATTCCACCTTCCATAGGCGAGGTGTCATTCTTCGTGGTTTTGATGTAGTCTCTTCTTTCCCATTGAAAAGATGTTTTTCAGTAGTTCGATACTTATGATTTCTATGGAGGAAGTGCCTATACTCATCAAACACCTACTTTCCTAAACTTGTTGAACGACGAGATTTCATCTTTGTACCACAAATTGGACATGCAAATTTTCCCTTTGTTTGAAGACCTGCAAGATCATATATAATTGGATTAAATATGTCAATTTTTATAATTATATATAATGAATAGATTATTTTTTAAAAATGCATGATATCTACTTCATAAAATTAAATATTGTTAAAGTGCAGTCGAATGTTATAAAATACCACAAAAATGTGTTAACCCTAGGGCATCATGAATTGTCCATACAAGCATTGCATAGAATTGAAATTGTCTTTGTCCTATTGGTCTAGAGACGTCATACATAGTGATGCCATTCCATAACTTTAGTAACTCGTCGATAAGAGGCTCGATATATACATTCATATCTTTAACTTGGTACTTACCTAGTTGAATGAACATAAACATTACATAATTATTATAACCATTTTACTGCAATATATATAAATTAATGTACATAACTATTGAATGAAAAAAATATAAGTCATTATGCAACAAATAAGACAAATGAGATGCTACTACGTTAAAGAAAATTGATGTAAACAAATACCTGGAACAATCATTGACAACATTATGTGCTCCCTCTTTATTGACATCCATGGAGGAATGTTATTATTGATAACAAAAATAGGCCACATCGAGTAAATAGATCTCAGCTCTCCAAATGGATTGTCACTGTCCACTCCCAATGAAAGCCTGAAATTACGAGGTTCTTCTTTAAAGTGTGGCCATTTTTCCTCCA
This sequence comes from Sequoia sempervirens, assembly GCA_007258455.2. Lineage (NCBI taxonomy): Eukaryota > Viridiplantae > Streptophyta > Pinopsida > Cupressales > Cupressaceae > Sequoia > Sequoia sempervirens. Next base: position 290,133,026 of record VDFB02000013.1, on the reverse strand, counting down.
TGTCCCTAAATGCAGAACCATCCACAGGCATTCGAAGAATGTCATCTCCACTTCTATTTCATGAATGGTAATCCATAAATTACGCTAAGCTTTCACACCTAAATAATCGTTGCATACGTGGAATAATGGGAATATAACGAAGAACCTTGCGAGGCACCTTTTTTGTTAGTTGATATGTTCGATATCTACTGATATGACATTCTAGGCATTCTGTTGCAAATTCATGTTGTTTATGATATATAATATGATCATTGGGACATGCATCTATTGCTTGATACTCCATTCTGATATCTTTCATAATGCCAAATAAATATTGGTATGAGCGAGGTAAAATATTTGATGGTGGTAACAAAAATTCACCAATCAATCTACAACAAAAAATAATTTGTTAATATAAAGAATATTAATGGTACATATTTCATCCTTTATTTACTAGTGATGAACTAACAACAATTAAAATAGATGAAAACAGATGGCATATATGACATACCTTACCATCTGTGAGATTGCTATGTTTGATCAACCATTCATAACCTTCAAGTTCAACAACAACAATACATCAAAGAGAAGAATTGTTTGGGAGCCTTCATAAAGGGGCTCGTATTCCTTCTCAAGTACAGCTAAATCATGAACATCAAAATCATCTCGATCATCATGATCAGCTCTGCCACTAAATGTGTCATGGATCAATGTATTTGTACCATCATCTTCAACTGTGTTTTTTGACGCATGATCATCTTCTTCCATAGGATCATTAACTTCATCTTCGATATTCATAGCTCCATGTCCGTCCGCTTGCAAAACCACATTCTCCAGGCAGTGATAATCCATATCATGTGCCCTAGGGCACCCCACCTTTATAATAATGATAGACACAAATAAACCATGATCATGATCAAGTGATTATATATATATATAATGTTAAAACGATATAAACATTTACAAATTCAATCAATATAAACACATATAATGAACAACGTACCAATGGACAATAATTATGCCCCCCTTCAACGTGACCATGTTTCCTACAATGTTTCTCAGTTGTTGTAATTAAAATTTGTCTCCTCTTTAATACCTTGCAATTATTGCAAGGATAATAACATTTCCCATCACCCTTTCTTTTCAATCTAGCCCACAATCTATCAAGTGTCTCTTCATTTTGTTCTGGACTAATATTATCTGACATGATTTTTCTTTACCAAGCTTGACTATTTAGGTCTTCAAAAAATATCAAACTCACACTCCAATAATTTTTACTCATAGACAGGTAACAAAATCTAATAATTCCAATATTTTACACCAAAAAAATTTCGCATGCAACCACCCCTACAAAAGAGAAGATAGTTTGAAGTTAATGACCACAAAAAACACTTTAAAATGCTAATTCCAAAACTTATTAAATTATGATTTTACTATGATTTCCAACCATTAGACTCCTAAAATTAGAATATTGAACTTGATCGCAAACTTCCTAAAACGATGGAGGTAGCAAGCTAGTAAGATCAAGTGACCCATTCCTAAGGAGCAACAAGTCGGAATCATCATTGCTAATGTCAATACGGATTTATCATTTTAGTTAAAGATGCAATGTGTCACTTCTTATGATGAGCTTATCCCTAGGGTAGGGCCCTCAACATTGAGAGAGCCCTAATCGCACAAGGAAGCACACACTAGTAGAATTTTGCAAATAAATGACTAGGTGACTAAAAATTTTAGTCACAACAACTAAAAATGACTAAATTTTGCTCATTTTTTGCAACTTAGCTATAAATGAGTAAATAAATCACTATTTTGGTCATTGATTAAAAATTATTTAGTCACACAAATAAAAATGACTAAATAGTTAGTCATTTATTTAGTCACAATCCATTTGAATAAATCATTTAAGGAATCAAGAATATAGCCCGCCAAAATACTCTAAAACTTTAATAAACATACCCTAAAACTTTTGTCAAAATCTTATTTTCAGGCGTAGCCCACCAGAATGGAGTTTTCATTTTCAAAAAAATACTCTAAAACCTTCGTCAAAACATTATTTTCAAACATAAACCGCCAAAATGGAGAAGTGTTTCAGTAAAGAATGACAGAGAACGGTGAAGAGATGTGTGTGAAAGGAGGCATAGGATTCATTGCTTCTTATCTCATTCCTACTCTACTCAACAAATCATACATTGTTCCTGCTACTGTTTGTAATCTAGGTATTTACTTGACATATATTTGCATAATCTCAAATTCCTTCAAAGGCTTTTGAAGTATCAATGTATCCTTTATAGGGTTTAGAATTATTTCTTTTAATTAAATAAATAAATAAATGATGTATTTCCCTATAATTAGATAATGTGGAGATCTCCTAAATCTGCCCCAACACACTATCCTCTTTGGCACTGTATTCATTACTCCAGCTACTAGGGTTTTGCATGTGACATCTTTAATATCTTCATGACCGTGGCTTTTAAATAGATCTCAGTCTTTGATTTAATCCTTTCATGGTAACCCTTGAGTTCCCTAATCCACCTTCAATCTCTTCTAAGAATGTTGTCTTAAGCTAGACTGCATAGTATGCATATAAAGCAAGTCCTTCATACCTGCCATTGTTCCAAACCACCACTCATTTCCTTGCTTAAAATGTTGCCTCCATAAACACAATATCATGTTTTAAAATCATGGTTTCAGTGATTGACCATTAAGGTCACCACTTTCATCAAGATACAATGAGATTTTTGTCTTCAAACTCAAGGCATTATGCAAGATAACATTGTGAATTGTTTGTTGTGTACAATTTGATTTTCTTGCACATTTATTGCTTTGCTAACTTCCTTTAAGACTGGGTATTGCACCCTCAGTTGCAATCTCAAACAACTCACTCACTATCACTTGAAGATTCCTTTCATGAGCATCCTTCTATTAAATAAAACTATGCCCTATGGACTGCCTACTTACTATAGGGGACTCATTGTTTCATGGTATTGTAGATCTTAAGATCCTTCAACCTTATTGACACTACTTCATAGTCCATAAGGTATTATTCACTATTCTCCCATCTTTGATGAGTCTCAAAACACTGCTCAAACATGCAATCCACTACCTCCATTATACATTAATGGCTAAGAAGAAACATTGAACCTATGATTACCACTGTTACTTCATTTGGACAGTCATTCCCTGATTGCATTTTCCTTGTCTAACACTACCAAAAGAATTTGAAAAACCCTTAAGGTCAGCAAGGGGGTAAGGAAACTCACTGTTAAAATCTCCACTTTACTATGCAAGGTTTGAGCTTTATTATCTTGTCATTGCTCAACCTCTTTTTGACTGACACATCTCAAGTGACTGTCATTCTTCTTACCGTAGATTGCATTTACAAATGTCGCTAAGCTACATAGTGTGCTTGTTATTGGCTACAATCCTTAGATTGCAAGATTTTGTTATTAGCTACAATGTCTCAATCTTTCTGGTATTGCAACCTCACTAATCCGCTAGAGTTATTGTTTATGTTTCTACGAAGGCCTAGGGTTTGTACCCTAATCATGCTCTTACCAATGCTTTTGTTGGTAATAAAAAACAACCTTAAATCTTGGGTCAGAAAATTAGTTTTCTTCACAAAGTTGTGGTATAATCTTGAATTGTATCCTAGAGTGTGTGGGAAGCTTGTGTTTGATCATTAAGGTATGTAAACTTGAACAGGGAAATGTATCCTGTATAGCATGGGTCTTGCTTTAATACTTTCCATAATGGTTATTAGCAGATCACATTATTATAGTTTGTGGTAACCCAAGATTGCATTCAAGTATGTAACAAACTTGGTTTGTAGTTTAAGCTATACACTTTTAAGTAACATTCATAAGGTTTAGAAAATCTTGATCACTCTCTAGAATAGCCCATTAAACATGGGTTGTGCTTGAATGCACTACATAATTGATATAACACAACCACTTTGCATATCAACCAGAGTTATAGGCTCTTTATTGCAGCAAGAGGTAATCACTCTTGGATCATGTTATAATTACATCATAACCTGTTAAACTTGAGACAACCTAAATGCACCCAATGATGATTGACACCTACATTATACAACTTGAATTAACTACATTATATGAGTGCCTCCATTTCTATCACAACTTAGCCACATTAAACTTGGGTCACACATGAATGCATCCTGTATTTGTTATATCACAACTGTGCCACATGACCAATAGAGTTATGGATCACATAATTACAGTCACAAGAATTCGTTCCTTGGTTGTGATCTTATGGTGATTCCACACAACAAAATTTAGACATGAAATTCTCAAAACCCTAAACCCTCTAAAAATGAAATCTGATGAGATGCTGCTTTAAAATATGATTTTCAAACCTGGAACTACAAATCTGACTTCACAACTGAATTCTGCAAAAAGACAATGACTACCCTCAACCTAGCGATATCTTCTTGAATTTTTTCTGATTTTTCCCAAGAAAATCATCCTTAGTTCTCCACAAACTGTCTCAAGTAGAGCAAAACTGTCGCAATAAATTAGCGAACTCACTTTTCTTTATGTCGGCCACAATTTGATTTTTTCTTATTTTTCATGTTTGTTGAAATTTTGACAAAACTTCTATTCGAAATTTCGACGAAACCAAGGTTTGTCAAAATTTCGATGAACGTTGGGGATAAACTTTAAAAAAATTGAAAATTACACATCAAATTTTACAAGCACCCGACGATACATCAAATTATACATATTTCGTTGGATATTTTCATCGGATTTTGCAGTCAAATGAGTTAGTGTGTCATTTTAATAGTATTGGAAAATATGTGGATGATTTAATACATGCTTTTGAGATTCTAGGAGAAAATATCAATTACAAAATTGGAAACACGTAGTTTTTAATGAAAAACTATTAGTTACATATTCCTCATAAAATAAGTTTATGGAAAATTAAAATGCATTGGATCAATAATTCATAAGATCTGGGTGATTTGGCCACCTCATTGGTTGCAATGTATTCACCAATTTTGAATTGACTGAATGTAACTATTCACCAATTGGTGAAGATTTTCCACTAAAAAAATCCTTGCTCATCATCAAGTAATCCATGACTACTTAAATAAAACTTCCTTAATTATGTTGTTAAGTGGACTCATAGTTCCAACCCTCAAGCATGGAGGGAAATTTTAACTAGCTGCTATCTAAAGAAAAAAAGAAGGGCCTTATAAATTCTGACAATATCTTAAAACTAAGGATGGAATTCCCCTAACAAACTAATCATAGAATTTTCATTTTAATTGTGGAATTCAAACAAGAAAGGGTTAGTTTGTTTGAGACATCGTCATCGAGAGTTGTATGGTACACAAATATTTTCTCACGAATAATTGATAACTACCCTAATTATCACCCCTACATCTTGAAATAAGGTTCAATTTCATTCAAGTAGTTATAACACATTTAAAAAGGTGGTATTTGCAAGTCTCTTGAAATTAGTCCTTGTTAAAGATCTTAGTACTTGAATGATACATCAAAAAAAATCAGTCGAGTTTTATTAGTGAAAAATATTGGGTATTACAGGATATAGAAGAGTTATGGAATATGTAGAATCTTATTTAATATTTATATAAAATAAAGATAGAAAAATATTAAAAAAAAATGGTGAATATATTTTATTTATATATTCATTATATACATGGTATACCCTTGAGAAAGGTGTATATTTTCTATCTACCTATCTACCACTTTAGTGAATTCAAGTTTGCAAACTCTATTATAGATGTTTATATAGATTATAAGATTCATTTTATGGATTTCAAGAGTCACTATAAAGTTGAACTATCTCCCATACAAGAGGAATTATTCCCTATATTTAACTCCTTATCCATTAGTGTTTATGCATCTAATGATTGATTGCTAGTGTTCTTTGATGAGTTATCAAATGACATGACATACTATAAGCCTCATATATTCCACCTTATTCATCATATTGATTGTAATGTAATAATAGTATAGATTAACACTCCAGATGATGTGGTAACAATATTCATCAATTTGAATTTATGATTTCCCAAGAGGTGTAGTGGACCCTAGTGAATCCATGATCAAAACTATATGATTTTTGGAGTTATATTTATAGGAAAAATGTTTGTCTCTATGAAAATTCTTTACCCACTACTAGATTACATATGCAACTTTCTAGAGACAAAGATTTAGTCTTTATGTTGATGCAAACACTTGGGAAGTGTTGTATTGTAGACCTAAGAAGTAGCCCCAATTACTACAATCCATGATAATTTACTTGGAATCACCACAAAAACCTTGTTTGGTGAATCCTATGAATCAAAAAATTAAATAAAAATATTACAAATTATACAAATATTAAATCCAAGGGTTGCATTCATGCAAAAATCTCATGTCATGATGACTCCATTTGGTTATAGAAAAGTGACTTGAATTGGAATTTCTTGTCTAATAGAAGGTGAACATGTGGGGATGACACATGTTCACAAGTCCTTTAATTGAAGGTGACCTTAAAAAAAATTATTCCTTTGAAGGTGACCTTAAACTAAAGGTCATTCATTATAAGATGACCTTCAATTGAAGATCCTTTAGTAGAAGGTAACCTTCAAAAATGGGATATGAAAAATGATTTTATGTTAAAAAAAGGGGACCTTTGACTAAAGCTTAACTTCAATCAAAGTTTTGTGACCAAATGAAGGTCCTTCTAACAAAAAAACCATCATTTGGAGATGTTTCAACTTTTTTATCTTATAAAACTTATTTTTGAAATGGCCCACAAGTGAGACACACCTTTATTCTTCCACCTAGATCAAATAAATGAACATATTTTTAAACATCAATAAGTCATCTCAAGATTTCAAGAATCAATGGGAGTCCCATCACCTATCTCTAAATATGTAGATGCTAGTGATCATTTTTAAACTATAATCAATGTACCATAAATAATTCATGAAAGTGAATGTAAATCTCCCATATAGCTCATAATTGTTCCAAGAATATCTAGAAGTTTACATGTGTGTAGTTTAAGATTAAATACACTAAAAATAAATTGTGATGGAAAATATTGAAGATTAAGAATTTTGTGTTGTAGGATTGACTATAACCCTTGATCTTAAAAAAATATTTCAAAACTTATTTGAATAAAATGTCAAAATAGAACATCAATCACCAACCATGTTAATCAAATGATTTATTTATATTGGGACATTAATTCTAATAAGTTAACACAATAAGAAAATGTGGCAAGGTTCAAGCACTAGTTTGATAAATTTAAGTTTCAAATTAATGGTTGAATTATAGGAGGCATTGATGTTGAAAATGAAAACCTTGAATTCACAAATGAGAATCAACGTGCATTCAACATCATATCAATGAAGTATTTACAAATGAACACAAATGCAAGAAATGAAATACTAATTACTAAGAAATCAAACACATGCATTCAAAAGTAAAATCACTCCATTGTTATCCTATCTAAAAGATCTTGTCTTTGCTCTCATATTTTTGCAGCAAAAGCACAAGAGGCTAGGTAGAATGGATTTGATCAAAATTAAATTGGGGTCGTTGATTTAAAAGTGAGGAGGAAGCAAGATTTTATAGATGTCCTTGTGGGAAAGATCCAAATTTCAGGAGAAATGTGGGATAAATGGTTATGTGGAATTTTATAAATATTTCATAAATGCATCAATGAAATTAGTGAATAGATAAATGATAATGAACTAAATGATTATGTAAATGATTATGCAAATGGAGTTACTGAAAATGATTGTGCAAATGAAGCTTATGAATGTGACTAAATGATTATGCAAATGTATTAATGAAATGGGTTTATGATTATGAATATGAGTTAATGATTATGCAATAGATTTAAATGATTTATGAATATGAAAATGATTAATGAAATGATAAATATTTATGAAATGGATTAATGAAATATGCAAAAGGATTATTTAAATGAAATGGATAAATGTTTGGATATGCAAATGATTTAGGAGGAAAATATATTAATGAATTAATTAAATAGATAATGGAACCTATTTAATTAATAGAAGAATTAAATTATTATAAGGACATTTTTTATGTGTCTACATTTTGCCCCTCTTTGAGACAATGCAACCTGTCACGTTGTTTCAAAGAAAAATTGATTAACTGATACATGCCCCAAGGATATACTGGTAAGGATGATGATAAGGATTATATGCCCCCTTGAGAGATTAATCAAACAAATAGTGATAAGATTAATCTCTCGATAGATCACGAGAAGAATATTTGATAATTGATATTGCATGAGTGATTAAGCATTGATGTACATCTAATAAAAATGCATAATTGATACTTGATGGGTGTAACTAAACAATTGATGTAAATGATCAGTATACCTGGGTTGACAAGCTTATTGAGATTGATGCTAGTGCAAAACAATGATTGATTAATAGATTGAGTGATCAAGGAGAAGATTGATTGATTTGATATTTGGATGAAAAAACAAGCATCAATTATATAAACCAATTAATCATTCTTTGAAATAAGGAGCATGAAGAAAATGAAATGATGAAGGAAATGGATGATGGAAGAAATGATGGATGAAAAAGAGATATGAAGGAAATGAAGGTGGTGAAGCTTCTTGTGCTTTACAAAGTGCTTTATCATCATAGAGCTTATTATGTCTCAAATTAGTATAAGTGTCTAGATAACATGAACATCTAGATGACTTGAATACTGTTTGTGTTTTTATTTAGGAGTGAAGTATAAACATCTAGGTATAAGGACCTTAGATGACCTAAATACTTATTGCATGGAAGACACTATCAGTCAAGGAATGATCTCACCCACACTAGACTCATAGGTCCTCGATGATTTAAGACAACCATGTCTTAGACGAGTCATTCTATGAATAAGAAACAATCCATAGACAACAAACAAGAGAGCATGCCCCATCCTCGCCTCTCTAGTCCAAGACATCATTGAGAAGCTAAAAGAAATGGAACCAAAGATAAAATCATAAATCAATCAAAAGACCAACAAAAAAACAATCATACTTCCATGTAGATCTGATTCTTGTCACAGTGTATGCATTTGGTTGGATCTGCAAGATAGATTGGTAGATATGTTTCAATGTTTGCTTGATTGTCAATCATGGAATGTTTCGATTTTGTTGAAGTTCAAAGCTGTGTGGTGATCTGAAAGTGTCACTATTTTGGGATTTTTTAAAGTTGTGATTTTTTTGGATTTTCTGAATTTTTGAAAAAAAAAATAGATTTTTTTTTACTATTTTCTATTTTTTGTATTTTTTTTTAGGATTTTTAAAAAGGGAATGAAATGAAATGTGATATATTCTTGGTTGCAGAAACTAGATGCCCCACACTAGAGGTAGTGTAACCATGGATAAATAATAGATCAAAATGAAAGATTCATTGTAAAATATGTCAACAAGCATCATATCTCTTATCGAAAGATGATAATGGTTGATTGATTAAGATGCCAGGAATGATTGATTCCATAAGGCATGATGATGATAAGTACTTAGGATCACTGATTCCCCTAAGTACGATAATATTGATGATTGATTGACAAAAGATATTAGGAATGAATAATGTTTTTCAGCTAGGCTCAAGTATGATTTGCATGATAAGATTTGAGGTTGCAAAGTGACATGATGTCCCACCCTAGGGTAGTATAATCATGGATAAATTATAAGGATGTGAACTATGATGGAATGGTAATGCATAAGGATATGAAAGGTCCCCTAATCTCATCAAGAACAAAGGAAGGAAATGGGACATGGATTTTGATAAGCTAGGAGATATGGAATGGAAGAATGCAAGGATAAGGATAATGAATAGGATGATCAAGATAAACTAGATAAGATATGGACACAATGCCCAAGTATATTTCCCCTATTCCTCATCAATACCAAGGAAGGGAAGAAAGGATGTATTTAGATAGAATGGTGGAATATGGATAAGGTGAAGGCTATGGTACGAAAGATATGGATAAAGTGTATAGGATAAGATGTATGATGTTCAAGAAGATCCTTAACCTTGTCAAGATCAAAGGTAGAAAGGTAAAGGATGAACATAAAGAGGATAGGGATATGAATGACAAGATGGATGAAACTTGCCCCCAAGTGTAGAGTGCAAGAGAAAGGATATGGATAAGGATAAATGAAAATGGAAGGTAGTATATGCATGATAGGAAGATGGAGGGGTGACTCAAGCATCAAGTTCCATGACTAATATCCCTCAAATATGTGCTCTAATAAACCATGGCAATGGGAATTAGACTCATAAATTTTGATAGAATAATGACATGATGGAAGAAGCTAAGGACTTATGAAAAGGTTTGGATTAAAGGAGGATAATGGGGGATGGATGTTGGATAATGGATAGGAGGTTGGAATGCTCTTTGATGGTTATACGAAAAGGATGGCAAGATCAACATTGGCACACACCTTGAAGGGTGGTGGAGTGATGAAGGAAAATGGAGTTTGAAGGTGATAGGTTTTTAGATGGATGATTGGAAGAAGCTTTTGGATTAGAAAATTTGGATGTCAATTTAGATTTTATTGCTTCTATGAGACTTTTAGGAATCCACATAGCTTTTGAATTTGAATTTTTCTTTGTGGGCCTTTGTGGCCTTTGAGATTTTTCTTTTTGCTTTATGGGCCTTTGTGGCCTTTGAAATTTTTCTTTTTGATTTATGGGCCTTTGAATTTTTTTATTTTGACTTTGGATCAGATTTTATTTTATTTTTTCATGTCCCTTCGAGGAGATATGTTGATCCTTTGATATATGTGGATTTTGATATTGAAGCTTTTGACATTTGGCACCCAAATTGCTTCCAAGAGCAATGGGATGGGTGGATGAAGATGAATGATATGGAGGTATTATGGATGGGTTAATGCAGGTAGAATCTTGAGAGGGCATCAAGGATGTGCCTTTTTTGTTCGTGATGAATAGGAGATGGAGGGATGTAGGGCCCCAATATGGATGGAAGGGTTCATGGACTAGAATACTTAGGTTTATTTTAATGGAATCTAGACTTACGATAGGTACCAATGTCTTGAGTGTTAGGTGTATAACCAAGGCCATGATAATATGGATTTTCTTGGATATAAAGGGGTTTTAGGATACCGTGTTCATGAATTCCTAATCCTTTGCATTTTTACTTCATACTTTGACACATTTTTTTGCCAATGAGATATGTATTATTTATGAAACAAGATGTAATTCCATCGTGAGGTGGATGTGATATGGAAGAAATAACAAGATCTTGGAGTAAACCACCTTGGATAAAAGTGAGGGAACCCATTTGATAGGTAAGGGGCTCATGGATAGCTTGAATAGGGGGGTAGACTCTTCTGGAGGATTGTGATCATGAGGGGAATTAGGATGGGTGATAGGATCTTGACATGGGGATGATGGGGTACTTTGATCTTGACTTGGAAAAGGATCACGAGGTGTAGGAGATGGAGTAGCTTGCTCTTTATTAGGTATGGAATCATCATGAAGTGGTATGAAAGACATATCTTGATCATGAGAAGGATGAACATCATCATGGAATGAAAGGGTATACTTGAATGGAGGTATATCTTGATCTTGGTGAGGAAGGGAATCTTGAGATTTTGTGGAAAGCATATCTTGATCATCAAATGGTAGGAAATAATTGGATATGATGGAAGAACTACCATGCTCTTGGAATTCAATGGAATCATAAGATGGTATGGATTCATTAGATGAGGCGGAAGGAGGACTTGGAAGGGTACTTTTCTCTTGAGATGGAAGGGGATATCTTCGATGAAACAAAAAGAGATAAGGGGATCATCATGAGGTTCTTGAGAGATGGGATCTTGGTCAAATATTGTAGGGGATTGGATATTTTTGGTATCATTGGATGGAGTGGAAAGAATACTGTTATCTTGATGTGCAAGGGAGTCTATGCTAGCATGCTTTGGACTAAGAGATTGACATGAATCATTGGATGTAGATGGTATGATAGGAGAGGATGGTTGGATAGATTCGTTAACTAGGTGAAAGATTCATGAGGTTTATTTTGACTTATGGGGGGTGAAGATAGATGCATGACATGGTAGGATTGCACAATTTTATTTTTTGAGGACTTAGATTTGGGTTTCTCATTTAGCCTTTGCAGAAAGTCATGGACATTGAACTAGGATGATGTAGTTTTGGGTGAGGATAAATGCTTATGAGATGATTGCATCACTTCGTTCAAATGTTGGGATTATAGTTTTTTTTCAATCTCTTTCAAATGATAGTCAAGATATTCAATCCTTTGGTCTCGTTCATGGTTCATAGATGAATATGAAGGATAGCAGTTAGACATGTTTGGTTGATGGTTTGTTTTAAACACACATAAGACACAAGCAGAAAAAATTTGTGTGAGTTTTATCTTGATGAAAAACACTTTAAAAATACTTTGCACAACCTAGGCTTCTTAAGAGATACCACTCACTAGATCCCTACTCAGAATTCTCCAACCACTTAAACAAGACAAACAGCTAGAGACTTGGTGGCATTGGCTCCCCTCCACGGCACTCACTTCTCGGGCTCGCCAAGTCTCAATTCCCCAAAGAGGAATTTTTTCCTCTACACATGCTTAGTGAAGATGTGGGGTGGCTTCAAAATGACCATTCCTACACTAGCAAGTGAAAGGGATTTTGGCCACTATAACAAAGGCTCTTAGTGAATACTCGAGGACACATGGCTCCCTGCAAGCATCTAGCAAGCCACTTAATGCCTCAATCACTCTACTAGGGGCTCTTATACATTTTATGGTAGGTACCCTATTTCAAGTGACACTATATGGCAAGGGCAAAGACCACCGTGAGGACTTGACGGTTTAGTCTTATCCTTTTATATACCAACCCAAGCAAAAAATTGATTGGAGTCATTCCCTCTTTTGAGGCATGCCCCTCTAAAGGTAACAAAAGCAAGACAAGGATGTTGTTTTTGATCATCCAAGATCACATGAAGCGCATAGAGAGAGCATACACAACACCTTTGCCTCACACTCACATGGGGCTCATTTTTAAATTCAAAATCCAAATGTGGGGTGTGATTGTACATATTCCAAGGAAATGCTTGGCACGAGAGGAGAGCATACGCACTTGATGACAATTTGCAAACCACAAGACACAAAAGACACTTGTTAATTTTAATCCTGCTTATGATGTCAAAGCAAACAATTGAGTTATTTTTAAACCAACGAATTCAAATGTGATCTAATCTATAAAAAGAAGACACAATGTTTTCAAGATTAGATTCTTTGACAGTTGAACCCACAACACTCTGATTATTAATTTTAGTCACCGTTCTTCGACAAATGAGAGTTTTATATTTTTTTGATTTTTCAAGTCTTTGACATGCGAACTTGCAAAAAGCCAAAGATTGGCCACAAAATCAAAAATTAAACTAGAAATAAAATGACATTTAATATAGCTAATTAATAAACACAATCAATCTATTCTAAAAATATAATTAATCTAAATTAAAAATTTAAATCTAACTAAATTAGAAGAATCTAGTTCTAAATCTAAATTTTATCTAAATAAAAAACTAAATCCAAACTATATTAAGAAACTTAAATCTAAACTAAATTAGGAAACTTAAACTAAATTAGAAATTCAAATCCAAAACCTAAATTACAAATTTAAATCTAAATTAAAAAAAATAGAAATTTAAATCTAAATTGAATTAGAAATTAAATCTAAGCTAAATTAGAAACCAAAATCTAAACTAAATTAGAATTTAAAACTTAAACTAAATTAGAAACTAAAATCTGAGCTAAATTAGAATTTAAAACTTAAACTAAATTAGAAACTAAAATCTAAACTAAATTAGAATTTAAAACTTAAACTAAATTAGAAAGTCCAAATTTAAAATTAAATCTAGCTAAATCGAAATTAACAAAAATCCACAATTGAAAGAGACCGAGTGTTTTTGTTTGGGTTTTGAGACTTGAATAGCATGAATATGATGTGGAGAGAAACCTCAATTCCCAAGTTGAGGAGGTGAAGGCTAGAGTTGTGTTAGTAGAAGAAAGAGAGTGAGCTATGAATGAGCGCCTTACTCAAACATTATCTCGAATGGCAGTTTCGAAAGCTCAGGTTTCATGTTTTAGGGCCGAACAAGCAAAGAAAAGGAAAGGAAAGACAAAGGGCATCTGAAAATCATCAATAATATCTTGCTACACTAGAAACAACAGACAATCAAGAAGGTCAGGCTAAGAAACTTGAAGATGAAAAAAGAGAACTGAGGAATCAGCACAAGCATGATATGGTGGAATAAATGGCATGATGGCAACTTCTTGAGCAGGAACTAGAACGGGAGAGAACTATTAGATTAGATCTTAAAAATATATCTCATTCTAAAGCATGGTCAAGCTTAGAAAAGAATGACACTTTTAAATACACAAACTCTTACTTAGATCATGGAGCAAACTTGAAGACGTGAGGAGCTAAGAGAGAAATCCTAGAAAATAGAAGAAAACGCCCAAATGAAATATGGAGGTTGATACTACACTAGCATTTGAGACACATTCAATACATCTTCATTCTCATTAAGATTACTGAAATGTCAGGTTCACCATTTGTATGATGCTGAAAATGAAAACCTTGAATTCACAAATGAGAATCAACATGGATTCCACATTATATCAATGAAGTATTTACAAATGAACACAAATGCAAGAAATGAAATATTAATTACTAAGAAATCAAACACATGCATTCAAAAGGAAAATCACTCCATTGTTATCCTATCTACAAGATCTTGTCTTTGCTCTCATATTTTTGCAACAAAAGTACAAGAGGCTATGTATAATGGATTTGATCAAAATGAAATTGGGGTCATTGTTTTAAAAGTGAGGAGGAAGCGGGATTTTATAGATGTCCTTGTGGGAAAGATTCAAATTTTAGGAGAAATGTGGGATAAATGGTTGTGGAATTTTATGAATATTTCATAAATGCATGAATGAAATTAGTGAATAGATAAATGATAATGAACTAAATGATTATGTAAATTATTATGCAAATGTAGTTAATGAAAATGATTGTGCAAATGAAGCTTATGAACATGAATAAATGATTATGCAAATGTATTAATGAAATGAGTTTATGATTATGAATATGAGTTAATGATTATGCAATGAATTTAAATGATTTATGAATATGCAGATGATTAATGAAATGATAAATATTTATGAAATGGATTAATGAAATATGCAAATGGATTATTTAAATGAAATGATAAATGTTTGGATATGCAAATGATTTAGGAGGAAAATATATTAATGAATTAATTAAATAGATAATGAAACCTATTTAATTAATAGAAGAAATTATATTATTATAAGGACATTTTTATGTGTCTACAGATGTCAATAAATATAATAGTTAGAAACCTGCTCTAAAAGCTATTCCCCCCAATGTGAGTGTGTCTAAATTAAATCGTGAAATACAACTTAATTTTTTGACCATTTTTATTAAATTATGTAAATTATAGATAATTGAAGTTGATAATTCTTTAAATAAATTATTTTTATTTTCCATCAAAATACTTTGAATAAGGTCAAAATATTTTTTTGGTTAGTTGATAATTTCCCCAACAAGTTATGTTATTTTTATCACTCTATAATTCATCAAGAAAAAACAAAATTATCTATCAAAATGCACAAATTCACCAAGAAGATATTTTTTTAAGAAAGGCCTCAAATCACCATGAAAATTAATGCACCTAGCCAAGATTTTCTAGGAACTTATTAAAAATAATGTGGTCTTTTCTTAAATTTATCACTACACAAGTTAAAATAAAATAATTCCATCATGATTACAGTGGAAAGACTCACTAAATATACTCATTTTTATGCTTTATTGTTTCCCTACATAGCTAATATAGTTGTTGTGGCTTTCTCAAAACTAATGTAAACTTCATATTGCATTCCAATAATTATAGTCAATGATTGTGACCCTATATTCAGAGTTAACTCTAGAAGGATATGTTTTCTTGTTTGAACATGCAACACTCTTCTTAACATCCTCAATGATATGGAAAAATAGCAATGGTTAATAAGTATTTGGAGAGTTACCTTTATTATTTTATATCTAAGGAATAATATCATTGGGACTATTTGTTACCATTAATAGAATGATCATATTGTAAGGATTTTTCACATTTAATACTAATAACAAAAATCAAATGTAGAAACCCATGATCAAACAAACTTTATAGGCAATGAAATGGTGTATATTTTAAATGATAACTTATCTAATGAAGACTAAAATAATGAAAAAACATAAAATAGCATAGAAACATAATATGAATAAGAACCTTTTTGTCAAAAACCCTAGCCACAAAATTAGTTCCAATACTAAATCAAACAAGATTATAAATATAATGAGATTTTTATATGCACTTATTATGCTCTATGCCTAAAATTTGAAGGAGTTACAACAACATTTTTTATTTTTTTAGACTGCAGGAATTAGGTAGCACGACCCCCTATAAACTGCAGTGCGCCTGGTAAACTTTTTAACGTGACCGGCGGCGCTGGCGAGTTACAACAACATTTTGATAGTATCTCACCACACAAAATATTTTCTATAATTTTCCCAAAATAAACATTCAATATATATACCAAGAAGATCCAATATGAAAATGTCCATTTGTTGACACCCAAGTTAGACATTCAAGTTAAAATTATTCAACTTCCAAGAGTTATTCCAACTTACATGTAACACATTTTTTTCATATATTCTCTTGCATTCTCATTTGTAACTCTCATCATCATGCTCTTACAAAGTAACTATAATGACATAGCTAATACTCTTATTGATAAGGTTCTTCATCCAAGGACCCTTGTTAACTCCTCCAAGGTGGCATCAATTCAATGAGGGATAAGAAATTTCATGTTAAAATATTTATAAATATTATAGAGTTTAAAACACACCTAACCTAATATTATAAAATTGACCCACTTTTTTTATACATTACAAAATCATAAGGGAAATAAAAATAACCCAAAAAATCTAAGGGAAATACATCATCCATATTTTTATGTACTCACAAGATTAATCAATGAGTCTACAATGATCTCAAAAATGTATTCCTTCTTTATAACCACTCTATAATCCTCCACCATGTCAACAAAAAATTGTACTAAACATAAATATGTTTTATTCCTACATGAAACGTAGGGTTCTTGACTAAATAAATAACACTCTAACTATCAAAATCACTCTACTCTATACCCTATCTCAGGCCAACATTTGAACACAATCTTTCAAGAAAAATAACCTCCTTATAAGAATAAGTAGCTATAATTTTATCAATTTCCTTATTTGAAATATCTAAAACAACTTACCTCTTATTTAAGCATCTACACCACCAAACAAGTTAAGCATGTAACCACTAATTATCCTCTTGATATAAAATTTTCCAACCCAATCCACATCAATGAACCCCTATATATTCATCTCCTTTCACAAATGCATGCTCCTTGGTATAAAAACATACTCTAAAATTCCACAAAGATATCTAAAGATCCTCTTTCCAGTAGTTCAATATTATTTTCCCATCATAGAAATAAACCTACTCAAAACTCCCACCACTTGAAAATATTTGGTCTTGTACAAAACATTACATACACAAAGCTTTCAATAGCCAAGTCGGGTAAAAGCACAAATTTGTGACACTTTCGACATACAAAATAGTTTATAGAGAAATAGTTTCACTCTAAATAGTTTTTGGAAAAATTATTTCACCTAAAATCACATGGTACATATAGTTTCTAGCAAAACCCTTTTGCTTAAAACTATAAAAAAAATCTTTAGAAATTTCAATTGTGGTTGAATTTATGTGTATGGTTTCAAGCGAAATCTTTTGATTGAAACTGTCTATGTGGTTGCCTATGTGGAAAATTAAATTCTCTTTTGGAGAAATTTTTAAAAAAAAATCAACTTTAAATATTTCCAACAAGGGGTACTTTCATGAAAATTTAAAAATACCCTTTTGTAGAGCTCAAAGTTTAGAATCCAAAAAAATGATATTTTGATTAGTTTTATTATGGTTTTTAAGAAAAATTATTGTAGGTAGTTTTTTTATAATCAAACATGGGGTTGATTAGAAATATATATAGATAGATAGATAGACAGATAGACAGACAGACAGACATACAAAGATATATATATATAATTTGAAAGTATATGATGCACTAGAAGAGAGAATCCTCTCCAAAAGTATAATTTTTTTATGATAAAAAAAATTAGAGAAAAGTTGGCATCCCATGAAAATTGTTGAAGACTTGGGTTGTTGGCGACATGAGCATGATAATGTATAGATGATGTTGATCTATGGTGTGGGGAGATTGTTGAATATTGATGAGAATGACAGTGTATGGTGTTGTCATTGGTGGCAACACATTATAGAGATATAGTAGTGTTGGTTCAGAGAAAACCAAATGTTTTGCAGATTTTCCCAAGTCATGGTGTATAATTTTTAGTGTTTAGTGAACCAATTTTGTGGTCAGCATTGCTCTACTATGAATAATTTGGTCATTTAGTTTTGGGTTAATGTTGGTGCATGTTGAAGGTTTCTAAATATAATATTCAAGCTTGTATGTCTTCCGCAATCGAAGATAATGTTGGTGGAGTATCAACTCTGGAAATGATAGAGTTGCAGTGATAGAGTGTATGTTGGAATTCTCTACATTGCACAGTGGATGAATATTTTTCTATATAGTTCAGAGAAAGTGTTTGAGCATGTTAGTAGTGTGTATAGTCCATGTGGCAAGTGATTTGGTGATCTGCATGTCGAGTTGTGAGTGAACAGTTGGTTCATTCTATTGTTGCTTCACCAATAATGTCAACCTAAAGGTTTTGGGGTTGTGCGGAGTTAAATTGTGTATGAAGCAGAATCATGGGAGTGATTATAGGTCATGCCAACCTATTTTGATGGTGTACATGTCTTGGTTCTTTCCATAAGGTGTGTGTTGATGTTTTGGGCCAACGAGTTATGAGGATGCACGACACATCTAATTAGGCTGACCTAATTGATTTTTTTGTTGGTTGTAGTATATATACAAGGTTAATTCCTTATGTGATTGGAATGAGGCAATAGTGTGTGTAGGTGAGATATGGTGTAGAAATAAGTGAAAATTATAATTGTGGTAAAGTATGAAGTGTGTTAAGCCATTTTTATGAGCTTCAATGGAACTGTATGTTTAGCATATGTCAAATGCATTGTAGAAGTTCATCATTGGTAGCGAGCCACCCTTTCTTCTATCTCTTTATATTCTAGGAAGTAATCCATTCTCTTTTTGGATAGTGAGTCCACCATTCTGTATCAAACATTGTAACCAGTTATAATATATTATGAGCTAATCCTCACTATGGTTTTTCCCTTTCAAGGAGTTTCCACACAAATATGGTGTTCTTGTGTTTGTTGATGTGATGCATGCTTTATATGTTCCTTTCATTTATTGCAAGTTAAATATGATGATTTGAATGGTTGTTTGAATTGACAAAGTTAATGAGTTTCAATGAATACTGATTCACCCCCCCTCAATATTTTGGGTGTTCAAAAATTGGTATCATAGCTTGGTTCCTTCAATTGGCTTAGTCGTTGAGGTAGATCTTGGAGGTTTAACACATGGCTACAAGGAAGTATCCTATCTCTTTGAAAAATATTATCCCTGAAGGGTTTACTGAAGAATATTGTGAGGTTGTTATGGAAGGATAACTCAAATCAGCTCTTGATGATCTAGATAAAGCAAGATCTAAAAATAGAGATATGAAAGAGAATCTTAAGGATGCAAATGATTATATCAAGAAGTTGAGAGAGAAACTCAAGAAAGCTACAAAAATATTCAAGGAAACAAATGAGCAGCTCAAGTAATCAAATGAAACAGTCACTAATCTTAAAGTGCAAGTTGAAGAAGGAAATATAGTTGAACACTTCCTAAATGCCAAATTGAAAGATAAATATTCAGAATTTTTAAAGCTTGAACAAGAGAATGTGACTTTGAGATCAAATCTAGAGAAAGCAAAGATTCAAGAAGACAAAATCAAAAGGAGTTCCACAATGCTTGATTAGATGATTGTAAATCATAAGGCTTCTAAGGACAAAGAAGGATTAGGATTTGAAAAAGGATAAATTTCAAAGGAGAATTAGACTTCAAACAATATTGAAAAGAAGAATGATAAGAAGAACAATGTGAGTCAAGTTCAGAACTATAAGAAAGATTTCAAAAGACCTATCAAACAACCTACTACATAAAGGTATTCTTCTTTTAATGGTTACTATTATTCCTATAATAAGTTTGGACATAGAGCTATAGAATTTAGAAGCATAATGAATCAGAATGTTCAATCAATTCATGGTCAGTGTTATACATGTAATAGATTTAGTCATAAAGCTAGTGAATGTAGAATTCAGATGCTGAATGGTTGCAATACTGGTATGATGTTCCAATCTTTCAATGGTTACTATTATACATGCAATAGATTTGGGCACAAGGATTTTGAATGTAGATCTAAAATGGTATCACATGTCACAAGTGCAACAAACTAGGACACATAGCCAAGTTTTACAAAAGAAAGAATGTGAAACACTTTGTTTCACAAAAGAGAGTAATCTTGTAAAGAAGATTGATCTAGTTGAGATGAAGAAGGAAATGAACAAAACATGGAATAAAAAGGAAGAGAGTGACCTGAAGAATGAGTTTGTGCCAGCTCTTGGTGCAGATGTTTCCTTTGGAAACTAGATAGAGAGCTTTAGCTCAAGGGGAGTTTTAGCATAAAATATTCTAGCCCTACTAAAGATGTGGTGTTGATGCCTTCAGCACAATGGTACATGTGTAGATCGAAATGGTTGATCTGTTGCTAGTATTTTTGGTACGAAATATCTTGTAAAATTCTATAAAGCAATTGAAGGTGTCTGTGATAACATAGTGAAGGTTTTCCAACTTTTTGACTTAACTCTGTCAACTGCAATCAATTCATTTTTAGGCCATCGAAAAAGTGTTCATATGTGATTTCTCATATGACTAATTTATTTTTGATCGGGTATTTGAATATTGAAGAGTAGAGAAGAGGCAATTTGGTGATTCTGAAGTGTTTTGTGAAACACTACTGCCAAAGAATTCAAAGGTATTTATTGTTTCTTGCTTAACCCTAGTTTCAAAAGTATGATTCAAGATGTTTACTCCACAAGTAATTGATGTCTTGGAGCGGCCAAGACATAAGTTTAATAAACACCCTTATAAGTCCATGTAGACAAACCTTGAAGGTGATTTTTTGAGGATTCAATACGATGTGATGAACATAGAGGATTTGCAGATTTACATTCACATAAAAATGGAAGAATATGATCACATGAAGATTGTAGAATATTGGGTTAAATAAATTGACTAGAGATGATTTTGAATTGAAACCTAAATATGAGAGTTTGACGAAGAAGAAATTGGATGTCTAGAATAATTTCCCAAATTTCTGCTATGAGGATGAGTGGGTAAAGTACGTGGTGAGAAAAAATCATGATAAGTTCATGTGGTGGACATGTCGCACATGATAAACAAGTGATTAGGGTTATAACAAGGTTATGCTCAAATGGACCCTTTTCGGAAATGAAGGTCATGAAGAATGAGATGGTAATGAAGCTCACCGGTGTGAAATTTGATAAGTGTTCCCTAACGATGAAGGATATTGATGATCTGGTGGTTGAGTATGCATTGATGATGATTGGGTATAAAATATTTTATACCAACAAAGAGAACTTTGTGTCGACTATCGTTATTCACACTTCTCACCAAATGGTGAAAGAAGGTTTAAATATTGATTTGTGTGAACTCCTGAGACAACAGTTGATGGAGAATCTTCAAAAGACCAAAGAATCTTGGTACCCCTTCTGATATGGTACCCTAATTATATGTTTATTGTTTTACTTTCTTAGAGAAGTTCCTAGTACAAAGAATATTGTGTGGTTGGATAACATTCCTATTTTAGTGCAAATTAGAGACCACTTGAGAAAGTTAGGGAACCTAGGAACCCAAAAAACCATGTTGTGGGGTTTCTTCAAGACTTTTCAGGGAAAAATGAAAGAAAGAGAAAGGATACCGAATTTTTTTTTTGATAAATATAAGAATGACATAACTTTCATGGTCAGTAGATATAATTGTATTATGGAAGCATTTGAACCCAAAATAGTTTGGATTCTAGAGCTAGGATATGAATTTACTGATGTAGAGCTTACCAGTCTAGAAAATATTATGCTAAGTAAACCAAGAGATCCGTCAGTAGATAGGTTTGGAACTTATGTAGACAAATCAACTAAAGTAAATCTTGAGAAGATGAAGAAGGACATTGAGAAGCATGTGGAGAATATAAAATAAAATTTGGAGGAGATGGTGAACACTCCTAAGGGTTTTGCGGAGAAATCAAAAGCTATTGATGTTGCTTCACAAGGTACTCCTAGCATAAGAAGGTTAGCTATGACCTTTTCCCCATCTCCCACTATTTCAAAATCCTCTGGAACAAAGGCTATAGGAAGCTCAAAGAAGAAAGAAAAATTTGGCCCATATGTGCAACAAATACCTCCTAAGAGGAGAAGAAAAGAAAATGCCACCAAAGAGGTACATTAGGTGTGAGGATGAGGAAGATGTAGAAGAAGAAGTCTCAAGCCACCGTGGAAGAGACTAGTGCAAAAAGAGATAAGGTTGATATGATCGATACTAAGAGTAAAGAATAAGTGCAAACAAAAAAGAAAGGTGTTTTGTTTCAGAGAAGAGAAAAGAAGTTTGGAGCAAAATAAAAATATCCTAAAGGCAAGGGGAAGAAGAAAGAAAAGACCCCTCTGGTAAGGGAGCATTGTCCCTTGAGATTTGATGCTTTGTTAAATAGTATTTCATAATTCGGTCTCCTAGAAGAGACAACTAAAATGTATCCAGAGTCTAATGATGAAGATAATGAAACCATTGAAGAGGTCATCATTAAGTACATAGTAAAATTTGACACTAGATTAGAAAAAACAAAGGATCAATTTCCTAATGACTTGAACAATGTTTTAACTACAAGAAGACAAGAGGTTATTGAAGAAGATGTGAAGATAAAGTCATTTTCCTTGGAGAAAATTTGTTCTTCTCTAACACATGAAGACAAACACAATTTTTTCTAAACTATACAACAAGAAATTCAAAACAAAACGGAGTCAACACTCTAATGAGTAGAGACAAAGAATACATTGAACGACTAAATAATGAGACTTTGCAAAAGGTTGAAGAACTTGCTAAAGGGTTAGGAATCCCTCCAGATAGTGAAGAATAAATGAAGCATAATTCATCTATCCCAAAAAACTTATGAACTTGATAATGCATAACATGAGCACATGCATGAAGATGAGAATGTATAGGAAGAAATGGTTACAAATACCCCTCAATTGTGGAGAATGTTGTTAAAGAAAAGAATGATGATATGTAGAGTAACATGGAGAAGGATAGAGCACAAGTAGAACAAAATTTTTGCCCTCCGGATATGGAGAAAGATAATGAGAAAAAAGAAGTAGTCCCCAAGAAGTCTGGGGCACAAAAGGATGAAAATTTTCCTCCTCCAGACGATGAGAAGTCTGCACAAGAAGAGGATAATGCAAAAGATTGCTTCGATAATGAAGAAAAAGAGAAGTGTAAGCAAAAGGAAGGAGAAAATTCAAAAGCCATTGGTGAATCCTTTGGAGCTTTTGGATATTCTTTAAATGATTTATTAGATATGCAATTGCAGTTTGAACAGGTGGTGTTTGCACAAATCCTACAAATAACCATACAACAAGGACAATTTGATATGAGAAAGATCTCTCCCCTGCACAAGCTACAACTTGGTGATGCATTTCATGCCTCCGTAAGGAAGGAAATACTACAAACCCACCAAAAGAGTTCAAAAATGATTGAAGAAGCTATTAAGGTACTACAAGATGATATTCCTAGTGCAACTATTGATGATTTTGTGTCTAGAGTATAGAAGTTAAAGTTGGTGTTAGATTCCTTCAAAGATTATTCTACTGGTTTGGAAGATAAATTAGAAAAATGAATGGAAAAGAAGTTCAATGATAAGAGATTGATTGAAATATCTGATAAGTGCAGTGTTGCACATGGCATGTTGCAAGGCAACTTAAGATATGTTCAGAAATGATTGGATGAAGCAAAAAATTTGTTTCATTTTTTCTTAAAATGGCCTAACTCTACAAGGAGCATAAAGGACCAAATGAACTTAATAGAGTCACAAATTGCTCAGGCCTCCAGTGTATATGATCTAGAAAATGATGCATATGTTGCTATGAGGGCAGCAATAGAGAATCTACATGGACAGTTCTTCCTACTACAAGAACATAAAGAAAATATCATTATGAAGTATAGTTAGCTTAGAGATTTGGTAAGTGCAAAGCTTACATATTTGATCAGAGTGTTAGCAAGTGTAGATAAGATGGTACAAAATAATCTGGTGCCCAGTAACCTAGATGGAGACGGTCTCCTTATTGAGTTTGATAGCCAGTGCAATAGACTTTCCTTCACCAAGAAGGATTGGGAGATAAAAAAGGACTGGGAGGCACACCTTACAAAGATGAAGGTGTCTAAAAAGGGTATTTTATCATCTGATAGTTGAAGGTGTACATTTATGATTTGTTTATGCAGTTTCTAATTTCTATGTACATATGTGGAAGTAGTGAATAAGTAATGCAATACTTTTTTGGTTATTATTGATGGATAACATTGTTAGGGGAAGCCACTCTAATATAAATTGTTGGAGAAGTGTTGAGTATAGGAGTGAAGTAGTAAGGGGGAGTTACTATAATATGTGTATACTTATATTAGTTAAGGGGCATTAGTTTGAAAAGTCTAATATTATGAGCCCTTTGCCCTTGATGTCAAAGGGGGAGAAGTTTGAGCATTTTTAAAGAGTGAGAGTGAGTTTCCATCAATGAAAAAGGGGGAGATTGTTGAAGACTTGGGTTATTGGCAACATGAGAATGATAATGTATAGATGATGTTGATGTATGGTGTGGGGAGATTTTTGAAGATTGATGAGCATGACAGTGTACGGTGTTGACATTGATGGCAACCCATTATAGAGATACAGTAGTGTTGGTCTAGAGAAAACCAAATGTTTTGCATATTTTCCTAAGTATCGGTGTATGGTTTTCAGTGTTCATTGAACCAATTTTGTGGTCTACATTGCTCCACTATGAAGAATCTGGTCACACATTTTTTAGGTAATGTTGGTGCATGTTGAAGGTGTCTAAATCCAAATATTCAAGCTTGTATGTCTTCCATAGTCAAAGATAATGTTGACAAGGTATCGGCTCTAGAAATGGTAGAGTTGCAGTGATAGAGTGTAGTTGGAATGCTCTGCATTCTATCATTGATGAATATTTTGCTATGAAATTCTGAGGAAGTGTTTGAGGATGTCAATAGTGTGTATTCTCCATGTGACAAGTGATTTGGTGATTCACGTGTCAAGTTGTGAGTGAATAGTTAGCTCATTATGTTGTTGCTTCATCAATGGTGTTGACTTGAAGGTTTTGGGATCGTGTGGAGTTAAATTGTGTATGACTCAGAATCGTGGGAGTGATTATAGGTCATGTCAACCTATTTTGATGGTGTACACATCTTGGTTCTTTCTGCAAGGCGTATGTGTTGATGTTTTGGGCCGACAGGTTATGAGGATGCACAATACATCTATTTAGGCCAACCTAATTGATGTTTTTCTTGGTTGCAGTATATATGCAAGATTAATTCCTTATGTGGTAGAGTGGAATTAGGTAATAGTGTGTGTGTGTGTGTGTGTGTGTGATTTGGTGCAAAAAGAAGTGTGAATTATAGTTGTGGTAAAGTATGAAGTGTGTTAAGTCAATTTTCTGAGCTTTAGTGGAACTATATCTTCAGCATATGTCAGATGTATTGTTAGTAGTTCATCATTGGTAGTGATCCACCCTTTCTTCTATCTCTTTCTAGTCTAGGCAGTGAGCCACTGACACTGAGTCATTCTCTTTTTGGATGTGAGTCCTTAGACAGTGAGTCCACCATTTTTTATCAAATATTGTAACCGATTATAATATATTGTGAGCTAATCCTCACCGTGGTTTTTCCCTTTCAAGGGTTTTCCATGTAAATCTAGTGTTCTTGTGTTCTTTGATGCGATGCATGCTTTATATGTTCCTTTCATTTAATGCAAGTTAAATATGATGTTTTGAATGGTTGTTTGAATTGGAAAAGTAAATGAGTTTCAATGGATACTGATTCACCCCCCAACCCCCCCCCCCTCCGCCTCCGCCTCCCCCCCCCCTCAATATTTTGGGTGCTCAACAAAATAACAAAATTTTGGTGAAGTTTGACTTAAAAAAATTATTACAAAAAAATATTCATCAAAAATTAACTTTTCCCCATGCACTAGATATTGAAGTTGGCTATTTGGGGAAAAAATTGTTTTCTTTCTTTTTTGACTGCCCATCGACCTCACTTTTTTTTTAAATTATTATAAATTCAAATTCTTCTCATAAATTTATTAAAAAAATATATCAACCTATCTTTTTTAAAATATGAGCATAAAATTCATCAAGAGTTATACATTTCATTAGTTTATCATTTTTAAATTAAAAAAATAAAGGTCACTTTTATGCAATTGAATTTGAAAATTTGTATGTGTGTCAGTCATTTAATTTATAAAAGTGTGACACATGTTTGTACTTTCACCCCTAGCATATGAAATAGTGCATGTCTTATTTCCTATCCTCTAACTCAAGGCAATTTTCTATACACAGCTTTATTCCCACAAGAATGGAAATACACATTGGCTTACATTCTTACATCTTGAAACACTACAACATATAATTAACAATTTTTTATGCTCAACCCATATTTTGTTAGCTCTATCTCTCCTAATCTCCATTCCTAGAATGAAATTAGTATCTTCCATATCTTTAATGTCAATGTGTAATAAAATTTGACACTTAAGAACTTTGATAATATAATTATTGTTACCAATAAACATGTCATCAATATATAAAAGGACAATAATAAAATTATCATTAACTTGTTTTAAGTAGAGAAAATAATTTAATTTTAATCTAAGAAATTCAAACTTCAAAACATAGCTATCAAATTTCTTATACCACATCTGAGATCACTGCATCAAGCCATAGATAGACTTCTTTAATCTATATGCTAGAATTTCCTTACATTTTTCCATATAGAGCTTAAGCTATAACATACAAACTTTTTCTCCTTCAAATCCTCGTGCAAAAATGTTGTTTTTCCATCCATCCACTCAAGGTAAAGGTTGTACATAGAACCAAAAGTCAAAAACAATATAATGAATTCAAAATTCAGAAGTGGAAATAAAATCTCACCAAAATTTATCCCCTCAACTTGAGAAAAACCCTTAACCAACTATTCCTTGTAGATTTTTATTTTACCATCAAAATTCTACTTTTTCTTGAAAATGAATTTGCATCTTACATTTTTTCTTTTCTTTATGAAATTGAACCAACTAATAAGTTGTGTTCTTCTTTAATGCTATCATATCCTCATCAATAGATTTCTTCTAAGATTTACTCACTTTTGACTCAACTTCCTCCTTCATAGTTATAGGTTCATAATCACTAAGAGACCATTCAAAAATATAATGAAATATAAGTAGAATATACCTATTAGGTTATCTTAATTTTTTATCGAACACTCTAAGACTAGATTGTGTGGCTCTTCTTCCTCCCTTGTCTAAATCACCCCCCTCTGCAAGTTTCTCATACACTTGTTCATCTTCAAGTGTCATTTCCTCAACTTTTTCCCTAGTTGTACCTCATTTTATTTTCATCTCTTGGTTTCTCAAAAGGATAGTACCTAATATCTCTAAAGGTCCCATTATGAATATATATTATCTTTCATTTCTTAAGATTAAAAATTTTGTATGCCTTCACAAAATCAATATAACTGATGAAGATATGTTTTGTGCTTCTTGCTCATCCAAAACAATTTAGTGGTTTTATAATCATGAGTTGATGTAAAATATTTCTTGATATGATAGAAAGAAATATTCATTTCTTAAGCTTGTATTTTTTTCTAATATAGAATTAATTAGCATACTCATGTATCCCTTTCCATCAATGACATCTTCATTATTTCTAGAAATATATTTTATTGAGGGGTATATAGAGTTCTCTTTTTCCTAGTGACTTCATTATCCTTATAATACTTCTCAAACTCTACAAAATAAAATTCTCCACCATTTTCTATTCTCAATATTGTCATTTTCTTATCCTAATTATTAATAAGATCTTCAAACTATTTGAATTTATTGAAGAATGTTTTTGTTTGATAAAAATCACCCATATTTTTCTAAAGAAATTATTTATGAATGAAACATGGCACAAATATTTTCCTAAATAAGGTACATTTCCAAAAACATAATTATGAACCAAGTGTAAAATACCATCAAATCAACTAAATCCAATATAAAATTTAACATGATTTTTTTTCCATTCATATAATGTTCACAAAAATAGAAATCCAAAGAATATTTAATCAACCCATCAACCATCACCTTAGATTTCAAGGCTTTTAGATCTTTTTCTCTAATATGGTCCATTATTTCATGCCACAAAATTGAAAGTTTCACCACGAAAATAGCTTCAAAATATATAATTTCATTATTTTAAGAAAGTATTGGTGTAGCAATAACTTCAATTTTTCTTCTCAAAACTCACCTTGTTTAAGATTTTAGGTTAGGTTATAGTAACCTTGCAAGCCTATGTCATTTATATCTCCATGTTTCTTGAAAAGTGTTCTAGGGAACACGAGGGAAATTAATTAAATATTGACATAATTATAATTATATTTCAAGAGGGAATTTAATGTTGGTGGAGGTTACACATCACTATAAGATAAATTATCCCTCCTAGATTTACACATTGGGAATGTGAAAGGTCTTGAGTGTGGTTCCCAAGTTAAGAGGGAAACAAGTGTCCATTGGTGTTTTATCTAGAAGCTGAAAAGTCACTAGAGCATCCTTAAAGGAAAAAGATGAAGAGGTTATTGGTTAGGCACCCATGTTGGAGCCTTGTGCATTTTATTTAATATTTTATCATGACTCTTGGTCTTACAAGAAAGGGGAGTGGGTTTTTGCAAGTGGTTTTTGCACCTCTTATTTTGGTTTACCATCGTGGTTTTACCCCCACAAGTTTTATATATTGGAGCCATGAGATGATAGTTTCATGTTGTGTTATTTGCAGGTGTATGGAATCATTCGGGTTTTTAAAGATCAGCAAGGAAGTGCATTATGGTGTCTCTCTCTTTTGAAGATTAATAATATACTTGCCCTCTTTTCTCATGTGGAGTTTTTTCCCAAAAGGTTTTCTCCACGTAAATCTGGTGTCATATTTGTTTGTGGATTTTTCCATTATGGTGAATGTGCAATCACATACATATAATATGATTTGGTAATCTTATTTTCATATTTGAATTCACATACATAAGTTAATATTACAGCTTAGTTTCACATTGTTTTCAACAAAAGGTATCTCCTAGGAGATACCATGATTTTTATATAAAAGTGTCAATTAGGTTGTGTCGTCTTTCCCTTCTTTGAGTTGTTTATCTAATGATAACCTATCCTCCTATAAATTTGATGTTATTTACCACCTTGAACTAGAGAATATCACTAGTACACTACCCTTGTGGATGTCCTAAGCTATCATTTGGGAAAAGAGCTTGAGGGACTCTTGTGGATCCAAATAATCGTATTTCCTTCCAAGATATCACCTAAGTAACAACTTGATTTTTTTGTTCAAAAATAATGTAAAGTGTCATATGGATAATAGATTTTCTCAAGGTTCTAACTACTACAACTTTTAGAAGCCATGATTTTTGCATACATACTCAAATAGGGTGCAATTTTATACTTACATAATTTTTCTAGTAAAATCCAAATATGGAATCCTTTTAGTTTTCCAAGATGTCATCTAGGTAATAGGTTATCTGCATTTCCCATAAAAAACGGTGTCCTTTCCCTTTAAAGTATTTCTTAGGAAATAGATGAAGCCCTTCTTAGGGCACCAAATTAACTCTTTACCTCTAACCTATACCTCCTAGTTGACACCTTGTGCCTCTTCTTAGATAACCACATGTATCCCAACCTTCAAAGGTCTTCCAAAAACATAACATTTATCATTTCCAAGGTATCACTCAAGTGATAACTTATGGCCTTCTTAAGTCACAAATATAACTCCTTTCACTCTAATTTATCTCCTCTATGATACATGTAACATACCCAATATTTACTCAATATTTTTCACCTAAGTTTTCACTTAGAAAGTGAATAACACAAGTTTTCCAAAAATAGAGAAATTAAATTTTCTTTTTCAATAATTTAATTGTACATTGCATAAAAAAAATTCACATGTTGTTGCATCAATGAAATAACATTACATAATTCCAAGTAAATGAAACTCATCTTTCCAAATACAAATTATAATTGATTCATGATCATGTACATATACAAATTCTTAATTCACAATATTTCAATGGTCAAGGTGTCCTCATCTGGATCACACTTCTTTTCTCACAAGCCTCATCTATCATCTGCAAGAGGGAGAGCATCACCCAAGTGTTTTTCTCCAACCACAAACATAGCAGTCCCCTACACACCTTCCTAACCAAAAGTGGCCCTACCCTTCAATGAAGAGTTTGGTATGGAAACCTCTAATAATGTGCATCTGAGTATTTGGTGTTGTGTCCTACATAACAAGTATGGCCATACAACTATGGATACCCTCCAACCATGCATGACACTTTTGACTAGCTATGAAAACCCAAATCATAGTGAACCGACAAAGTGTAAGCAGTGACTTTTACACCTACTTTGGCCAAAGTTTTGATATATATAATCAATCCACTTTTCTAAGAAGTGTCGTAAGTTCACCCACCCCTTACTCAACTTGGAAACTCTAGTGACTTGTGTTTAACTCTTCTCTTGGTTTTCCCCCAAGGTTAAAAATCATAAACAATATTTCATTAAAAAGTGATGACACACTAATATTGATTTAATCAACCAAATAGGTTTAACATAATATTTTGAATACCCTATTACATACTTGTAATAATCTAGGTCTGGAAACTACCTCTTATTCAAGTTCTTTCTTTCTAAGTCAATGTCCAACTTGACTGGCTATCTTCTTCTACTAGAGTACCCAAGTTCTGCTCTTGCAACATTTAGGGTCTAGGCAACTGCCTCTTACTCAAGTCCTTAGTTTTAACCATGGGAGTAACTACTCTCTTATTTCATACCCAATTAGTTAATACTGATGACACCATGTCACCGACTAGACACACCTAGTATCAATCTAAAGCATTGACAATATGTCTATATGTATAATCTAGTATTAAGCTTGAATTGAAGATTACTTCTTCGTATTAAGTTTCAGACTCTTTGTTGTCATACCTAATATGGCTTCGTCCTTCTAGGATGCCATAATCAATCTGGTTATTCAAGACATTAAATATCATTTGATTTGATTCAATATTAAATATCATATTCATAGTAATGTCCAATAACAAGTAAGCATATTAAGGTGTTTAACTTCTCGTAACTCAACTATGAACCATTTGACCAATCTCCAAATTTCGCATGGTTTTCTTCCAAGTTATCCTTTGCATAATTTATATAAGGTACCTATGTTTGTATGTGCATAGACATTCATATAACTTTTCCTTCAATATAGCACATATATTCACATGTTTAAATGTATGATAAGTTCATATCCAATCTGGAGAATATTTTCTTCTTGAGAGGAGTTTGTGCTTCTGCACCTTAAAATCTCCTCGCATTATGACTTGTGTTTTTTCAAGAACGTAAAGTCCTCTTCTTAGAATTAAGTTACTATGAATAGGTAATGATATAGACTCTTGGTGAAAGTATATATGATAATATCATTCAAAAGATAACAAGGATGTATTTACTTCTAATACGTGCTCAACCCTCTTATTGGAAAACAATATAAACTCATTCAAATACAATATTGTATTAATTTAATAATATCATATCACCCTACTTAGCTTCTCTTGCTATGTTATTCTAACAAGCTGGTGGTTTGGGTTTCACACAGCTTCGGTAAGAATGAACCTTTCAATGGGTTTTCTTTCTCTCGAGTATATTCATAAATAATGCTTATAATCACATAATGCGTCATAATCTAATAAAGTAATTCAAGATAACAACTTATTATGCTCTTCTAATTCCCTAATCCATCATATCTATTTGTATTTCTAAAGTATCTCTTTGTGTAGATAATCTAGTTATTTGTACATGCACCCACATACTTTTTAATAGCAATAATTTGCACTCACTAATTGCACAAGAAATTTTAGACAATAGAAAAGCTTAAAATCATAATTAAAATGAGAAAGAGAAAGAGATATTTTAACCATGCCAGGATTAAAATAGCTCCAGTCGAATTTCCCATAACCTCTTGCTTCAAATGTGCTCAATGGATCAGTCTTCAACTATTTCCTCCTCTATTCTCATCTCTCCTCTCAACTATTTCTTCTCTTCTTTGCTTCTAATATGATATGATACAACCACTTAGCAATGCACCACTTAAATAGCAGCCTTTCCTCTCAAACAACTAACTCCTCACTAACTCTTGAATACTCTATGCTCTCTAAATCTCAAATATGTTGCTGCTTAGAATAAAAAGAACACACAAAATGAATTGAAAATGAACCACCAAATAGTGAGTTGTTGTTCCTCTTTTATACTGAAAATGGAGAGAGATTGACTACTAAGAGAAAGCTAAAAATAAATCCACTTCTCTTATGTCTTGCCAGTTGCGGAAGCTAGTTGTTCAATTTCAGTTGCAAACATGAATTTGAAACCAACTCTATTACCTTCCAAGATGACACAACCTACTGGGTGCAGCCTCTCTTACCTAATGACAATTTTATCACAACAGAAAAAGTCTTATGACTATCAAAAGCAACTTCTACCTCTCAATCATTCACCCAAGTCGTGGGCTTCAAATAGCTTAAATCACATGTCTTTTACTTGGTCAAAGCGCTCTTTCCATGGTTGTGCAACAGTTTATGAAACACTATTTAACTTTGCCACATTTGTGGCACTTTTTGCCATCTATTTCTTTGCAAGATATGGCACCAATTTTGGCATCCTTTAATGGTTTAAACAACCATTAAAGGTAGTTATCATTTTTTCCTTTTAGGGCATATATACCATTATATCAAGTGGCTTACTTTTCATTTAATATGGCTGCAAATATTATCTTTAATATTATATATATATCAATATATATTATAATATATACTTAAAATATATTCATAATAGTATTATATTAATAAATATATATTTGTCATTCAATTATAATATTTATATATTAATATATATATATATATGTACAACATTCCATTAATTATAATAGTATATATGTTAAGATACATATATACGATAATCATTTAGAAAATTTAATAATATATCTATATATTAATATATATATATATATGATAATCTATATAATATATATGCCTCATTTAATTACCTGCACTTATATTACGCATATACATACATATATATGCCCCCTTATATACATATTTATATACTCTCTCTCTATATATATGTGTGTGTGTGTGTGTGTGTGTGTGTGTGTGTTGAATGCACAAGACAACTAAGAGGGGGGTGAATCAATTGTACCTTAAAACCTCAAAACCCTCATTTACATTCAAATCCACATTCATTCATTAAACCCTTAAATCTATTATGATGAATTAACATGAAAAGAAAATAATAGAAACTGAAACAACTTAGCACTATACAAGAGAACACCAAATTTATGTGGAAAACCCAAAAAGGGAAAAACCACGGTGAGGATTAGCTCACAATATAAGTTATATCAACATCGAATACAATAGGGCTCGCTACTAGAGGGCTCACTACCAAAAGGGTCACTACCAGAATAGAAAAGAAGATAGAGAAGAAATGTTACACATAGAAAAGCATCTCAATGCAACAGATAATCTACCACAATGACATCAACACCTTCATAGTCTAATTGAATAATTGTAGCCACCTTCTGCTCAGTGCATCTAGTAAACTAACACATGAAAGCTTGCACAACATTTTTCCATTTCACACTCTAACACTCTGCACTTCACATCATTCACATATCTCGCATCTATCTTCACATCCTTCAACAACTCAACTCATACTTATACCATCTTCAACTTTGAAACCTTCTCCAAGATCAGCTATGCACATCAAATGTGCAAATTCAAATTAGGTCGATTCCAAAACATTTCTATGGTGGATAGAAGTGAAAGTGGACCACATCAAAGCTTAATTGGGACCCAAATCTATAACACCACACAACTACACACTTCTATAAGCAATGTGTATTCATCACAAGTAGTGTAAACACCAGGTCAGTCATTACCCATGCAAACACCATTAAAATTTTACGTACACACTTCCTCAATCCCAAGGATGACTTATGAACCACACACCATGCTTGAGCATGATCTAGAATATTCATCAAACACCTTGAAATCCAACAAACTCCTTCGCAACAACTTTCACTTGAAGAATGTACACACCCAGTACATTCATACAACTTTGTTATACATTGTTACACGAGAAACTAACTTCTAAATAACCAAATCTCAAACCACCTTGACTGAACAAAGATACCAATACTATCAACACTCCAAAACTACAAGACCGAAAACCACTCTGCAAAGAAATACAGAGCAAAAATATTTCTCCCAGACACCTTTGTAATACATATTTTCCTCTTTTTATCAAATTTTCTTAAAATCACTTGGAAACCAAGCACCAGAGACACATCCTCATCATCTTTAGCACTTTGACAACACAACTAAACCAATTGCAACATAGTAACTCAACCACATATCCATAGACAAAAGCTTATCAAAGCAACTAATCAAAGCATCAATTACTCTCGTTCTTGCAACAATCTTATCCAACAATAGACATTAATGACAACACGAGCTTGTTGACATCAATGACAACACCAACTGCTCATACTTGCAACAATCTCCCCCTTTGTCATTGGTGGCAACACATGATGTGAAAAACCATCAAATACAAAACAACTCTAAATACCAACACACTGCAGCTCTTCACATTACTTCTCCCCCTAAATAACTTATCTTTTTCACATTATTCTCTCCCCTTTTGTAGCTTTTCTTCTTTACTTATTTCTCTCTCCCTAAATGAATTGTTCCTTTTTCACATGACTTTCTCTCCCTCTTATTACTTATTATTTTTCACATATTTTCTCTCTCCCCCTTTGACATCAATGGAAAAGGACATAAAAATATGTGCATTGTTTATTCTCTTCCTTTGACATCAATCAACTTGCTTACTAATTCTTTGCAACTTATTTTTCCTTTGCTGCTTTGTATACTCCCCCTTAGGAGCACACACCAAACTATACTAAATCAGCAATCACTACACAATGACCACACACTCTTATGATTGCAACAATCAGCAATGCTACTACCTACTCCCCTTGAGAGGTAGCCACCAACATCAATCCAGACCAAGGAATGAATCTTGAGATCGATTTAACTAATGCATCTCCTTATGCATCTAGTTCAAAAAAGGATGGGAAACAACCCCCAACTTCTCCTAGAGATACTCAAAAGTATGCTTGGGAAGAGACTTAGTGAATATATCAGCAATTTGATACTTTGTAGGTACATATTCAAGCTTCACTTCATTCTCCAAAACCTTCTCTCTCAGAAAGTGATATCTGATTAAAATATGTTTTGTCCTTGAATGCATCACTGGATTCTTTGAGATATTTATTACACTTGTATTGTCAGAGAAGATAGAAATTAGTTCATCATACACCACTCTAATATCCTTCAATGTTTTCCTCATCCATAACACCTATGTGCAGCAAGATGCTGCTACAATGTACTCAACCTCTGTAGTATATAAAGAAACTAAATCTTGTTTCTTGCTTAGTCATGATACCAATCTACATCTAAGAAAGAATGCACCACCACTTGTGCTTTTCCTATCATCAACACAACTAGCCCAATTTGCATTTGTGTAGGCACTCAAAGTGAAGTTAGTATCATTTGGATACCACAAGCCATGATCTAAAGTACCCTTCAAGTATCTAAATATCCTCTTTACTACTACAACATGTGTCTCTCTAGGATCTTCTTGAAATATAGCCACAAGACAAACTGCATGCATGATATCTTGTCTAGTAGCAGTTAGATATAACATTCCACCAATCATTGATTTGTACTTGCTCTAATCAGCCTTAGCAAATTCATCATTCTTGCTCAGCTTGCAACCAGTAACCATAGGAGTACATACTAGTTTGGAGTCTTCCATTCCAAACTTCTTTAATATTTCTTTGACATACTTTGATTGTGAGATGAATACACCTTTGTCTATTTGATTGATTTGTAGCCCAAGGAAGAGATTCATCTCTCCAAACATAGACATCTCAAACACTTTTTGCATCTCTTATGTAAACTTTTTACACATAGTTCTATTGCCTCCAAAAATTATGGCATCAACATACACAACCACAATCAAGATTTGATTTTTTTCAACTTTGAAGTAAATGTTACTATTTGTGGTACCTTTATTGAATCCTTGCATACCAAGCTCTAGGAGCTTGCTTCAATCCATATAATGCCTTCTTCAATCTGCAAACCATTTGGTTTATCTGATAACTAAAATCCTTATGGTTGTTCCATGTATACTTCTTCTTTCAATTCTCCATTCAAGAAAGAAGACTTCACATCCATTTGATAAACTTTGAAATCCTTGTGTACTGCAAAAGCTAAAAGCATCCTGATAGCTTCCATTCTTGCCACTGAAGCAAATGTCTCCTCAAAATCTATTCCTTCAACTTGTGAATAGCCCTTACACACAAGCCTTGCTTTATTCCTTACCACTTCTCCATTCTCATTTAGTTTGTTTCTAAATACCCACTTAGTTCCAATTATGTTTTTTTTTGCATACATTGGGACAAGTTCACAAGTTTGATTCTTCTCAATCTGCAGTAGTTCTTCCATAGCCTTCATCTAATGTTTGTCTTTGCATGCCTCAATATTATTTTAGGTTCAACTTCAAAAAGTAAACACAAATTTACCTCCTCTTCAACAACTTTCCTTCTTGTCAATACACCTTTTCTTTTGTCTCCAATGATCTATTCTTCAGAATGATTACTCTACACATACTTAGGGGTTCTAGGGATCTTTTTTGGATCTTCTTCCTCTTCAATTTCCCCTTCCTTTCCCTTATATTTTTCTTTTTCTCTAAATTCAAACTCATCTGATTCATATCCATCTATCACCATCGATTTCTAAAAATATTCATCAACCTTGACACTTGCACTCTCAACAATCTTTCTGAGTCTCTTGTTGTAGCACCAGTAGGCTTTGCTTTTAGTAGAATACCCAAGGAAGATTCCTTCATTAGAACTTGTAGCAAAGAAATTTTTTCTTCATCTCTTCTAATATAACACTTGCTTCGAAACACTCTAAAGTACTTGACAGTAGGGATCCTTCCATACGAAAACTCATAGGGAGTCTTTGTGATCTTTCCTTTTGCTTGAACTCTATTAAATATGTAAATAGTAGCATGAATTGTTTCTCTCCAGTAGACTTCCAGTAGGATAGCTTCTTTCATCATAGTCCTTACAGATTCTTGAACAGTTCTTTTTTCCTTTCAACCACTCCATTTTTATGAGGAGTCCTATCACCTTGAACACTTCTTATTCTTGTAGGACCACAAAGATCTGTATGTACCAATTCCAATAATCTAGTAGAAGATTATTCTTTTCCTTTGAAACTTCTTGTTTTCTTTCCAATTTGAAAATTTGTTGGTGTTTTTCCCAGTAGAACCTTGAAGTTCTCTAAAGGGTAGCCAACCCTTATGCTCAATAAACATTAAAGCTAGTGGCCAAAAAATGAGGAAAGGATTCTAAGACCTTCACTCCTACTCTTTAGGCTCTGTGGGACATAGGAGGGTGTTCCTTATTGTGCTCAAGTGATGTATGTCCAATTGAGAACACATTTATACACATTGATTCCTATTAATTGCAAATAAATGCAATCACTAAAGATTTGGAAAACCTTTGAGCAAATTATCATCTACTTGCTAGGAATAGGGGAATACTTCAAACTCACACTTCATCATTGAGAGATTTTATAATGAATTTTTATTCTCATTTTAAATCCATAGTTAGGCATATCACTAGTTCATTCACTTGCAAAATTTCTTAACAAATAGACCAGTGCTTTATCAATTGGGCTAATAGAGTCGAATATGCAATAACCAGTAATATATCAGCCATTTAATTCAGACATTAATGGACTATTGTCATACTACTTTGTAGTATTCAACTCACTACATCTAGAACACTACTTCTTACCAAATCCTATACTCTTCACTCACAGATCTATGATTTTACTTAAGCATTTAACCAAATCTTTGAATTGAAGCAAAAGCAAATCCACACATCCAATTAAAACAATTGGAGATGAACAAAAAGATCATTGATCATTTTCATTTATAATCTGCAAGAGAAATGCAAAGGAGAGTACATGCTCGAGAATTAAGATTTTCTGCTATATCTATGGCTTCTATAAAACTAATTTAAGATTCTTAAATACATGACCATAGTCAAGACTATTTACTATTCTATTCATTAATATTTTCTATAGTATACTCTTTCCTAAAGTTAGCTTCTACCTAAATAATCACAAGACTCAAAAATTGAACCCCTTGCAATGAGCCCTGAAATCCCTTTTATAGATCAAGGGACAACAAGCATCCAACTCAATTGCAATTACATTTCATATGCATTTCATTTCAAAACAAATTTCAACTATATTTTAGATATTTCCCAAATGGTTGCATGTAATCATTTACCAAACATGGGAAACAAAATTTACACCAATTTCCCAAAAAGAACCATTCGATGCCGCCAAAATCACTGTTAGTTGTTAGTGAGCCTTTGCATTCCACACCCATGTCGAGCCAAAAAAGTTCCTCATGATATCTTCAGAAAACCACCTAAGATAACACAATAGACACAAAACTCCACCAAAGCACCATTATAGCCAAACAAGAAAAACCAAAAACCAGAAACTAGATGCAATTCCATTCAACTAGAACCAAAACTAGAATACACACGCCCACTTCGTGTCTTCACAGAGGCAGGGGAAGCCACTACTTCTTCTTCGTCAATGTCCTTTCTAGCAACAAAATGAATATGCCCACTTGGTTTTTTCACTAAAATTAGGGCAACCACTACCACCTCGTCATCCAAATTTGGCACTTCAGTCATAGCCATAATATACTGGCGATAACTAGAATCTATCTCAGTTTCACTATTTGAGGGGCTCTCTGAAATATCAATAGGAGAATTATGCCATCCAAGATAACCTCTACCATACCTAATCTTTCTCCTCACTTCCCTCACAAACTTTGCAGGCTCCTTCTACTTAGCCTTTATCATTTCTCCAGTCACAACTCAGCTCCTTAATTGGTAGTTGATCCTCACAGCAACCTGTAAAGTTTTCTTGCCATGGGCCTCTTTCTTACCCTCTTGCTTAGGAGTTGAAGCAACTATGGGCATGCTTTGTTCACCCTCTAGAACATTATAGTCTGGTCCTTGCAAGTTGAGTCGTGGAGACTTCCACACTGGGGAAGCAGAAACAACTAACTTGCTCATTTTCACTGAGGACAAGAATTCACAAATGCAGAACACTCTTCTCACAAACTTAGAGAATTTTAGCTCTTGATTGCAATGGAAAAAATGAAAGCCATTAATCCACATTTATCGATCAATTTGATCATGTTGATCATCAATGCTTAATGAAAGTCGCATGAGCGAGCAGATGATTAACCATAGGCATCCACATCACAATTGTTAATTACCCAGGTACATAAAAATCCGTGTATCATCCTCAATGATTATAGGAGATTAATTGCTCACACGCACCAAGATCAAATTGATCACTCCTGTAGATCTTATACCATTAATGCTCACTTTCACAGAGACAAATGGCTATTACCTTCATATTTCTAGTTTTGAATGTCAACTGTTGATTTCTTGATGAGATGGAGCATTGAATGGCTCAGATTGGGTTAATTAGATTTGAAATCTCATCTCTATTGCTTATTAATTTCCTAGCCATTGAAATTTTTCCATTTAAGTACCAACACACCCATCCACGGGCTCCACTATTCACCTCCAAGCAGTCGAGGAATCTACATGTCATTCAATCGCAAACCTCGCAAGTCTCTAGCAAAAACTATTTTAAAACTTGTGTAGTGAGCAATGAACGATTAAGATTTGATCTCTAGATTGTATTTCAGCCATCAATCTCAACACCATTGAGCATCGGGTACTTTGAATGTAGACCAGGACCCACCTTAGTGAGTACACACGTCAACCAATCGTAGACCTCATGCCATCTTGAAAACCATTATTTAAGTCTTGCACAGTATGCAATGAATGACTGGGATTTGATCTCTAGATCCAACGGGTGGGATTTCTACACATGCCAATAAAGTTAGTCATAAAAAGGGGCCATTACTAGGCCGATGATACTTGACCCTCAGGAAAATGACCTAAGAGATAAGTTTCTTGCCATAAAATATTTTGCCCGACTTTAGGAAAAATTTAAATCAATAAAGGGCACGGGGCAACCGACAGACCTAGATAGAAGGAGACGGTGATAATACGCACTCAATGACTTAAGTGGTGACTTAAGTGACCGGCGACTGGCTACAATAGGACAACTTATAATTAAAATGCCTAAGGGTTTATGATAAAAATGTGTAAGGTAAGGGTTTCTAGACCACGCCCCCAACCCATCTTTGGACATAGAGGCTCACAATCATGATTTGCTCAAAATTTTGCAAAAATTTTGGAAGCTCTATTAATGGCTTATGCTCGGGGACGCATACCCCTGGTGGGTATGGTGAGAATCCAGATCTTAAGGTGAAGCAGACCAGCAAAACAACACAAAAAACTAGGAGCTTTCCCAAACAAGGCAAGCAAACACAACCCAAAAACAAACAAACCAAACCTATATACAATATTTACATATCAGTGCAATATGTTTCCATTCAAATTTTGGGAGCCTCTTTAGTTCCATAGGCTTCAATTCCCAAATTGGGGGCCCCATGCCCCTAAACTTAAAGGCAATTCTTTCCTCTGTCAAAGACCTTATCCTCAAATAGTTGTAATGGATCAACACTTTTACCAAGCATTCTTACACAGTCAACTCCATTATGATTAGCACAATCGACCGTACGTGCTACAAAACTACCATGTTCATTAGCTTGTTCCAATATATGCCTATCTGATTGAAATAGAAAGGTGAAACATTCATATTCCATTTGATCATGAACTTTGACATCACATTCAGTCTGTACATCAAACTGGAATCCTTCATAGACACTTTTTTGTATGCTAGGCCAACAATCCCTTGATGTATCAGAAAGAAAGGATACATATTCAGGAACATCTTCATTCTGCTTAACATAAGTGTTCTCCTCACTAGATAGAAACATGTTCATAATCATGCTAAGAATCTAAGGAGCATCAACAAATAATTCAACTGCACATTCATATTGATCAACATCATACCCCATGCCATTTGCATCATTTGGTTTCCCTTTATCTTCTTGTGTAGCTAAACTTTCCAACTCTGCCTCACACAAACATTCATGTGTAGTTGGGATATCAACATGTTCATCAGTATCTTCATTATTTGTAGCACTGTATTCAAGATCAACACCTTGAATAGTGACATTTTTTCCTTTATATTCTTCATCATTCACCCCAGTAACATGCTCAGCTGATGGAAAAACCAAATCACCTTTCAAGTATCCTTTAGATGCAATTTTCTCATTCACTTGTGAACAATTTATATTATGGATGCCTGCACCACTACATCCTTCATGTGACTGAAGCATTCATGGATCATCCTCATAAGGGAAATTACATTCTTGAGAAAAAAATTCAGAGACTTCAATCTCCTCATGATCCTTAATCTCACCTACAACCTCAGTACCAAATGTGAAAGGTTCATAAGCATTACTTTCACAATACTCATCAGTGCTTAACTTTGTCTACTCATAGCAATATCCTGACCATGTGTCAAATGCATTATCAGAGTCCTCATCAAAGATTGGATTATTTCTACAACAATAAGGATCATCACTTCTATTAGTTGGTGGGGGTGGAGTCTCATCAAATAAAGGATTATCCATTATCTTCATTGTTGTCATGGGAACTTCGGCCTCCTTAGCATGAAAATATAAATCTTGCAAATCATCATCACAGTCAAAATCAAAATAATCACTTGAAGAGCATATAGAGTCATCTTAATTTTTTCCACGTCATTTTTAATCGACATCATTGGCTCATGGTCTAGGAACTCTTCACATGAAGAAAATTGTTCATTCTCAAGCAAACAAACACTCCCATTATTATCAATATATCTTCTTGAAGTAAAGGATCCAATCTCCACTCCATGAGAATAATCATAGTCCACAGAGGAATAACATGACTCAATTCCATCACAGCTACCACAACATGAAAACTCACTGATACTAAGGTTGCATTTAGGCTCCTCAGATTGGGTGTCTAAACTCTCATTTTCAATACCTTGATCATTGGTTTGTGACAAGGCCTCATCAACGTTAGCACTATTGCTATTGATTAAATCATGACATGGAGTCACCTCTTGTACCTCTTCCACTTCATTATTCAAGACATCCTAAGGACACAAATCAGGCACATCCCTTCCACTATCATATTGTGTATCTTCGTCTCCATCACTAATGTATTGATTTGCAGATATGTCATTTGTGAATTGATTACAATCATTACACTCTCTCATATAGTAGAATGGTTGTTCATATTATGATGCACTTTCTTCATTTCTTGGTATTGTTTCCTAATCATTCTCATTAGAACAATTCCCACTAACATTTGGGGGCATCACATGTTATGCATAATTATTCTTAGCTCTCTACAATCTTTATCCAATTGATTACTTGTCCCAAACTGTGAGGCTTCAATTCCTTTGGTAGGGTACTCAGTCCTGATTGGTACATTTCACAGAACATATCAATGCATATTGAATCTTCTGGTCTAACACTTTTGGGTACCTCAAACAAGGCATCCACAAATTTGGAGAACAAATCATAAGGTGATTCTCCTTTGTGCCTTTTTATTTCATACGATTTTTTAACAAAAGACACTTGATCAACTTTGCTTTGATCTTGTGAACATTCAACTTGGAGCTCACTATGATCTTCATGTTGTGGTGATGGAGAAATGGGCACAGTAGAAGCCTTATCATCTTGACATAAATCTCTAATGATTTATCCATTGGTTCTATTTGCCTAAAATTTGCTAGAAGGACCAATACTGGCGGCTTAATATCCTTTCATCATTGAATATTCCAAGTTGTTCTCAATATATATAGAAATTTGATATGCTTGATGCAATGTTACAGGCTCTTTGTCTCTAAATATGTAACTCATCTTTTTATCAAATGCACCTAAGTACACAACCAAACATTCTACATCATTTGGTCTTATGCTTTCAGGGATCTCTCTTAATATCTTTGAAAATCTGAGATTAAAAGAGGGGACTAACTCATCCTCTGCTTTCTCCATGCTCATGAACCTTTGTCTTATTAAGATTGGATCAATCCTTTCACCAAACTGCTCCATGAATACTACTTTAAACTCTTCCCATGAATGTATGAAAGATGTTGGTAGATATGAGAACCAATCTCTTGCATCTCCTTTTAAAGATTGAACAAACAATTTCATGACAACATCCTCAAAGTCCAATTCATAATCTCCCATCACATCAATAAACTCTTGCAGATGTTTACTTGTTGATTCAAATTTTCCACCATTAAACTTTGGTACCTTTTCTCTAATCTTAGATGGTACAGCATTTGGGTAACCACAAATGTTACTGAAATCTGCAGCTCTATACCTTTCTATACTGAAATTTCTTTGATATGACAAAGGTTTCCCATTATACATTGTTATGTGTGGTTCCCTACCAATATGCACAAATGGATAATGCATTTTCTCACACTTTCAACAAGGCTTATTAGATCTACCTTGTAATTGCAAAAGGAAATTCAAATTTCCTTTGCAATTATGATCTTAAGCTCTTGGCAATGTATACCTTCTATCTATTTTGCTTAAGATCTTAAAATATAACATGCTTCTCCATCATAATACATGAATTTCAATTTACACTTTAAACGCATGTGCAATTACCACTACTATTCCCTCATTTAGTGCTACTTCACCTAATAGGGAATCATTTACATCTTGAGTCCTGAAGATTTCTCATAATTTTCTTGCAAATATAATAATATCTTCTTTTAAATTTGTGAGAATACCTAGAAATTGGTAGCAGCTACTAAACTTTCTTCTTCAACTGCAAAATTTCAAGATATGGAATGTTTTTGTATTCTTTGTCGGGTTCTTTTAGACAGAGTCGCCACCTCTTCTATAGAG
This sequence comes from Sequoia sempervirens, assembly GCA_007258455.2. Taxonomy (NCBI): domain Eukaryota; kingdom Viridiplantae; phylum Streptophyta; class Pinopsida; order Cupressales; family Cupressaceae; genus Sequoia; species Sequoia sempervirens. Next base: position 290,088,413 of record VDFB02000013.1, on the reverse strand, counting down.
GATTAAACTTCAAACAACATGAAGTTCCTTCAAAGGTAAATCTCGTTATGGGTCTTCTCCAACAATGGAGTCACACTCAAATTCTTTGAACTTTGTTGCAACCAAAATATTTCTAGGTCCAAGAGCTTCTCAACATTTGAACCAAAGTTCAAATTCACCAAATATTTGACTCTGAAATACAACAATATGCAACTGTCCAAGATTAAAAGTTGTCCCCATCAAAGTCATCAATTTTGTTGGTGTTTTTCCCAACAGAACCTTAAAGTTCTCTAAAGAGTAGCCAACCATTATTAGCTTCTTCATTCTTTGTAACAGTTCTTTACTTGGGCGGATGGAACTTATCAATTCCATTCCTACCCATTCTGGAACATTTTGAATGGGATTCTATTTCTGGAATTAGCGGGGTCATTAATATAACAATCGGGATCCTAATTATATTAGCTAAAGCCTATCTGTTCTTATTTATTTCTATCATGACAAGATGGGCCTTGCCTAGGATAAGAATGGACCAATTATTGGATCTTGGGTGGAAATTTCTTTTACCTATTGCTCTGGGTAATCTATTACTAACAACTTCTTTCCAACTTATTTTATTGTGACTAACTTTCTTTTCTACTTCGTGAAGAGGTTCTATATTCTCAATTCTACAATATGTTCAAGAATCATCAAAGCTAGTGACCAACAAATGAGCAAAGGATTCTAAGACCTTCACTCCTACTCTTTAGGCTCTACGGGACCTAGGAGGGTGTTCCTTATTGTGCTCGAGTGATGTTTGTCCAATTGAGAACACATTTATACACAGATTGATTCCTATTAGTTGCAAATAAATGAATTCATTGAAGATTTGGTAGACCTTTGAGTAAATTATCATCTACTTGCTAAGAATAGGGGAATACTTCAAACTCACACTTCATCATTGAGAGATTTTTTAATGAATTTTTTTTCTCATTTTAAATCCATAGTTAGGCATATCACTAGTTCATTCACTTGCAAAATTTCTTAACAAATAGACCAGTGCTTTATCAATTGGGCTAATGGAGTCGAATATGCAATAACCAGTAATATATCAGCCATTTAATTCAAATATTAATGGACTATTGTCATACTACTTTGTAGTATTCAACTCACTACATCTAGAACACTACTTCTTACCAAATCCTATACTCTTCACTCACAGACTTGTGATTTTACTTAAGCATTGAACCAAATCTTTGAATTGAAGAAAAAGAAAATCCACACATCCAATTAAAACAACTGGAGACAAACAAAAAGATCATTGATCATTTTCATTTATAATCTGCAAGAGAAATGCAAAGGAGAGTACATGCTCGAGAATTAAGATTTTTTGCTATATATGTGGCTTCTATAAAACTAATTTAAGATTATCACATACATGACCATAGCCAAGATCATTTACTATTCTATTAATTAATATTTTCTATAGTATGCTCTTTCCTAAACTTAGCTTCTACCTAAACTATCACGAGATTCAAAAATTGAACCCCTTGCAATGAGCCTTGAAATCCCTTTTATAGATCAAGGGAGCAACAAGCATCCAACTCAATTGCAATTACATTTCATATGCATTTCATTTCAAAACAAATTTCAATTGTATTTTAGATATTCCCCAAATGGTTGCATGTAATCATTTACCAAATAGGGGAAACAAAACTTACACCATTTGCCCAAAAAGAACCATTTGATGTTGCCAAAATCATTGTTAGTTGTTAACAAGCCTTTACATTCCATGCCCATGTCAAGCCAAAAAGTTCTTCATGATATCTTCAAAAAGCCACCTGAGTTAACACAACAGACACAAAACTCCACCAGAGCACCGTTATCACCAAAGAAGAAAAACCAAAAACCAAACACCAAATGCAATTCCATTCAACCAAAACTAGAACCGGAATATACACGCCCATTTCGTGTCTTCGCAAAGGCAGGGGAAGCCACTACTTCTCCTTTGTCAATGTCATTTCTAGCAACAGAATGAATATGCCCACTTGGTGTTTTCACTGAAATTGGGGCAACCGCTACCACCTCATCATCCAAATTTGGCACTTCAATCATAGCCATAATATACTAGCGATAACTAGAATTTGTCTCAGTTTCACTATCTGAGGGGCTCTTTGAAATCTCCATAGGAGAATTATGTCGTCCAAGAGAACCTCGACCATACCTGATCTTTCTCCTCACTCCCCTCATAAACTTTGCAGGCTCCTCCTTAGCCTCTATCATTTCTCCAGTCACAACTCGGCTCCTTAACTGGTAGTTGCTCCTCACAAAAACCTGCATAGTTTTCTTGCCATGGGCCTCTTTCTTACCCTCTTGCTTAGGAGTTCAAGAAACTCTGGGCATGCTCTGTTCACCCTCTGGAACATTATAGTGCAGTCCCTGCAAGTTGAGTCGTGGAGACTTCTGCACTGGGGAAGCGGAAACAACTAACTTACTCATTTTCACTAAGGACAAGACTTCACAAATGCAGAACACTCTTCTCACAGACTTAGAGAATTTTAGCTCTTGATTGCAATGGTGAAAATGAAAGCCATCAATCCACATTTATCGAGCAATTTGATCATGTTGATCATCAATGCTCAATGAAATCCACACAAGCGAGTAGATGATCGACCACTAGCATCCACATCACAACCGTTAATTACCCAGGTACATAAAAAATCCATGTATCATCCTCAATGATTAAAGGATATTAATCTCTCACACACACCAAGATCAAATTGATCACTCATGTGGAGCTTATACCATTAATGCTCACTTTCGCAGAGCAAAACGGCTATTACCTTCATATTTCTAGTTTTGAATGTCAGTCATTGATTTCTTGATGAGATGGAGTGTCGAACAACTCAGATTGGGTCAATCAGGTTTGAAACCCCATCTCTATCGCTAATCAATTTCCTGGCCAATGACATTTGTCCATTTAAGTGACAACACACCCATCTGCGGGCTCCACCATTCACCTCCAAGCAGCCGAGGAATCCACATGTCGTTCAATCGCAAACCTCGCAAGTCTCTGGCAAACACTATTTTAAAACTTGTGAGGTGAGCGATGAACGGTTAAGATTTGATCTCCAGATTGCATTTCAGCCATTAATCTCAACACCATTGAGCGTCAAGTACTTTGAATGTAGACCGGGCCCCACCTTAGTGAGTACATGTGTCAAGCAATCATAGACCTCGTGCCATCTTGAAAACCATTATTTAAGTTGTAATGCCCACATTTTACACCCTAAACATCCTAACAAATCGTAACAAATTTACCAATCTTGCAAATAAATTTTTTTTTGCTTACTTAAAAGCCAATAACAACATAATCCACTACATATGGCTATAGTCATTGATCTTACTAGCAAGTAAGGATAGAACTGATTTACTATTTTTAACAATAGGGTCTACTTATTTAGGATTGACTTAACGCACCTCTTACATTCCATCATACCAAAGTTTCCTCGCTCCCAATACATGTACCTGCAAGGTCTACATGACTTGGCACACACATATGATTAATGGTAGTTAGCACATGTTCACTGGGAAAAACTATACAAATCAATGGTAGTTTCGGAAGAAAATAAACAAGTCTAAAATCATGACTCAGAAAAAAACAATCCTAAGGGCCCGACCTAATTCATCGAGGGCTCATCTTTGACAACCTTGCCTACGTATATAATTCGCAGAGGAATCATAGTTTGACCTTTGAGTTTGGACCAACTCTTATTTGGTTGGTCAACCAGAGAGAGAGAGTTACCACTAGGTTAACAAGGTGTCTTGACTTCAATTTCACTTTGAAATAACTCACACCAATCCACACAATATTAAGGTATATAATTACTACCAAGTACCCATTTAGAATTATTTTAAAAGAAATTAGCCATTACACTACAAGACTTATTTGATGTTCGAAAATGACTATATTATCAAGACAATACTTATCTGACCCAATATGAAAATGATACAAGTTGATGAAGGGTACTCCCCCTACAATCTAAAACTCACAAAAACAACAAATAATGGCACAAACAAAATGCAAGAAGGAAAACAAATATTTTATATTATCACTAAAATGAAATTACAACATTATATTTGCCATCACATGGGCTTTTTGATTACATAAATTTATAAATCTGCAAATTGGAGCCACCATCTACTCTGCTCTGGCCTCTCTCTATAGTCCCCATTTACATCCTTTATTTGGAAGGTGTAACCGCCCTGGAATCTTCTGGAAAGTGTAACTGCCCTAGAATCTTCTGGAAAGTGTAACTTCCTCTGGAAGATATTTTGAAATTTTATCAATTTTGGTATTACAACTTCGCAGGGTCATAACTTTTGATCCGATCGTCGAATTTTCTATTATAATACCTTTTCGGAAAGGTCTCAAGAAATCTTGTGCCTAAAAGTAAGTTCTAAAGACTATCTACTTTTGTTTTCCACCAATTTTTAGGACCATCTGAAGCCTCTAAGTGCCTCAAAATTGACCCCGAAGATTTTACTAGGATTTTCAAAAATTAAAATTTTAATATCTCTCAAATGACAAATGGTATTGAAGTGATTTCTTCACCATTGGCTTCAATTTACCATTCTAGAGGTTTGTGTAAGATTTCGTGTCCAACTGTGCAAAAATGCAAACTTACTAAAATAGTAACCCTACCAAATTTAGCCCTTATTGAAAAGAAACAACATTTTTTTTATTTTTTTGGGTGATGCAAAATTGCTCTTACACCTTGGATGCTCCTGCATCACAAGTAGATATTTGTCACATTTTGTTTCTCTAGACCAACATAATACATAACATTTCTACATAGACGAGGCTCATAAACAAATGAAATCTTGACTCAAGAATAAAATAGACTAATTTAATTTCACAAATTCTCCTAAATACATGACATAGTTAAACCTCCACTCATAAGATACTTTTTTGTTTTGAAACAATTCCTTCTAAATAACTCAAACATCAGCATCGTTATAGTTCAAGCTAAATATTTAACAATTTGAACCTCATATGTCAACCATCATTATTCATGTCCCTAGCTTTAGGTTTTCAAACTGATATTTCAACATAGTAAAACACAATTTGATTCCAATGTAATGCCCACATCGGTCTTAATAAGTATACCTTTTGATCTAGGGCTCTCCAGACTCATGTTGTACAATACCTCATATTTATGGAAGTGGATTATTTAAACAACATATCTATGTTTGAATCAAAATAAAGAATTGGAGACTAATTAATTCATCAAATACTAGGTTACTCTAGGTCTTAATATTATTGTCTAGAACCTCCAATGGGTGGTTAGAAGTGTTGTGGAAAGTTGAGTAAGTTTACCACAAAAAAATGTTGTAATAGAGATGATGTTGAAATTTACAATAACAATAGTGATTCAAAATTCCTTCGTACTAAAAAGTTTTGGATTGCTATGTAGAGTTAATCCATGGAGAAATTTATTAGTTTGCTACCATCAATTCATAATTTCTAATGTTTAGATAGATCAACTTCCTTCAAAGCTGAAATATTCTAATTCAGAAAATGATGCCATTGCTGAATGATGTCAAGTATAATCACTTTTATGGTAAAAAAAAAATTGCAATTGTTGGTTTCAACGGACCAAATTCCCAAGGCACAAATTAAGATATAGTTGGACTGAGGTATCACATTTTATTGCAAGGTTTTTTTTCTGTCTCATAAGAGCTAAATTAAAATGCTAACACTTCATATTTCTAAAGTCTACTTATTATTATTATTATTATTATTTTTAATGCCTGAAACATTAGTTTCTATAATGATCATAAGAAGCACTGTTGCTTTAAATTAGAGCCAATTTATATATATGTATATGAATACTAAAATGTATAACTGCAGCAATAAACATATCATGACAGCAATATAACTACAATAAAATTAATTATGACAACAAAGTAACATGAAAGGAACTTAATCATGACATCAATAGCACCAGTATAGCAGCAATTTACAATTGTAACAGGAATATAACCATGCCAGCAATGTAACAATTATGAAATTAGTCATGATACTAGTGTAGCAGCAATAAACATATTGTAACAGTAATTTAGCAGCCATAAAGTTTATCATTCCAGCAATATAGCAATTATGAAATTAGTAGTGACAAGAGTATAGCAACAACAAACATATCATAGAAACAATAAAACCAGAAAAATGAATGGTGTATGTCAACATATCATGATAGCAGTATAATCGGTTTAAGTCCAAATTTATGTATTAAACATATTTTTTTCTCTATAATATAATAGTTTTACTAAAGGCTACAATGTTTCAATTGGAAATACAACATACACAGTGGACAATGTTTTTTTTTTGTTAACGAGTCTTACAATAAATTGTAATTAAAAACTAGTCATATATAAATGAGAATGCTACAGGTAAATAGCTTCCATGAAGATGTTAAATTTCTAAATAAATATTATAATGAAAGAATCCTTGAGTGATGATGTCTAAAAATAAATTTTAATATCATCCAATATTTTCATTTAAGAGGCTGCAAAAATCTAGTGGCTCTCTAACCCCAATATTTTAAGATCTACTTTTCATTTGTAGTGAATAGTTTGAGCAGCAGCTGTAGGGGGATCAATTTTGGTTCATCTTATTTTTAAAAGGGCTCCCACATTTATTTATTTTTTTGTTCTATTTTCAGGGTACGGTAATGCAATATTTTTCCTGGTTGACTGCCTGACACAATTTATGCAAACTTTTGAATAAATTGATTTACAGCCAGAAAAACTATCATTATCATTTATGGTAATTTTTTTTAATATATATTATAAATTTTAAGAAACTTACCACCAATTATGCATCAACAGGTGTGCAGCCATATTCCATGCTGTAGATAGCATTTTCCTACTCCCCTATACCCAGAATTCTCTTCAAAAAATTTCCCTTTTTCAGCTATGAAATATTCATAAGAAGAATGTGGATGCATAGAAAAGGCACGCAAACTCATTGTACCCTTGTATTCCACAATGAGAAAGCATAGAAAAGGCATGAGGACTGTTTTATTTTTTTGTGCAAAATCTACGCAAGAATGTGGAAGCAAGAAAAGGCATGAGAACTATTTGATAGAATGCCTCAAGGAAACGTGTTCTCAGGACTGCAACAATTGCTGGATATGCACTAAAATGGATTTATTGAAGAGGCTTGAGAAATTTTCAATCAAATGCTATAGACAGGCGTAGAGATGAAATCCACAACTTTTGTCACTTTTATTAATTGATGAAATTATAAATAACCAGAATCAAATCACTGATATACTATAATCAACATACTAATAGTTTGCATGAAGCATAGTTGGAAAACTCGGACTTGGCATGGACTCAGCAAAAAACTCAGCTAGGACTCGGCAGCCCAAAATAGGATTCAGACTAGAGACTCGGCATGGACTCAGCAAAAAACTCGGCTAGGACTCGACAAAGAAGAAAATCATAATTTTACAAAAAACCAAAAATAAATTAATACAGTTAGAGAACATAAGAGCCTAATTTGATTGTCAATTTCTCTTAATTCAAATATTACACATGTTATATGATTTTCAAACACTCAATATTTGAAATTTCATCATTCATACTCATAGTTTCAAATTTTCAAATGAAAAAAATCTATGTAGCCGGTTCTTCAGGTTCTGGGCCGGCTCTTGGTCCGGGTTTGCCCTGGGTCTAGGTCCTGGTCCGGTCCTTCTACTGGTTCGGCCAGGGTCCTTGCATTTGGGCCTTGGTTCGCCGGTGAAGAACCCGGGCGAACCCGAGCAGAACCCGGGCGAACCCAAGGCGAACCCAAGCAGAACCCGGGCGTCTGGGCGGCAAAAAGTGATTTTTTTTTGTTTTTTTTAATGTTTCCTTCCCTTTGACTTTGACCCACGCCCATGGGAACCCTAAAAGTGACCTCTAAAACATGTTAAACACCTAAACTGCCTCATTTTCATTCATTTGTTTTGCAAACAAGCATTTTCATTCCAAGAGGCTGACTTCTTATTTTAACTTGTTGGATTGACAAAAGGAGTTGAATATTGATTGTTGAAGCTTCTACAACGATTGCATTGCCATTCCTACAGATTTGCAAGTGTTCATTGGCTGCTACAAAGATTGTTGAAGATTATTTTTGCAAAAAGGTATGTTTTTCTCATTTTTTTCTCATTTTTTCATTCTTTTTTTTTTGTTTTACAAACAGAAACTTTGTTTTGCATCTTTTTTTTTCTGTTCTTCTATGAATGTATACATTGTGCAAGATTCAAAAGAGCTAGGTTTTAATTTTTAAAAAATTATTATATTTTGTTTTCATTCAAATTTTGAATGTGTTGTTTGCAAAACAAATTGCCATAGGAATCACAATGTCAATGGGTTCTACCTCCGGCTCCATAGCTAAACCAAACCCAAAGTTCAAAACAAATGCAAATTCTCCTCTATGGCAGTATGTTGAAATGATAAGACAGCTTCCAGGTGGTGGTGGTTATGTTTGGAAATGCAATGGGTGTGATGTTCAATATTCTAGTTCATACCATAGGGTGAAAGCACATTTGTGTGGCATAAGTGGAAAAGGCATCTCACCTTGCCCTGGAAAGAAAGATGCCCCTATTCAACCTGAGACAATTGCAAAATACATTATGGAGCAAGAACTAGCAGATCAACGGGAAGCCCAAAAAGGAAATCACCCTTTGTCAAATAAAAAATCAAAGGGAATGCAGCCCCCATCTAATCCCAATCCCAATATTGTGGTAGAAGACCACCCATTTATGGCCATTCCAAATCTTCAAGCTCAAAGTGCACAACCTTTTGCAAACAAGAGAGCAAAGGGACCTTTGGAAGTTGCATTTCAAAATGAGAGTAGAGCCCTTGCCGACCAATGTGTAGCAAGATGCATATATGCCAATGGACTATCTTTTAATGTTGTTCGTTCTCCATATTGGAAAGAGATGTTGAGAGCGGTTAATGAAGCTCCAAAAGGGTACAAGGGCCCGGGTTATGAGAAGGTGCGTAGCACTTTATTGGAAAAGGAGGTTGAGTTGGTTGAAGATGCATTGAAGCCAATAAGAGATTCATGGGTTGAGACAGGTGTGTCCATTGTTTCAGATGGTTGGAAGGACTCAAAAAATCAGCCTTTGATCAATGTCATAGCGGTGTCCCCTAAAGGGGCAATGTTTTTGAAAGCCGTGGATTGTGAGGGGCAAGTAAAAGATGGGCAATTTATTGCTAATATTCTTATTGCAGCCATTGAGCAAGTGGGAGCCCGCAACGTTGTTCAAGTTGTAACGGACAACGCAAAGAATTGTAGAGCTGCAGGGTTGTTGGTTGAGGAAAGATATTCACATATCTTTTGGACACCTTGTGCGGTCCATTCACTCAATCTTATGCTGCAAAAGATTGGGAATAAAATTGAATGGATCAAACAATTGTATACTGAGGCTGAGGACATTCAGATGTTCGTCACCAACCACCACTTGTCTCAAGGGATCTTTAGAACATTTTCAAAATTGGAGCTATTGAAGGTAAGAGAAGTAATATTTACATTTGTCATTTTCTGATTTTCATAATTTGATTGTTCAATCTAATTTAAATTCTTCTTTAAAGTTTATTTTTAAATATTAATTATTTTTTTTAATTTGCAATAGGTTGCAGAAACCCGCTTTGCCTCTAATACAATCGTCTTGAGACGACTTGTGAAAGTTAGGCAAGCACTTTCTAGCATGGTAATTAGCACCAATTGGTCTATATGGAGGCAAAGCAGCACTGAAAGAGCAACAAGAATTAAGAGCCTGATATTAGATGACTCATGGTGGGATCGTGTGGAGTATCTCCTTAGCTTCACCGAGCCCATTTTGAGTATGATTCGCTATACTGACATGGACAAGCCATGCATTGGACAAATATATGATGGTATAGACTCAATGATTGAGAAGATCAAGTGCATCATAAATGCAAGAGAGCAAGACCCTGAAGAGACTTTCTTCAAACAAGTGCATACAATTGTTGAAGAAAGATGGAACAAAATGACAACTCCATTACACCTTCTTGCCTTTGCATTGACTCCAAAATACTACAGCTCTCAGATTCTTTCACAACCAGGAAGGCTTCCTCCATATAGAGATTTAGAAGTGGCTGAAGGGTACAAGGCAGCATTTGTGAGACTCTTCCCTGATCGAGATTTGCGGAGTGTAGTCACGGATGAGTTCACTGATTTTGTGCACTCAAATCATCTAGATGTTGATGCCTCCCGTGATAGGTTCTTAAAGGATGCTCATTCTTGGTGGTACTTCCATGGACAATACTTCCAAAATTTGCAGCCCCTTGCAATCAAAATTTTATCACAAGTAAGTTTAATAAATTTTCATATTTTAGTTTTAAAAGTTTCATAATTCCATTTATAAATTTTTAATTGTTTACTTTGTCTTCATAGGTTGCTAGTTCATCCGCATCTGAGAGGAATTGGAGCACATATTCTTTCATCCACTCAGTAAAGCGCAATAAATTGCTGTCAAAAAAAGCGGAGAACTTAGTATATGTGCATTCCAACTTGCGTCTCCTTTCACACAAACAACCTAACTACAAGGACGGGGAGACGAAGTTGTGGGATATAGTGCCAGAGGATACTGACTTGGATGCTTGCAGTTCCCAACATATTGCATATGAGGATGAGGATATCCAACAGGGGCATGGGCACATTAGTAGTGCTAGTGATGGTGCCATTGGCACTTGTGATTCATCTAGTCTTCCTACTTCATCTAATGTCAATGTTGACATTGATATGGATGATCTAGAGAATCCATATGATGATTAAAACTTTGAAAGTGTTGTAATATTGAGCTTGAAGTTTGAACAATGAATATTTATCATGCATGTTTTAAATGACATTCAAGTTTATGGTGGTTTTGTTGTTTATATGATGTTATCAGTTATGTGATATTCTAAATTCTAATCCTAATTCATGCTTCTAGGCTGCATATATATATATATATATTTTTATTTTTTTTACATATTTTGCAATTTGTACTAACGAACCCAAGATGAACCGAACCCACCCCCCAAAAAATTTTGCCAAACCGGCGAACCGAACCCCCGAACCCGAACCGGCTACTTAGGAAAAAAACAAACAAAAAACAAGTTTCAAACATTCATACTCATTATTTCCAGGCAATGCCAAGAGTCCTAAGTTGGGACTTAGGAGTCCGATTCTAGGACTCACGCGAGTCACTCGCCAGGACTCAGGAGTCCTAGCCTAGACTCTCCAGGACTCAGCTCGAGAGTCCTCGGCGAGTCGACTTGGTGAGCCCTAGGGCTCAGGAGTCCCAAGAGTCTTTTCCAGGACTCGGAGAGTACTCAAACTATGGCATGAAGTATTAGAAATCGGGTGAATGCATTTCTCACCCTTGACAAATTGTACGTACCTTCATGTTCCACGTTTCTATATTTCTGTATTTTTATTTATTCTATGAGTGAACATGACATAATAAACATGTAACAGTTTGTGCAGCTTACATTTGAACTTTTAGATCTTGTACAAACTTTGCATAGTTCTAGCATGGTGTCTCTAGCAACCTAAGTCACCTCCATCATTGTTGCAAGAGAAATTGTTCTAAGAGATAGTGAATCTTTTCCATCATTCTAACGGCTTCTAGCACATTCAATGGGCAATGTTCTTATGGAGATTATTGGTGATGCTAAAAGAAACAATCTGAAAAAAAAGCTTGCACTATAATAATGCGCCTAGGCAGACTTGTATGCAAAATGCGTAAGCTTAGACAGGGCATGTGAACTGTCTGACAACAAAATGTGGAGGCATAGACAAGGCGTGTGAATTGTTTGGCAGTAAAAGGTGGAAGCATAGACAAGGCATGTAACTGCTTGACCAAATGCCTTGAATAAATGTGGTCTCAGGGCTCAATTGGCTGCAGGGTATGCACAAGATGAATTTGTTGAAAAGGCATCAGAAACTAACAAGCAAATTCAATATGCAAGTGTAAAGTTGAATTCCACAGCATTTACCAGCTAAATGAAAAAGTTTAGACAAGACTACAATATATTCTAAAGATTTTGAAACAAGGTATTTCTTCAACCAATTTTGAAAGTTTATTGTAATAGCAGTTTAACTTTCAGCAGAATAGATTACTTACAGCAGACATAAAATAGAACAAATATTACGGAAATAAGAGACCTGCAGTTGGGCACTCACCAGAGGTTAAAAGATATGTATTATTGAGTAAAAACTTTCTAGACTGATTGTTTGTTTCTTATGGCTTATTACAAGCAAATGAGGTGTTAGTGATGTAAGCAAAAGGAAGAAGCAATCACGCTTGAATACAATTTTCACAATTAGGGATTCAATCCCTCTAATCCTTCATGACTTCACTAGAATTCTTCATAAAACAATGGCACAAACTGAATTCTCACAACTCTGACCCAACTAAAGTTCTCAAGAGCTTCAAAATCCTTAGTAACCTCAATTTAAAACAAACAATTAAAGAGTCTACCCATTCAAATAATCTCAAATCTTCAAGTTCACAAAGGGTTTCACCATGCATATGATCTCAACATAGCACAAAATGAGATTTCCATCTTCTCAGACTTAGACAAAGCCACAACTGTCTTTTTCACCACTTTTAAGGACTTTAACTTAACCAATGCAAACACCCATTAGGGTTTGTTCCCTCAACTATTTGTCATTCCTTCATAATTTGTCCTAACTCTAGTAGCACTCATTCTGGAAACTGTCAGAAATATCTTTTCATGTAGACCCTTAAACATGACTGTAATTAGCATCTTGAGTACTCGTTTCAGTGTTTTAAAACATAACTAAAAACCATCATATGTTACTTTGGAAAATAGTAATCAAATTATGACTGATAACGTGCAAATTAGGCCTATTAGGCCTTGCTCCAATTAAGGCTTATTGAATCTATTAACTCCACCCACCAATACTCATCATCAACACTTGGAACATGCTAAAAATGACTCACTCAAGCTTATTAAATTGTTACAATTCCATTTCCTTATGTATTTTTGCAAACCCTAGGTGTGAACTTGAAACTCTATTTTCCTTGACTGTAATACAGTTTTAGATAGAAACTTCACTTATTCACACATTAGCCTTAGCCCCCTGGTGTAAAAACCTTAATATTACGATAACACATGTAACAAAGAGTAACTTCTCCAAAGCTTAGGAATTTTCACCGGTCACAAGGGAAGAAACACAATTTTCTATATCTCTGTTTACCCTAATCAGGGTTTTCCACAATTTTCAGAAAATTACAAATATCTTGCTCAAACGGTAACCAAATTGCATGAAACAAAATGTAGAAGGAAGGTGATTGAGTGTACCATCACTTACACACCATTATACATGTACATAAGCCCGTACAGAGCCGTACACTATCAAAAAACAGAATATTTCTGAGAAATAATGCAAGAAACAGTTATTTCATTTATTCAAATTCTCATCTTCAATCATCCACAAGTTACAAAATTCATACAAGGCCTTTTTAAAGGCATTCAAACTTGTCTTTTCACCTTCTAACTACTTTCCAATGACCTAAACCATAAATGACCTTTCACCTTCTCAAGTTTGCCTCTTTTTTGTATTTTTTGCAAGTTTTGCAATTTTACATTTTTGAATGACAATTTTTCACATTTTTACAAAATTTGACACAAAACATTAAATATTGGCCTCTAAACATATGAAAATGACCACTAAGACCTTGTTACAAGGTTGAGACACAAAAATCGAATCAAATTTCAAAATTTCCACATGGAGGCATAATTGTGTCTTGATGCTCCTACATCAGTTAGAAACTTTCAAGCAAATGCAATATGCAAGTAACTTATCTCAAGATTCTGCACAAATTGCCCTGTTGTCCACCTGCGCCTAGTGAAAATAATGGCAGCGTTCTCAAAACCCTCATAGATATGTATGTAGATGTGGTCGCATAGGCAAGGAACCTCCCCCCATTTGGCTGAATGCTTCCCCCCAACAATAATTCCCCACTACTCTCCTACCCTAGTCAGATACGCATGCAAAATGTGGATGCAAAGACAAGACACGTGGAAGTTAGAAAGAATACCTCAAAGCAAAGTGGTGGGAAAATGCAAGGGGCAAGTGTAACTCTAAAATTCCATAAACTTTTCCAATACCCTTCCAACCTATGCCAAAATGAGAGCTTCAAATAGGTTGAGGTCATACCTCAAAGCATGCATAAAATATCCATTATATATTAATTAAGCTGATATATACTTAACTGCGTAGGGAAAAGGATGTCGTAATGTTAAAAACTAAATGTGCTCATCATTTGGATCTTGATGGTAATTTTCATTTAAATAAACATACTCTAAAACCATCGTGGAAACCTTATTTCTAGGTTGCAACTCAGGTCAATACCAAATACAAAAATTATTTAAGTGCAAATGATTGCAAGAGGTGTGATAATATTTTACAGATGCATAAGGCTTGCATGAGGTTATTATATTGGCTTAAGACTAAATTAGTTGTAGAATATGGTTATCGATTTGTTTGATAATAATTGTTCTAAAATCTATTTTTTTATTTATTAATTCAATCCTTTGCTATGTAGTTTTGTTATATTGAATTATTTTATGCATTTAATTTATTGAGTTAGATATTACCACCAATTTTTAAGTAATATTTAGCTATATACGTGGTTTCAATTTTATAGTTACTTTTACATCAAAGTCTCTTTCATTACAACATTTTAATTAAAATAGAGTACATGACCGGTATAACTATTGGCATATCATCACTTAGTTGTACGAACAATATATCAATGGTTATTTTATAGACTCTACCCATTACACAATTCATAAATCAATTTTATATTACAAGTTATGTGAAAGGCTAACCGAAACAAATAAATCATTAATAAACCTATTGGATTCCCAAAACATTATTCAATTAGTAAATCCTAATTTATAATATGGATTACAAGTAATTGAAAATAGTACTTTGTTTCTATTACTAACATCTATAATTCTACCATAATAAAATATAGCAAGGTAAGAAAAGTACTTTCTTGACACACTTGCACAAAAATGCTGCAAGGTTAAGCAATATGCATTAGTATCACATTGAAATTCCCCTACACACTCACCCATATTCATCAGTATAAAATAGTAACATAATAAGCAACGCGAACTTACACATACACATCTCATTTAAAATAGTAAACACAATCTAGGGCCAATAGAAAAGCAACTTATAAAGACACGTCAAACCCCAAGATGATATATGAAATGGTATGAATGAAATATTTATTATTTAAAATCTACCGACTAGGGTGCCACACATTTGTATTCATAGGAACTAGAATTCATTAGCTTCTTCTTAAGAACCAAAATAACTAGCACTACTAGCTAATCACCAAATATGTCAATGGTGGATCATTTTGATAACCAACATTGTTATACAAAAACAATTCCATTAATAATTTAAATAATTCACTCTTAGCTTTGAACAATTGAAAGTATCATCAAGTAAAATCACAACTTGATCCTATATCAATACATTTATAATCTACTATGATGACATTGCTAGTCAAAACTAGGGAGTAAGACACACATAGCTATATTCATTTGTACCATGAATTTATGGTTATATATTCAACCAAATATGACCACCAATAAAAAAATTTGTAGCTATTGAACAAAATGGGTGGGGCCTTACATAAGTCTTGTGTGGTATGCGATGAACGGTTGGGATTTGATCTTTAGATCTAACGGGCAGGATTTATGCACATGCCAATAAAGTTAGTCATAAAAAGGGGCCATGACTAGGCTGATGATACTTGACCCTCAAGAAGATAACCTAAGAGATAAGTTGCTTGCCATAAAATATTTATCCCAACTTTGGGAAAATTTTAAATCGATAAAGGGCACAAGGCGATTGACAGACTTAGACAAAAGGAGTTGGTGATAATACGCACTCAATGACTTAAGTGGTGACTTAAGTGACCGGCGACCGGCTACAACAGGTCAACACAGAATTAAAACACCCAAGGGTTTATGATAAAAATTTGTAAGGTAAGGGTTTCTGGACCACACCCCTAACCCATCCTTGGACACAGAGGCTCACAATCATGATCAAAATCAGGATTTGCTCAAAATTTCGCAAAAAAATTGGAAGCTCTATCACAATCCTTGTAGAAAACATTGATAGGCTTTGTAATCTTTCGCAGATCTCTCACTACTTGAATTGAACTAATTATTACGAGATTATCAAAATTAATGTGACACATCCTCCTGTGTCATAGCTAGCTTTCATTAATCTGAGTCATAAAACACTGACCATCAACACCCTTGAGTTGATAAACATTTCCATATGTCCTTATTCCAACAACAATCATAGTTCATAACCCTTTTCCGATCTCACATCCATGATCCTAAAACATAATATTGTATCCTTTTCTACACTTTTTTCCAACACTCAAGAAGTTATTCCTTAAACCCTTGGCATAGTAAAAATCATCAATATTATGCTTGCCATCAAAACTGATTGAACCTATTCCACATATCTTAGCACGTGAATCATCGCCAAATCTAACAAGTCCTCCATCATAATTTTCAAGTTTAACAAGCTTACTCTTGTCTCTGGTCATATGATTAGAGCAACCACTATCAATGATCCAATAGTTCTTGTCTTGTCTAGCATGAAAAGTAGATACTAAAGTACCTTCAATCTTAGCTTTTGTTTTTGAAGGGCATTCCTTCACACATCTTTTAGAGTTAGAAAAAGAAGATTCATCTTTTAAATCCATGAACAAGCATTCATCATCATCAGAAATACTTGCATCTTCTCTAACATAATAACTGTTCTTAACCATTTTACCTTTTTTCTCCTTGTTTTTGTCATTCACAACTCTGTTTGGACATATTGAAGCATAGTGGCCTATCCTTCCACAACTAAAACATTTGAAAGGAAGCTTACCTTTGTACTTACCAATACTCATTTTCATCCTTCTCACAAAGCTAGCTTCCACATCATCAAGACCATCTTGATCTAATTCTTTAGTCTTCTTTGATTTTACATCCTTAAAAGAAGTCTCAACTTTTGCACCATTATTAGTACCAAATTCTCTCATTTCAAATGTAGTTAGAGAACCATACAATTGATCTCTAGTATAATGATCTAGATTTTGAGATTCCTCAATAGCGGCAACTTTATGACTATAAGCTTTGGGAAGGGTTTTACGAATTTTCTTTACCACTTTTGGTTCCTTGACTTTTCCACCAAGACCTCTAATGGAGCTGACCACTTCATCTACCCTCTACATATAGTTTGTAATATTTTCATCTTCATACATCCGCAAGTTCTCAAATGTGATCTTTAAATTTTGCAACTTACCTTGTTTAACCATGTATCATATCCTTCATAAATACTTTCCAACTTTTCCCAATTTTCTTTACCAATTTTCAAATTCATAACTTTCTGGTGCAGGGGCGCCATGGTTATGTTGCTTAAATTGATGAATTTAGGTGTCTAGTTTGATGTTTTGTGTTTTTTTCACTCATTTGATGTAATGAGGTCAATTGAAGACCATTTGCAATGTTTTGGTGTCATGTAGGGTCTATTAGTTGTGTTTTGTAAAAAGTTGTTAAAGGTTGCTTTGCAACATTGTCAAGTTTGCATTATGAAGAGGTTAAACGGTCACCTAATTGAATTTCAATTGGAGGCCATTGGAAATTGGTAGAAACATGTTCAAATAGCCTCTAACACATAGAGGCATGGTTGTTTATGCTTTTTAATGAAAAAATAATAGAAGAATACTTTGTTTTCTACAAAAATTATGTGTTTTCTGAAGTTTACCATCCCTGTACAGCCCTCGTACAGTGGTTTCATGATCTAAAATTGATGTGAAAGCATACTACAGTGAATATTCTTTCATTTGAGTGTTGTGTGATTGATTCTTGTGGTGGAATAAGAGAGTTTGAAAGGTTTCTTTTCAGATTTCCTAAAAACCCTCATTCTAAGGGTTTGTAATCTAAAAATGTAAATATCTATCCATTCCACCATTGATTTTTGGCCAAACTCAATGGAATGGAGGCTTTAGGTATGATTTTGATGTTTTTGTTGGTTTTAGGAGTAGGGGATGGAGTTTTCAGATTCTTTGTCCAATCCCTAGCCTAACATCTTCATGTGTTAGGCTTAGGAAAGGTAGAGAAGTTGTAGGACAACAATTTGTAGAGATTGGTGGATGATAAAACCTATTAATTGGGACCTTATGTGACTGGTGAAGACTATTGGTGAAGAGTTTTGTTAAGTAGAGGTTGATTTCCTTGTAGGTGTTTTGGAAAAGTGAATTATTGGCCTTGTTTTAGGCGTAGCAGACTTGTTTTGATAAATTTGGTCCAAAACACCCTAGCCACAAATGAAATATTTTGAATGCAAGCTTAATGGGTATCTAAGAAGGTGTTGGTCCAGTGTTGAAACGGACTTCTCTAAAAGATGCACTTGAAAACCTAGGTTTGGAGACTTAATAGAGGAAACTAGCAATATTGTGTGAAGTCACCTTTTGATTGGGTCTTGTGGTTTGAGAGGTGTTTGAATAGAGTCATATTGTGTTGTTTGAGACAATTCCACCCCTGTTCTACATCAAGTGGTATCAGAGCTTAGGTTCTGAGTTGAATTGGGAAAGTGAATGAAACTAGGCATAAGCAAGATGCCTCCAAAGAAAAATCCAACAACCAAAGAGGTTAAAGAATTGAAATAGCAGTTGCTCCAGAAGGATAGGCTCTACAAGGAGACTCAAGAAGAAAACCTTGCCAGAATAGCATTCTTGGAGAAGAATCAGAGAAGAGGTATGGTCGATGGTGACCAAAGTCACAAGGAGGATGAGGGTGAGGGTGAGAACCCTCCAATAGGAGTCCATGAAGAAGAGGAATTGGACCCTGAAGAAATGTGGATGGTCAGGATGCTAAAGATTGTCAAGGGTGATGGTACTCCAAAGGTGAAAGTGGAACTACCCATGTATGGTGGTAAAATGGAGAGTGAGGAAGTTTTGGCCTGGATTTTTGCTTTAGATAACTTTTTTTATTTTGAAGAGGTACAAGAGGATAAGAAGGTGAAGTTTGCAAAAACCAAATTGAGGGGCACTGCCCTCACTTGGTGGAATTATGTCCAAGGAGAAAGATTCAAGAAGGGCAAGGCAAAGATAAACTCATGGGGCCGGATGGTAGCCAAAGTGAAGACACAATTCTTGCATGCAGATTATGCAATACAAACCTTTAGAAAGTTGCAAACTTGAAGCAAAGGGAATTAGATGTAATGACCTATACTGAAAAATTCCATAAATTAGGCATAAGGGTCGGACACATAGAAGATGAAGTAGAGAAGGTGGAAAGATACTTGAATTGGCTTAGGCTCAATATACAAGATGAGATTGGCCTTACAGCTCCTAGGATAGTTGAGGAGTGTTTCCAATTGTCAATTAAGGCAGAGGAAATAATCAAAAGAAGGAAAGAGTAGTAAGGAAGAGGAAGAGGGGAAAATTTCAGAGGTAAAGGCAACTTTGGTGCAAGAGGGGCAGTCACAAAAGCAACAAGGTGAAGCAAGCAACCATCAAGAACAAAGTGGAGAGTCAAGTGGCAAAGGTAACTTAAGAGGAAGAAGATTTGGAAGTAGAGGAAGGTTTGGTGGACAAGGGAGAGGATCAATACCTTTTCAGGTAGATGCTACAATTGCAATCAATTTGGACACCCAACTTGGAAGTTCCCTTACAAACAAGCCTCAAGTTCTCATGGTGGTGAGCATAGGACTCAAATTTTGCATGAACATGATGCTAAAAGTGTTACTTCACCATCTCAACATGTTGCCCTTGAGGTTGGTGAATAATTTATGATGAGGAGAACACTTATCAAGGTGCCTACAGCCAAGGATCCTCCACAAAGGAAATCCTTGCTTAGGACTACACACAAGTCACATGGAAAGGTATGCAAAGTAGTTGTAGATTCAGGGTCTATTGATAATTTGGTGTCTTTAGAAATGGTTGAAAATTTGAATTTGAAAAGAATCCCTCATTCCACACCCTACAAAGTGTCATGGCTAAACAAGGGTCAACAATTCTTAGTAAATGAGCAGTCATGGGTAGAGTTCAATATTGGGGGTTATAAGGAAAAAATCCTTTGTGACATCATCCCCATGGATGTTTGTCAATTGCTACTAGGTAGGCCCTAGCAGTATGACAAAAAGGCCAAGCATGATGGCCACAAAAATGTCTATGTGATAGATAAGGATGGTACTTCATACACCTTGACACCCCTTCAAGATGAAGAGTTTGATAAGTAGGTTGGTTCTAATGTCATGGTAGTAGGAGAGAAGGAATTTTTGAAAACTTTGAAGGATGAAGGAGGTCATGGATTTGCATTGGTAATCAGACCTAAGTCCAATTCTGTTTTAGCAGCAAATAAGTTGGAAGGCATACCTAGTGAAGTACAAGCCTTGTTGAATAAGCATAGGGATATTGTAGTTGATGAATTTCCAAGTTCCTTGCCTCCCATGAGAAATTTCATTCATCATATTGATCTGATCCCTAGTTCTAGTTTACCAAATAAGGCTACATACAAAATGACCCTTGAACAAAATGAGGAAATAAGGAAACAAGTTCAAGAATTGTTGGATAAAGGTCTTATTAGGGAAAGTTTGAGCCCTTGTGTTGTCCCAACAGTTTTAGCACCTAAAAAGGATGGCGATTAGAGGATGTGTACGGACTATAGGGCTATAAACAAAATAACCATCAGATATAGGTTTCCAATACCTAGAATGGAGGACCTAATGGACTGCTTGGGAGGTGCTTGCTATTTCTCAAAAATTGACTTGAAAAGTGGGTATCATCAAATTAGGATAAGGGAAGGAGATGAATGGAAAACAACATTTAAAACTAATGAAGGCCTTTATGAATGGATGGTGATGCCCTCTGGACTGTCAAATGCTCTGAGTACCTTTGTGAGACTTATGAATGAAGTGTCGAAGCCCTTTATTGGTAAATTTGTTGTTGTATATTTAGATGATATACTTGTGTTCAGCAAAACAAAGGAAGAACACTTATAGCACCTTGACATGGTTTTGCAGAGGTTACATGAGGAGAAATTGATGATAAATCTAAAAAAATGTGAATTTATGAAAGAAGAACTATCCTATCTTGGTTTTGTGATCTTTAAGGGTTCATTGAAGATGGATCACACAAAGGTTGAGGCAATACTCAATTGCCAACTCCAAGGTCAATAGGAGATGTAAGAAGCTTTCATGGCCTTGCAATTTTCTATAGAAAGTTCATTAAGAATTTGTCACATTTTCTCACCTATCATTGACACCATTAAGGGAGACAAAAGAAAGAAATTTCAGTGGACTAATGAGGCAAAGAAGAGATTTGAATATCTAAAAACTAGAGTGGTACAAAAACCAATCCTTTCTCTCCCTGATTTCAATAAGGTTTTCACCATAGAAACTGATGCATGTGGTTTTGCAATAGGTGCAGTGTTAAGCCAAGAGGGCAGGCCGATGGCTTTCTTCAGGGAAAATCTTAATGAAGCTAAAAAGAAGTATTCATCATATGATCTTGAGTTGTATGAAATGGTGCAGGATCTTAAGAAGTGGAGGCATTACCTTTTACCCAAAGAATTCATAGTGTTCACTGACAATCATGCCTTACAATTTCTGAACAATCAAGATAAATCGAATCATAGACATGCAAAGTGGGTTAAATATTTGCAGAGCTACACATTCAACATCAAGCACAAGAAAGGCCAAGCTAATAAGGTTGCTAATGCTCTTAGCAAGAGATCATTGTTGGTTCATGAGATACAACTTCAAAGTGTGGGAATAAATGCATTGAAGGATATGTATGCTGCAAATGAAGACTTCAAGGAGGTATGTTTTGTTTGTAATCAGTTTAAGGATAATTTCCATGATGAGTATTTTGAATTTTTGTTGCAAGATGGTTTTTTATTTAAAGGAGATCAGTTATGCATACCCAAGTGTTCTATGAGACAAAATATGATCAAAGAGAAACATTGTGGAAGTCTTGGAGGCCATTTTGGCATTGACAAAACTTTGGATCAAGTAGGAAGGTTTTATTTTTGGCCAATAATACAAGTAGATGTTAGAAATTTTGTTGAAGTTTGTTCAATCTGCCAAAGGGAAAAGGTTCTACCTCAAATGCAGGACTGTATCAGCCCCTACCAATTCCTAACCGGCCATGGGAAAGTTTAAGCATGGATTTTGTTTTAGGGCTACCTAGAACTCAAAGGGGATATGATAGTGTGTTTTTGGTGGTTGATAGGTTTAGTAAGATGGCCCATTTCATTCCTTGCAAATTTAAAAATGATGCTTCCCATATTGCAATCCTATTTTTTAAGGAAATTGTGAGGATTCATGGTTTTCCATTAACCATTGTTTCAGACAGGGACTCAAAGTTCATTGACCACTTTTGGAGGATGCTTTGGAAAAAGCTTGGAACCAATTTGAATTTTAGTACTACCTACTATCCACAAACGGATGGGTAGACAGAGGTGGTCAATAGATCACTTGGAAACCTCTTGAGGTGTCTCACAAAGGAGCATGGGAAACAATGAGATTTAGTCCTTCCTCAAGCAGAATATGCTTACAATGATTCCATTAATAGGAGCATAGGGAATAGTCCATTTGAAGTGGTATATGGTATGAATCCTAGAGTTTTCTTTGAGCTTAGAGATATGACAGGGATGGAGAAGAGAAGTGTTGAAGGTGAAGCTTTTGTAGAAACCATGAAGGAGATCTACCATCAAGTGAAAAAGAACTTGCAGAAAAGTGTTGAGAAATATAAGAAGCATGCTGACTTGAAGAGGATAGATGTGCACTTTAAGGTGGGAGATTTGGTCCTTGCACACTTGAAGAAGGAGAGACTACCAAAAGGAAAGTACACCAAGCTCCTGATGAAGAAAATTGGACCTTGCAAGATAGTCCATAAATTTGGGTCTAATGCTCATGAGATAGAACTCCCTCCTAGAGTTGCTATCTCCCCTATATTTAATGTTGCTAATCTCTATCATTTTAAGGGATTTGTGGATTGAGTTATAGGTGTAGATGATGAAGTTGTTGATAAAGAATGGGTGAAAGGTCTCCCTCCTTCTAAACCATTGAAGTTGGAAGCAATTTTTGACACTAAAGAGGTCAAAAGGACTAGGCATAAGGTTTACAATGAGTATCTTGTCAAACGGCATGGTTTACCTCCATAGGATGCAATGTGGATGTCTAAATATTATATCAAATAGCATGGAACCTCAGTTAATGAGCTGATCTCAAGTGGGACCTGAGAATTTTTCCTCTTCGGGTGTATGGTGCAGGGGCACCATGGTTATGTTGCTTAAATTGATGAATTTAGGTGTCTAGTTTGATGTTTTGTGTTTTTGTCACTCATTTGATATAATGAGGTCAATTGAAGACCATTTTCAATGTTTTGGTGTCATGTAGGGTCCATTAGTTTTTTTTTGTAAAAAGTTGTTAAAGGTTGCTTTGCAACATTGTCAAGTTTGCATTATGAAGAGGTTAAACGGTCACCTAATTGAATTTTAGTTGGAGGCCATTGGAAATTGGTTGAAACATGTTCAAATAGCCTCAAACATGTCGATGCATGGTTTTTGATGCTTTTGGAGAACAAAATAATAAAAGAATAGTCTGTTTTTTGCAAAAAAATTGTGTTTTCTGAAGTTTACTAGTTCTGTACAGCCCAATACCATGGTTTCATGATCTAAAATTGATGTGAAAGCCTACTATAGTGAATATTCTTTCATTTCAGTGTTGTGTGATTGATTCTTGTGGTGGAATAAGAGAGTTTGAAAGGTTTATTTTCAGACCACCTGAAAACCCTCATTCTAAGGGTTTGTAATCTAAAAATGTAAATATCTATCCATTCCATCTTTGATTTCTGGCCAAACTCGGTGGAATGGGGGCTTTAGGTTTTATTTTGATGTTTTAGTTGGTGTAGACACTGAAAAATTTCCTAAGTCTGCGAACATCATTTTTCTTGGTCGTTGTCCTTCGATAATTGAATAATTTTAATTATTCAATTAAGTTTGACCGCATTCCTCTATTAATTAAATAATTTTTAATTATTTAATTAATTCACCTTCTCATTTTTATTCTATCTTGATCAATTAAAATTATTTAATTGCATCGCTAATATATCCCTTTCTTCAATAATTAAATAAATCATTTTTTATTTAATTATTTATCTTTCATCTATAGTCATATAATAATAATAATCATTATTTGACCTTTTATTCTTCTATAATTAAATAATTGTCGAAATTATTTAATTGTGTTTCATTCCTCTCTTTTGGATAAATAATTCAAATTAATTATCCATGTCTAATTTCCACCTCCCCATTTAATTAAATTGATTAATTTAATTAAATGGTCATTTTGTCATTTTATCTAAATAAATAATTTGGATAAATTATTTATTTGTCACTTGTCATTTTCCTCCATTTTCAATAAATTATTTATGCACCTCCACTTGGTCAAAGATACCTTGTCATTATTTCATGTCATAGTCTGCATGTCCCTGTCATAGTCTGCATGTCCCTGTCATAGCCTGCATGTCCCTGCATGTCTGTCATAGCCTACATGTCCCTACATGTCTGCCTGTCATGATTCCTCCAAGAATAGCATATTCTTGGTGCATCAATTCTGGACCATTGATCTTGGAATCCTTCTAGAGGATTAATCTCAGCCATCCATTTGAAGGGTTGTCTATAAAAGCAACCTTCCTTCTCCATTTTCAGCTGAACAGTTATTCTTCTCCAACTTTCTACTTACAATTTGCAAGTATTTGCACAAGTTAGACTACAAATCTAAGGGCATATTTGCAAAAGGAGAAATAGGAGAGCAAGAGAAGTGATTCAAGTTCAAGCATGAGGAGTATTTTGATTTGATGTTTTAGTTTCCTTATGTTTTCATTGTTTTCTCTTATTTGGATGTGGTTTCATAGTTTAGTAGTGTTGGTTGTCACTTTGTCTATGCTATTTTATTTCTAACCCCATCTCACATTGGTGAACCCGACGTGAATCTTACAACTTTGCAGAGAAATTGGTTTGTTTTTTTGTTTGTTTTTGTTGTTTTGTAGGTTATAGCCAACAAATTCATATGAAATCCCTTCATCTTATTTTGAGCATAGAAAAATGGGCGCATGGAATATTTAAAAATGATTATCTTGGTTTTGTAGGCCTTGTTCTTAGCTTTCTGTAACTTCAAACAGTTTAAAATTTTGTTAAGATTTGAGAAAGTTATGGCTATTTTAGTATTTTTTGTTTTTTAATCTAGTTTTTAAAACCCACATTTTCTTTTGCCTATAACATTTTTTTTTTGTGCAAAATCTTGGAAAAATACTTTCTGGGTTTTGAAGGTTTGATTTTCAAGTTTCCATGGATTCAAACGATTTAAAATTTCGTTAAGTTTTGAGAAAGTTATCGCTATTTTAATTTGTTGTTGTCATTAAACTTTTCTTTTGAGTTACTAATCTCTTGTTTCAGCATGCGGCACAACTTGAAGGGAGTCTAAAAAATTGTTTCTATAAAAACAAAAATTGAGTTTTTTCATTTCTTTAGGCATAATCAATTTTGTTTGCTTTCAACAAAAACAAATTGCATTTACACTCATGAGGATAAAATGAACCACAATTTGCATGTCACTCATTTGGTCTTAAAATGAACAACAAATTGCATATTTCATTCATGGGGGTTAAAACGAACAACAAATTTGCATGAATCACTCATTGGGCCTAAAATTTACAATTACAACTTACATTTTCATGTCATTGGGCTAAAATGAACACAAGCATGCATTGAAACTCATATGGTTAAAATGAACTTGCATTCTCACGGCATGAGTTTAAAATGAACTTTGTCTTTCATATTTCAAGTTAAACATTTAAAAAGAACAAAGTGTCTTGTGTGTCCTCCTCACATTATCATTTGGTAATTAAAATTTACAAGTGTCTTCAAATTTTGTCACCTTGATGCAATAATTGAAGTATCCTCTCCCCTTGTGCATTCATGCGATCCTGGGTGTAAGAGAAACGGTTATTTCCTCTAGAACTTGGGCATGTTCTGGTGGGAAAAAGTACTCACCCCAGGACGACTCAGACTGGTAGCACCCTGAACCCGAGGGACTTCCAGTCGATATATAAAAGTGGATTCTTGGGCTTTGGGGAAAGCCCAAGAATCACGCGTATGGTTCTGACGAGATGGATCCGAAAGGGGACTCTCGCTGCATGGATCATGCCCTACGAACGAAATTCCCTTACTAAACACCTATTGTTTTAGAGGCCAACCATTTTTCAGCCATTGCTTGGTATAGTGCAGGGTACAGTATCATGCCCGAAGACACTCACTACTGATCCCCTTAAGTAGAGATAACAATTCTTAGGAAGTGACTACCCAAGAATCTAAAGTTGATGTGCCTGAATAACGTTAATGAGCCATGGAGGGGAGCCAGTGCCACCAAAATTCTAAGTTATCTTCTCTCGAGAAGGAATGGTGTTTAGCACGAATCCGGGGTATATCAGTGGGTTATATCAAGTATACAAACCCTTGGCCTATTAGCCTATTAGGATTGTGTTTGTCTCATGTGTGTTTGCATACACCAAAACATTGTGCTTGTCAAGTGCTTGCTGTATTTTCAAACATTATTCACCACATTTACACTTCTAGACAAAACATTCAACCTTTGACAGATCATATTTTCTCTCAATAGATCCGAAAACTCAATTTTAACAAATTGTGACGCAACTGTTACAACGCATCCGCTGAATTGAAACGCATTTGCAAATTTCTGAGATGCAATCGCCCTGTTAAACCGCATTTGCCACTCAAAACACCACATCTGCATGCGTCGCGACACATCTAAACTTTTAAGAACCGCATTTGCCATATGTTGTCGCATTTGTTAATTTTGGAACTGCATTCGCTTAAACTTAAATGCATCTGCCATACTGTGACGCATTCGTTGCCTCAAATGATGCATTTTCCTGATAGAAACAAAACCCTGATGCAAACCAGAATCTGAGTCTAAACATTGTCAGCCTATTGTCAAACAATTCTTCCAAGAGGTCTCTGTCAGAAACCAGCTTTCAAATTGCTCAAAATCTTCATTTTTCGCCCATTAGTTTGCATTTTTTATCATAGGCTTAATCTTTCAAATTTTACTTTTATCCATTAGGTTCATAATCATCATTTTAGCATTAGCTTGACCTTAGGTTTTCATTTTTGCATACTTTGGATTAGGCCAACCTTATCATAATTTGCAAAATCATTGCTTTCGAAACTAGGTTATCTTGGACTTCGTCATTCACTTCTATCTTCAATCATTGTCACTTTTTGTGAGGCTTTCCAACTCAGCAGTCTAGCTAGAAAAACTCACTAGTCCTTTTGACTTTGTCACCTTGTCATTTTCAATAAGTCCTTTAGTAACTAAAATCTAACACAAAGATTAAGCTTAGAGTGCTAAGGTACCCCTTTCTCCAAATTGCATTCTAGTTAATATCTTGCATTCTTTATTCCCAAAAAATACAAAAACATTATTCATCCTAATTGTTATTTTGAATCTAGACTCTGCATTAGTTGCATCTTTAGTCGGCATAATCATCTCAGTCCTTATTTTGCACCTAGTCATCATTGTCATCCTAGTCATAATTGTCACTTTCGGTTTTTGGCATTACGCATTTCCTTAGGTACACATTATCATCTCATTGCATTTTCATCCATTATCACACAAAAAGACAAAAACATAGACTAGTGTCATACTTGCATTGTCATCATCTTCATTTGAGCAATCTTTTTGATGGTGGAAACAAGACTTCAAAGAAAGAAAAGACAAATGGTAGACTTTGGACAAGACTTTGACAACAACACCAACATCAACACCAATTCCAATGACTAGATCTTTGATGACCCATTTGGTAACTTCAATGCACAATCTTCCATGAACATGTCAACTTCTTTTCAAAATCCACTTTTTGAACAATTCATACAAAGAGACCAAAATGGACAAGTCTATGCTGAAAACTTAGAGGTAGCAGCCCAAAATCCTGAACTTGCTTCGTTTGTCGAAGACTTGGTCTTGAACGATCCTAAACAATACCTCGCTATGCTCTTAGACCAAGGCACAAGATTACCAAAAGGCTTCAACATTAATACCATATGACCTGCCTCTCCTAATAATACGACACAAAACATGACATGCCAACATGACCAAAACAATACCTCAACCAATAACATTTTCGTTACTATGCAAGTTGTCACTACCACTATTAATGCGACATCTAGTGGCACCATAAATCAAAACACCTCCTCTTCAACCAACACGACATCTACGGGAGGAGCATCTACTATGACTATGCCTACAATTTCCACATCATCTTCACAAACGATAGGAGCCACCTTTGCATCTACATCAGTAGGCACCACTTCCTCAAATCCTATGTTCGGATTTTCATCTATGACAATGGGGGCATCTTCATCACATCCTTACGATGGAACCTCATCTAATCCCTTTGGACGAAACTCACGACGTGTTTTCATTCAAGGCCCTCAACACAACTTTAACACATCATCGCAATGAACATCCCACATGGACAAGGGCACAATACGCATATACCACATGGGCACTCCCAAGGAACAAACACCAACATGCTACATGGACAATTCTTTCAACAAGGACAAGGAACTCAAATGTGTAACTTTGGCAATCAAATGAGTCAGGGATTTCAGATACCTCAAATACAAAAAAATATGGTTGGGTAACATATTCCCACATACTCATCCCAGATTCATACTCAATAACAAATTCCCACTCACAACTAGCAATATAAGCAGACACCTAATCAAAACATACCATGCTTTCAAGTGACCAATGATCCCATCGTACATGCCTTGCTAGCAAGAGTGGATGACCTTCAAAAACAGATGGAAAATATGAAAACCTCTGACAAGAAGACACAAATGCCATATGACTTATGTCCATATCCTTTTGATACAATGTTGTACATTCCACCATTTCCACATGGTTATGTGGCTCCAAACTTCAACAAATACAAGGGTAAAACAAATCCACTTGACCACATCAGAGAGTTTGTAACAAGTTGTGTGGATATTGCTCATGAGCACACATATCTAATGCGGCTATTTCCTAAAAGCCTCGCAGGACCATCCCTAGAATGGTTCTATACAATGCAACCCGAAATACAATCATGGAAAGAACTTGCTGAAAAAATCATGAAAAATTACACATACAACATTGACACAGACACCTCCATTACCAACTTATGCCAGCTCACACAAGAAGATTCAGGTGAAGCCTTTTTACCATTCTTTCAAAAATGGAGGGGCGTAGTGAGTCGTTATCATATAGACATACCTGAAAAGGAAAAAGTTGACATGTTCATACAAACGTTATTAGGCCCACTAAAAAATGGCTTGCGTGTTCATTGTTGCACAAATTTTGCAGACCTAGTTGAACGAGGTGTCCAAGTTGAACAAGCCCTCATAGCCGAAGGAAGACTAAAATGCGGTCCTAAAAGCACAAATGCAAACCCTCCTTCTGCTGACAAAACCAAAATTTGGGTTAAGAACAAACACGTTACCAACGATGGTGTAGTCGATGCTAAGGCTGCCAACGCTATGGATTTGATGATTACCCTAAAAGGGACGCAACCACAAAACACACATATGATGACACAAATCTATGCTGCTACTGTTGTCCAGACAAATTAGAATAACCAAGACAATCAAAACAATCAAATTCAAGGGCAGCCTAGACAACCAAGACAATTCCCTAGAGGTCGCACATACACCCCTTTGGGTGAACCTATTGAAGAAGTCCTCAAGAAATGCCTTCAGAATGGTGTCATCGCACTTCAAGACCCCAAACCATATGACCCTGGGCAGTTTAAACCATCTTGGTGGGATGATAATGCATTTTGTGACTATCACCAAATAAAAGGACACAAAACTTCTTCCTATAAACAATTGAAAAATCTGGTACAGGACCTTATTGAAAAGCACATCATTGAAGTTGGTAGATCACAGTTTGCTTCTAATGCGGATCATACAATACACAAAAACCCACTGCAGGATCATGGTTTAGGAAACCCTTCTACGTCAAACCCTAATAACAACAATTGTGCCAACCATGCCCGTATTGGATTCGACTATTCTGGGGGACCTATCATACATCACATTAGAACAACCAATGATCATGTCTGCACAATCACTGTTAGGAAGGCCCCTGAATGCAATGTCACCACCCATGGTGGAAAGGTCACCATAGCTGGCCCTCCTCTCCCTAAACAACCAAAGGTAACAATAGCTGGCATGTCCACTTCGCAGCCGCAATCGCATCCACAAAACAAGCAATCCCAACCTAAAGGAAACTTTAATCTTATTGACCAGCTTGGAAAAACACCGACACAAATCTCTATCCTTGAGTTGTTACACATATTGCCTACCCATAAGGCCATCCTAGATAAAGCATTGCAAGAATCCTTTGTTCCCCAAGATATTGATGTTAGCCAATTCGAAGCCATGGTAGGATATCTCATGACTCCCCACCATATCACCTTTTCGGACCAAGACTATTCGTCATCCAAATCCAACCATAATGATGCCCTTCATATCTAAGTTTTTATTCATAAACATAAGGTTAGACGAGTCTTAGTAGATGGTGGAGCAGGACTGAATATATGTTCCTTAAAATTGGTCAAGGCACTAGGGTTTTATGATGCTTGCGAGATGCCACAAAAAGCATTGTTATCAAGGCATATGATGATGAAGAACGTTCCTCTCAGGGCATAATTATACTTCCAATTCGAATTGGGCCAGTCATTGTCGACACCACTTGTCAAGTTCTGGATTTGAACCTCCCATACAACATTTTACTCGGTCGACCTTGGATTCACGCACTGAAAGTCGTCCCCTCCACGTATCACCAATGTCTGAAGTTTCCATTTGAGGGCACTGAGATTACTATATATGGAGACCCTGATCCATTCCAATATTGTACCAACTTACGCAGTATCTCAGAGCGTCAAGTGCCTATCAATAGGGAAGCTTTGACATCTTTGTCTTCCAAATTCATTGACCCATCAAGACTTGCAAAGCCTTCCACGCCCACATCCATTGCCTCATCATCTCACTACATGGATCCATCTTCATTGACCAAGTCATACACTCCATTTACCCCGCCATCAAACCCCAAGGTCTAAATTCATGACATGGGATGTGGAGAATATCGTATGGATAATTTACCAACAAATGGCAATGTTAATGTCGTTGATAGAGATCAAAACTCCAACATTGATGTCAAGATAGTTACAGAAGGAACACAAAAGGATGGCCATGCTTGGATTGAAACCTTTTGGGACCCTGATGACACATCGGCCTTTTCCATATCTACTTCCTCTCAAGCTTTTCATATCTATTATAACCCCTTGTTTGACCAAGAAATTTACGATAACCCACTCTTTAAGCATGACCCCATTAAAGATATCCAATCATCATCCTTCCATCCCACCTACCCTAGGCTAGGATATGAATCTCCTATTGTCACCTCTACTAAGTCATCTTTCCAATTCATTAAGGATGTGCAACCCTCCTTTGATGTTAACAGTACAAAAATGGATAGTCCAAAAGATTTCATTAATGGCATCACCACCTATTCATCCACTAAACATTCCTTTCACTTCACCTACTTCCCCCATTTCACAAATGTCCACTCATATCATAGACATGGATCAACAAATCATAGCTCAAGAAAATAATAGAGTAAAAGATCCAATGAACAAGATATCTTTAAAAGGAGATCAAAAATCAAAAGAAAGAAAAGAAGATCAAGACAAGTCCCATAGCCAAAATAAAAAGCTATCGGACAAAACAAAAATAAATTCAAAAGTGAAAATGAGAAAAAGTCGATCTCAAAATATGCCTCTCCATCAAAAATCACTGGGGGCATCTATCAAGGCAAAAATTCAAACAAAGCGCCTGTTGATCCAAGGTCTATATCCATGTCACTCTCACTCATACCATATACTATGTTCCATCCATCCATGTTCACATATCCATCATATCCCTCCATTGGCGATGTCTTTCAATGTATCTTTGACGACAACTCCTTCTTGTACTCTAGCTTGTTGGTTGCCCAAGCTCTTTTTCGGCTGAGGCCTGATGGCCCACATAGTGTGCACATTAGGGATCCTACCATAGCCTCTTTCATTCGTCACATCTATCATCCTTCATATCTGCCACTCGTACTCCTCATCCTGATCAGGTCCTTTCATCCAACACGGTCATCCACACAAGATCGGGGCATCGTCAAGGCAGTCCATGGATCTAGCATTTATCAATTTTATACCTAGCTTCAGAGAGCTAGGGAAAAAATCCTAAAAAATACAAAAAAATTCAAAAATTCAAAAAAATGTCACCTTGATGAAAACCTGGAAAATAGGCATCCTGTTGACACCAAAAATAAAATAAAAATAAAAATGACAAAAATAAAGAGAAATAATTCGTCCAATAGTGAAAACTTGGTAAACAGGTGCTTTAGATAAGTACCATGGTGAAAACCTGGCAAACAGGCGCCATGTGTAGTCAGTCATTGTTGTGCCATCTACTGTCACTCTATCTACCTTTGTCCCTAATAAACATACTCTTTTCCAACATTCATTATAACACTTCACCCCGACATCATGACATTTTCGTCCATGGCTGGCAATGGTTGAAATCAAGTCTTGTGTATTGTCCACTGTCCATGCTAGTCATGCATTTTCTTTCCATTTCCATTTTGCTTGGCTCATTCTCAACTTGACTAGGGGAAAATTTTTATCATGAGACTACAGTGGGTACCGCACGTGATCCTAAAAATTAGAAAATGTCTTGAAAAAAGACCTAAAAATTAGAAAATGTCCTGAAAAAATACCTAAAAATTAGAAAATGTCCTGAAAAAAGACCTAAAAATCAGAAAATGTCCTAAAAAAGACCTAAAAATTGAAAAACGTCCTGAATAAAACACAAAAATTCCAAAAAAATAGAGTCATGTCAGTCAACATAGTCATGTCAATTCAAGTCTTGATTAGTCTTTGTCATTGTCGAACTACGTTGTCTCTGTGCATTTGCTACGTAGGCAAGGCTCATCTTTGAGCCCCCGAGACATTAGGTCAATCCTATTAGGTTTGTCAAAATAAATCATGACTCAATCTTTGGTCAACAAGACAAATTCATTGGTCGTGTCGAACTATGAGGTCTCTGAGTGTATGACGTAGGCAAGGCCATCTGTCAATGAATCCCCAAGGCCACACTAGGTCAGTCCATTAGGGTTCATTGCACAATTTTCTCACACACATGAAATAGTCTTTAAATTTATCATGGTCTTTGTCAAAATTCGAATGAACAATCTACCCAAGAGAACTTCTACAATCTTTCAATCAAGCACGACAATCATCTTGGCATATCAAAATCCGTCAAACTCAGTCAAACTTAGTCAAACTAGTCAAATCTTGCTTACTCTATAGATGTGTCCTTCTGAAGGGTAGCCTGTCATTTAATCAAGCCCTAGGATGTGTCCTTCTTAGGCATCGTCACAGTCATCTGTAATTTTGAGGATTCTCACAACATTCGAGATATGTTCCTCTTGACATCGACAATATTCAGGATGTGTCCTTCTTGAATCTGGCATCTTGGCATCGACATCATTTGGGATGTGTCCTTCCCGAATATTGACATCAACTTGGAATTTTGGCATCAATGTTATTCAGGATGTGTCCTTCCTGAATTCGACAATCTTGACATCGACATCGTTTGGGATGTGTCCTTCCCAAACTTGACATCAATTCGACATCTTGACACCGACATTGTTTAGAATGTGTCCTTCCTGAACTTGACATCAATTCGACATCTTGACATCGACCTTGTTCAGGATGTGTCCTTCCCAAATTTGGTATCACTCTGGCATCGACGTCATTCAGAATGCGTCCGTTCTGAATCTGACATCTCGGCATCATTTAGGATGTGTCCATCCTAAACTTGACACCAATCTGGCATCTTCATATCGTCAACCCTGGCATTTTGACACCAAGACATCTGACATTCCACCACACTTGACAAACTTGACATTTAGACACTTGGCAAGCACTTGGCATATAATTTTATGATGTTTGTTTTTTCTTGTGGCAATCATGATGCTAGTTCTTCGAGGATGTTCTGACAATAGGATTTAGAGGAGCAATGGTGTTTCATGATTTGTCTTGCCTGTTTTTACTGTTTGTGGTTGATTATGACAAAAAGACTGGGGCAATCACTCTCTTAGTATGAGTCATGATCATCCTTGTATGCAACTGCTTGTCTCACGTGATGGTACAACCTTGCACACCTTGGTCTATCTCATATCATGGTGTTTGTTGGCCATTATAATAATCTGCCCAATGATGACAAATATAAAAAATGTAAGCATGAAATTTGGTTCCCTTATCATTTCTTGTCTAGCTTTCCATCTTCATCCTCATTTCTCTTCCACGCTAATATCCATCCCCTTCCAAGTTAATATTTCTTCTATCCTTCACCCTCTAGTCTTATCATCCATTTCGAGAGCACATTTGTGTTCTTTGAACTCACCTGTCCTCTCGAGGGGGCATACACAACCCTCCTCGTCATTCTTCTTTCATTGGGGCATACCCATACCCTGCTGTCACTGGGGCATATTTCAGAATTAAATTTCTTTGACACAATGCGATGAATTACATTATGTCAAAGAGGGGAAAAATGTACACTGAAAAATGTCCCAAGTCTGCGAGCATCATTTTTCTTGGTCGTTGTCCTTCGATAATTGAATAATTTTAATTATTCAATTAAGTTTGACCGCATTCCTCTATTAATTAAATAATTTTTAATTATTTAATCAATTCACCTTCTCATCTTTATTCTATCTTGATCAATTAAAATTATTTAATTGCGTCGCTAATATATCCCTTTCTTCAATAATTAAATAAATCATTTTTTATTTAATTATTTATCTTTCATCTATAGTTAGATAATAATAATAATCATTATTTGACCTTTTATTCTTCTATAATTAAATAATTGTCAAAATTATTTAATTGTGTTTCATTCCTCTCTTTTGGATAAATAATTCAAATTAATTATCCATGTCTAATTTCCACCTCCCCATTTAATTAAATTGATTAATTTAATTAAATGGTCATTTTGTCATTTTATCTAAATAAATAATTTGGATAAATTATTTATTTTCCACTTGTCATTTTCCTCCATTTTGAATAAATAATTTAAAATAAATTATTTATGCACCTCCACTTGGTCAAAGATACCTTGTCATTATTTCATGTCATAGGACCTGCATGTCCCTGTCATAGCCTACATGTCCCTGCATGTCTGTCATAGCCTGCATGTCCCTGCATGTCTGTCATAGCCTGCATGTCCCTGCATGTCTTCCTGTCATGATTCCTCCAAGAATAGCATATTCTTGGTGCATCAATTCTGGACCATTGATCTTGGAATCCTTCTAGAGGATTAATCTCAACCGTCCATTTGAAGGGTTGTCTATAAAAGCAACCTTCCTTCTCCATTTTCAGCTGAACAACTATTCTTCTCCAACTTTCTACTTACAATTTGCAAGTATTTGCACAAGTTAGACTACAAATCTAAGGGAATATTTGCAAAAGGAGAAATAGGAGAGCAAGAGAAGTGATTCAAGTTCAAGCATGGGGAGTATTGTGATTTGATGTTTTAGTTTCCTTATGTTTTCATTGTTTTCTCTTGTTTGGATGTGGTTTAATAGTTTAGTAGTGTTGGTTGTCACTTTGTCTATGCTATTTTATTTCTAATCCCATCTCATAGTTGGTTTTAGGAGCAGGGTATGGAGTTTGAAGAGTTTTTTTCCAAGCCCTAGCCTAACATCTTCATGTGTTAGGCTTAGGAAAGATAGAGAAGTTGTAGGAAAACAATTTGTAGAGATTGGTGGATGATAAAACCTATTAAGTTGGACCCTATGTGACTGGTGAAGACTGTTGGTGAAGATTTTTGTTGAGTAGAGGTTTATTTCCTTGTAGGTGCTTTGGAAAAGTGACCTAATTGGCCTTGTTTTAGGTGTGGCAGACTTGTTTTGAGAAATTTGGTCCAAAACAACCCTAGCCACAAATGAAATATGTTGAATGTAGGCTTAATGGGTATCTAAAAAGGTGTTGTTCTAGTGTTTAAATGGCCTTCTCTAAAGATGCACTTGAAAACCTAGGTTTGGAGACCTAATAGAGGAAACTAGCAATCTTGGGTGAAGTCACCTTTTGATTGGGTCTTGTGGTTTGAGAAGTGCTTGAATAGAGTCAATTCCACCCCTACTCTACATCACTTTCACAAATTCAAAATTTGTAAGACTACTCAAGAGAGAATACCTTGCTTTAATATTACTTTCATAGGCCTTGAGTTTAGCTTTAGTGCTCAAACCATTTGTAGGCATAGTATATCCATTTTGAACTGATTTCAAGACATCATATCCTAGATAATCCTGAAAGCCTTTCATCCTTGTTTTCTAGAATGCATAGTTTGTTCCATCAAATATAGGGATCTCCTTCTAGTGTGCCATCCCAGATCTACCTTAAGCAGTCAAGCCTTCTTCCAAGGAACCTTGCTCTAATACCAATTGTTGAATGCACAATACAACAGAGAGGGGGTGAATCAATTATACCTTAAAACCTCAAAACCCTCATTAACATTCAGATCCACATTCATTCATTAAACCCTTAAATCCGTTATGATGAATTAACATGAAAAGTAAATAACAAAAATTGAAACAACTTAACACCATACAAGAGAACACCAAACTTACGTGGAAAACCCAAAAGGGAAAAACCATGGTGAGGATTAGCTCACAATATAATATATATCAACATTGAATATAATAGGGCTCACTACCAAGGGGCTCATTTCCCCAAAGAAGAAAGGCTCACTACCAAAAGGCTTACTACCAAAATAGAAAAGAAGATAGAGAAGAAATTATACACAGATAAAATCATCTCAATGCAATAGAGAATCCACCATAATAACATCAACACCTTCATAGTCTGATTGAAGAATTGTAGCCACCTTTTGCTCACTGCATCCAGTAAACTAACACATAAAATCTTGCACAACACTTCTCAATTTCACACTCTAACACTTTGCACTTCGCATCATTCACATATCTCGCATCTATCTAAAAATCCTTCAACAACTCAACTCATACTTATACTGTCTTCAACCTTGATACCTTCTCCAAGGTCGGTTATGCACATCAAACATACAAATTCAAATTAGGTTGGTGCTAAAACACTTTAGTGGTGGATAGAAGTGAAAGCAAACCACACCAAACCTTAATTGGGACCCAAGTCTATAACACCACACAACTACACACTTCTATAAACAATATTTATTCATCACAAGTAGTGTAAACACCAGGTTGGTCATTACCAATGCAAACACCATTAAAATTTTAAGTACACGCTTCCTCAATCCCAAGGATGACTTGCAAATCACACACCACGCTTGAGCATGATCTAGAATATTCCTTAGACACCTTGAAATCCAAAAAACTCCTTCACAATGACTTTCACCTAAAAGAATGTACACACCTAGTACATTCAAATAACTTTGCTATACATTGTTACTTGGGAAACTGACTTCCAAAGCACCAAACCTCTTGAACCACCATGACTGGAGAAAGATACCATCACTATAAACACTCCTTCAAAACCGCAAGACCTGAAACCTCTCTGTGGAGAAACGTGGAGTAGAAAGATTTCTCCCAGAAACCTCTGCAGTACAAGTTTCCTCTTTTTATCAAATTTTCTCAAAAGCATTTGGAAACAAAGTACCAAAGACACATCCTCATCATCTTTAGCACTTCCACAACACAACTAAACCAACTGCAACATAGTAACTCAACCACATTTCCATAGATAGAATCTTATCAAAGCAACTAATTTCAAAGCATCAACTGCTCACATTCTTGCAACAATCTTATCCAACAATAGACATTAATGACAACACAAGATTGTTAACATCAATGGCAGCACCAACTCCTCATACTTGCAACAATATATATATATATATATATATATATATATATATATATATATATATATATATTCAAATACACATTTCATGCAATGTATGACATTTACGAGAGTTTTATCATTTTAGTTTATTTTGATTAAACGTTCAAGGAGGATCAAAGATGACCAAGCCTAACTTTTCCTATTGATCAATAAGCCTATCAACTTAGGTTTAGCACTTACCGACAAAAACTTAGACTAAATCGACAAAGTTTCACTAACCTATGCAAGTGAGTGTGTGCGCCTACTCAGATAGATATACCAATGGTTCTGATACCAACCTCCTCTCCTAGGTGATACTCTCCCTCCCCCTTTGGAGGGTTTGAACCTTTCCTACATCCAACTTAGAGCAACATGTCCACAGTTAGTTGATAACATATAAATCATATTCATCATGTATCATGAGCATCATTAAAGAATTTTAAAAAGTAATTTCATCATAATGCATATTCATACATTTCATTCATCCATTGAACACCATCAAGACATAATCTTTCCTTAAATCCATATTTACACATAAAGGTAAAATTAATTTGGTAATTTAAAAAATGGGGTGTAACAATACCTTATAGCCTTTCTTAAACAACATGAGGTATCACCTATGCAAGATCTCAAAAGCACCTTGCTTTCTTCTTCATATGTGTCTGAAAGGAAATATATAAATGATTTCTACCATTAATCCAATGAAGAAAGATGTTATATACTATCCACTATAATTTCAATAGCATTTCAACACAACAACACATAACAAGAATAAAATAAAAAACACCCAAAGAAAGAGGCACCAATATACCTTGAGAAAACCCTTTCAAAAAAATCATCCTCTAAAGCATTGAAACTAGTATATTTCTAACAAAAAAAATTATTGCAATAAATATCAAGGCCCAATCCTTGACATGTCCATACAAAAACTTTCAACCAAGGAAGAAACCATACAATATATGACC
Source organism: Sequoia sempervirens (assembly GCA_007258455.2). Lineage (NCBI taxonomy): Eukaryota > Viridiplantae > Streptophyta > Pinopsida > Cupressales > Cupressaceae > Sequoia > Sequoia sempervirens. The sequence goes on along the minus strand of VDFB02000013.1, from coordinate 290,049,310 downwards.
TTATATTTAATTGTGAGAAGTTTTTTTATCTCGATGAGATTAATCTATGAACAAATGAGAATCACATGTCTCACTCCATGCTCTTCAAGATCTCCTAAACAAGCAACTCAATCCTCCAAGTTCTTACACCGAGGTTCACTCATAATGAACATATACTATATTTGAATAATCCTGTCCAAAATATTTTATTTATATGCAAGTGAAAAACAAGCAATGAAAAACTTACAAAATTTTATTGTTTCCATAATTTAATGTCCCAAGCACCAATAATCAATCACCAAGAAAAAATAATCAATGCACAAGAACTTCCAAGGTGGGCACCTAAATATGCCTCCAAAATAGGTGGCATATTCTTCAAGAAACCAATATTGCTCCCTCCAAGACTAGCACCTAACTTTCAATTGCATATGTAACCCAAGAATTTAATACCTTTTATAATACTAAATTTATTTTATAATGATCCCAACCATTAAATTCATTCCTCAAATGATCACAATAAATCATGTTCTCACTAAAGCATGAACCCCAAATATTAAATGCATTTCCCCTAAGTTTCGCCAACATTAAATACATTTGCAATGTTGTACATAAAAAATCCCCCAACAAGATATGTATCTCTCCCAATGTCTGTCATGTCATATAGGCATGGGCCACATCTTATAAAAATATCAAATATTTCTATGCAAGATGCACAACACCTTATCCCAGTATTCATTCGGTTGTATACAATACATAAGGGGCCAAACCTATAAGGGGTCAATCATAGGCAAAACAAGATTTTTGCAATGTTAAAATTTCCTCATAACTAGAATGTATCATCTACACTTATTTCTGCTCACTACCTTTACTAAAACAACTACACACCATGTGCCCCAATTGCACATGAAAACTAGGGTTCTCTACCATCTGAGTGATATTGACCATCACACTAAATCCTGCTTCAACCTATATCCAAACACATTGCTTAAAGTAAAATCTCCTTGTAGGCATGAGTAGCTACCATATTCCTCGTCTTTGAAAGTGTAATCAAAAGAGAAACCACAACCAATCTCTCACCCATCCAACTAACTATACCACAAAATAAGGTAAACACATACCTACATGTAGACCTTCTATATTTTATACTCATAAAAATTTATTAATCCATGTACTTCAACTATTCTACTCAAGGCCCATCCTCACTAGTAACAAATTAAACATTGAGCATGTATACAAGATACCTAAATACCCTTCTCACCATAATCCAACACTCCTTTTCCATATTAGACAGATATACCACCTTAGGATTCCCACTACTTGGGAAATGTTCAACTAAAGAAAACTACCAACTACACTAACATAAAGGATGTGGCTTATATCCTCTATTTCACCTTGCATAAAAGAATATTGAAAACCATTTCATTATAACACCAACAAAGTGTTCTATTTGTGTGTCATACATCACCAAATCCCCATATAAAAAATATCTCCACATCTAACCATTCAACATGAAGGTCAAACACAGTGATAAAACATTAAAAATATAAAGGATGTAATCTTCTCTTCTAGAAAGAATATCCTACCATCAACATCTATTCTCCTATCTAGGGGATTAGTTTTTATCCACTAACCATGCACAATAATTCTCAAACCCATCCTCAAAACTAACTCCACAATTCAAGACCCATAAAAAATAAAGCAAAACCAAAATGCATCTAAAAACTAAGTGGTCTATGGGGTGGAGGCCCTAGAACGATTGGCTAAAGCATCTTTTGTAGACAAGAGGTCATGAAGTCCATTCTCCCCCTCATCCCCATGGTACTGGAGGGTGTGTTGCGCTAGCGTCATCGATTATGTGAGAAAATTTTACTAGGCGCACTACAGTTATAGGGGGGGCTACCCAATTCTTGTAGTATAAAAAAAAAAAAGTGGGCTATACCTATCAAGTTGCATTCTCTACTAAGAATATCTTGAGTGGGGACAAGGAGATCATTCCTCTTTCTACAATGGTTTAAGTCACTCACATTTTCTCTCTGAACAATGACATGCTAAACTCACATCCAACCCCAAGTGTAGGCCCCTCAATCTTCCTATTGAAACTCAATGTGTTACTTATTCCATTATAAAACTTGATCCCCAAAACCCAAAATATCTCCAACCTCATGTCATATTTATTTATAAATAATAAGTACCCAACCAATCATATCATGCCTACCAAACTCTAAACTCTAGTAATGTAATATCCAAGAGTGTAACTCTCCAACACAAAATGATCACAATACACAACACTAGAATATTAACCCAATACCATAGCTAATTCTCCCACTACATTATGAATGTGGACTCTAGGAATTCCTTATCGCTCCATTATTTGCATCTTCATAATAGAAGATCATATATCTCTAATTGGTACATTTTCTCAAAAGAAACTATATCATACCAAAACTCTTACTTGCAAACCACATTCCACCAAAGAAAAATGTCCTCAATATCAAAAGATCATCTATCAAATTGATAGATCCACCTCACTACCAAAACTCCTACTAAGAGTTTTCCAAAGCTACACATGGCGTTGTGATAAACATCCTTGTAAATTCACAACCATACCATGTTGAGATTCTCACTATACATAAAAGCCTCCCATGGCATTGTGATCACTGTCTTCAAGATAGAAGATAGCATAACCAACTATATACCAACAAAAAATATCCCACTAAATTGTGATCTAGAGACTCTTATCATAGCATAGTCCATGTCCTCAAAACCTAAATACAATGCTTCCTTCTTCATGTGAAGACTTTAAAAGACTTCTCAAGTATCCAACTTCATGCCTCTCTAAAATTCAACATGTCAATCTTCAATTATGGCTAAAGGTGAAAAAACTAGAACTTGTAACTTCATGATATCCAAACTATCTAAACCAAATAACTAAGATTCTCAAAAAATAACTAGCAAATCATCATCACCATTATTATGGATAATCTCACTTTTGCACACACATGACACTATCAGCACTTCATGTATCCACTCTCGAGTTTTGTATGCAACATGTAGGTACACAAACATGGCACACACAACCTCATACTACACACATGTAGCCTCCAACAAAAATAATAGAACCATGACTAGGGCTCCCACTAAAGCCAAAGTAAACCACAAAAATCACAGATGTCAAAATAGTGCTACTTGGATCTACCAAATTATGTAAATTCTTCCCATGGCGTGAACATCAAATCTAAAGTACCCTCATATCCAAAGACTAATGAATAAGCCTCTAACTGTACTCACAAGCATTCACATAAAACTAAAATTGTTTTCATCTAGACAACCCTCAGAGATTAAGATCAAAAAGAAATCTTCCACATGTTTACATAATCATAAATTTTAAACAAAAAATATGTAAAATGACCCATGCTAGGAACATTCATGCAAATATGAAACTATTCCCATCTAAACAACCCTCAAGAATTACAATCCCAAAAAAAAATCCATGGATCTACTAAAGCACATATATCTTAAACAAAAAAATTACAAAGTCAACCATTCCATAAGTGTACATGCAACTTTGAATCCATTGATGCATCCAAAACACCCACAAATACTTGGACCAATTATTCACATTCTAAATGATGAAATATCATAAATTTGCAACATGTAAGTAAATACATCCATAAGGACCAAGGGTTGTCTAGGAGCTCTAGGCCACAAAATAACCAACTCCATCAAGAACATGCAACTAGAAGAACTAAGGGTTGTCTATGAGTTCCAAGTCAAAATCATTGGATGCCCAACTCCACAACCTCTATATGACCAAGTATCCAAGGAGTTGTCTAGGAGTTTCCAAGTCACTAGATGACCAACTTCTCAACCTCCACATAACTCAAGACATATCCCATACAACTAAATATGAGCTCTAGCTCATCACATGACCAATCTAATAGTGTAAGAATAAACTCCAAAGAAGCTAGCAATGTGATCCACAATCAATTTGTCATGATCAAGAAAATCATCCATCCTATGTGTTGTATGCTCAATATGTGTTTCATTGAGCTTCTTCACCTCCACAAGTTACAAATGTTCATCGTAACTATCCCTAAAATAAGACCAACTACAACAAACTCTGAATTAAACAAAAATTAATACCACAAAACATCCCCTCATTTATCCCTAAAACAAATTCTAATACTAAATATAAAAACATTTCCACCATTAAACCTGCAAAGAAAGATACAACCCTTAATCTAATTCTAGCAACATTCCAACTTATCGGTTTGAAATGTTGTACCCGAAGTGATTGGTAGGCTTGAGCCTTTCATATTGTTATACGAAAAGGACCCCTACCCATTTTCCCTTGGAGCAGGGAGCGACTTTTTGTGGAGGGAAGCTTTTGTGGCATAAGAGATGGTTGCTAGTTGGAACCAGGACCCTTAATAAAATCTTTGAGCGAGTGAGCACAACTAACAAGAAATAAAGCAAGTGAGAATTGCTTTCTGTGCAAGTTTCTCCGATTTCCCCATGCTCCAGATCCGGGTCTTAACTACTACATAACCATAAAATCCTATATAGAGAAGGGCATGATTAGTAATACGCTTGCATGGGCCGCTATAACCACCAAAATACACTCTCATTAGAAGTCGAGTGTAGAGGTAGAGGTCCCATTTCGTAACGACCAAGTGATCAAAGGTGTGACCTCACTCATCGGCTTGGGGGCACGGGTTCATCATTGTTGCTTTGTCATGGAGAAGAATGTTGATTGTCAATACCAACAACATAATGTTGCCTTCCCAATCCCTCCCTCCATGCTCCATGCAACCAACCAATATAATGTCAAGATTTGAGTCTTAACATGAAGAAACCATGCAAGATATGACCACTTACAATAGTGAACAATCAGAATTGCTATCCCCATGAGACCAACCCAAGAACAAATAACAGCCACACCCCAATCCATGTTCCTCCATATCTCAACAAGCAACTCAAGCCTCCAAGGACTTACACCAAACTTTACTTACAATGAACATGTATAAGAAAAGGATAACTCCATCTTGAAAGCCTTCATTTATAGGCAAGAGAGAAATAAGCAAGGGAAAATTTTATAGGCAAGTGAACAACAAACACGAGAAAACATATTTGTTACCACCATTATTTAATGCCCCAAGCACCAATAATCAATACATGAGTATATCCAAGGTGGTTGTCACCAAAACAAGTGACAATGCATTCTCCAAGGCATCAATATTGCCCCACCAAGCCTAAGATCCAAGTTTGAATCAAATATGTAACCCAAGCAATTAATTCTTTTTACAATATTTAATGCATTTTGTAATGATTTCCAACCATTAAATGCATTCCTCCAATGGTGTAATGCCCCTCTGTGTTTGGATTTTGCTTGAGGTATGATTAATTTTTATTTTGAGTTGTTTGAATAAGGTTGAGATTTAAATTTTGAATTAAATAAATAATTAAACAAATCAAGTTTGAAAATAGATACTTCAATAATTAATTTAAATTAAAGTAAATTGTTATGCGATAATGTATTTTATAATTAAAATGTAAAGATAATTATTGTTTAATGATTGAATTTAATTAATAAAATTAAAAGTGAGAAAATATTAAAGAAAATAAGATATTAAAATTAGTATTTAATTTTGAATGAGGATAAAAAGACAAAAAAAACAATTAAAAAGGATAGAAGGTTTCTTATGCAAGTGCATGCACAGTTTCAAACTTATTGTCCAAAGAGAAACTGAAAGGTTATTGAAGATTATTATAATTTTATTTTCGAGGAAAAGATTGGTCTTCCGGGTGGAAATAATTATTCCTTTTTAGGGGATCATTCACTCATTCATGGATGCATGGGGTTTTTGGGGAAATTGAAAGAAAAAAAGAAAGAGAAGAAATGGTTTTGGGTCTGCAAAACTAATTCCTTGGCTATAGATTTTATGGGAAGTGTTTCCTACTTTTGCTGCTATCATGCACCTTATCTGTGATTTTGTTTATTGTTACATGTAATCTGACTATGCGGTATTAGGTTGGCAATCATTATGTATATATCGTGTGATGTTTAGGCATTAAGGTATATTTTCAATTTTATGTATGTAATCATTTTATAATCTGAAATTGTAGCACTCAAAACAGCGTTATGACCTTAGTATATATATAAATGCATAAAAATGAAACACAAATAAATATACATTTATTCGTATGATATTAATATTTAGATGATTGTTTTTCGATATTTACAAGTTAACAAAGTAAATAGGAATACATACTAAGTTGGGAAAAGCTCACTTGTTGTGATAGTTAATTTAATAGGGGAAAATGATTTACTTGTTTTTAGATAATTGTAAAGACAGTTTAAACAAATGGTTAGGACATTAAATTATTACTTAAAGGTGGGAATTTTGGAAATAAGTATTTATAGTATTTAACAGAGTTGCAGTATATATGTTATGTACTTTTTGAAAAGATGCTTTCTTTATGTGTTTAGAATATACGTTTCTAGCTGATGAGACTTAGATTTGCAATTACTAATGTTTTATTCATATAAATCTATGAGTATATATATATGATTAGTATGGTTGGTTAATGGTAAATAAGGTTTTGTTCCTCATATGAAATAGGTTAGATAATTTTTTATGTAAATAGATCGCTTATTTTCTCTCAATCGTGGCTATTTTATAATTTGAAATATTGTATTGTAAATTGCATTTATATGTCATATATATATATATATATATATATATATATATATATATAGATTGTAAAGGATATCTATGTTAGGCATGCCAATTGATTAAGTATATAATATATGGTGAATAGATTTGAATATATATATTTAATCTTTTATGAAAATAGTCTCTACTTAAATTGTAGTAAAATTTATTATTATTATGGGGTATTTCATATTGGAAGTATTATATTTAAAGAAATAATTGATTTCTTGTTTTGGAAGATATGTTTAAAATGAATTAGAGTACCTCTAGTCAATAATTGAATGTATGTTCCCTTGTGAATTATTTAATGGTTTATTTTTGTAGTTTGGGTAAACTTGAATTATATGAGTAGAATTGAAATAGGTTTATCTAGTTTCGTTAATGATTTAAATGATTTCTCAATGAGTGAATAGACAAATTGTAAATGATGATTTAAAGGTTCTTTGAAGTTTTATTAATGCTTTTGGTTGGTTAGTGGAAGTAATCTATGTGTGATAAGATATGTGTTGAGAAATTTAGAAAAAGCATGATTATATAACTTCTTTATTGATTTTAAAAGACTTCGTAATGAATAAACAAATAGAATACAATTACTTGTTATTGTTCTTTATGATTCTTACCTGGTATGTATCCATGCTCTTTTAAAGGTGGATTTGATGGTTCCCTTTTGATGTATCTTCCTTTTAGTTATTTCGTTCTAAAGAGATTTTTTTGAATTTGTGATGAAATCTATTTGGGGGAACCTGTGTTGCTTCATTTTACCCTCGTTGTGGGTTTATGGGTAGTCGTTCTTCTTGGGCTTCAAGAGGAGGGGAAAGAATATGTTGCTTCATAATTGATTTCCATTTTGGCTTTGAGAATGGTTTCTCTTATGCTCGTTTTGATATTGGTGGGTTAAGCCTTGCACTTCAAAAGTGGTTTTCTTTGCTATGAAGTTCGAGCGTGAGATGGTGCATGCCTCACATGGTAATTGATATTTTGTTCAGTTTTGGTATCTTGTGCAAGTTGGCTTGCTCGTTTGTGATTTTGAGATTTTGTTGCCAGTAAGGGGGAGTGGCTCTCAATGGGGGTCCAACGCCCAAAGTGGCTGGTCCAAGGTAACCCTTGAGAGTTTAATCAAGTGATAATTAATTAATTAGGGGGTTGGGTAGTATCACACATTAATTCAGATAATGTAGCCTCACTCATGTGCCCAAGTGCTCCTTTAGGCTTGGGATGAGTGGGAAGGGCTGGAATGGCAAGATCAACGGTCTTGTCTCTGCATAGTAATTTTGGCAAGGTATGTTGATCCCGCATAGTGGCATGCGGGTCTGGTGGCCGGTAGAGGTGGTCAAGGTGATCCAGTAGCCTAGGAAGGTTACACCAAGGTAACCAATAACACCTATGCAATGACACTCCATCCTTTAGCAACTGTGTTTATCTATTGTTTCCCCTTATGCCTTTGTTCCTCTAGAAGCAGATGTCTTGTTTTGTGGGTTCTCTTGTCGTGGAGTCATGTTGCCATTGTTCTCCTAACTGTTTTGGTTGAGGATCCTTCTTGTCAACTCCTAGCATAGGGGGTGGGTCTTCAGGCCCATGTGGTCAGGTGGAATGTGCTATGCACCCCATTGGGTCCCCAGTCATTGATTGAGTTGTGTAGAGATTGTACCAATTGCAATGACACCAGAGATGCACCAGTGTTGAATGTTGATATGGAACTTTGTATTAATATGTTCCAGATGTAATTCATCCTTGTTCTCTTCCCAGTTCATGTTGGGAAGCAACATTGTAATTTTGTAATCCTTGAATAATGTACCTTCATGATATAATGTTTTTTCCATGTTCATGTTATCTTTTGGTTACTGGTGTATACTTACCTTTCATGTGATGTAATGATGTTGATTCAATTGTAATGCAGTCATGTAACCCCAAGGGACTTTTTTATATGTTGTGTATGTATATTTACATTTCAAGTGTTGAATGTTAATATTAAGTTGTATGTTAGTTAGTTGTTAAAAAAAATGTGTCATAAATGTAAGATGTACTAGCTTCCTTCGGGGTTGCATGGAAAGGCATTACAAATGGTCTCAATAAACCATATGCTCACTAAACCATCACCCTTCAAATATTAAATATAGTTCCCCCAATGTGCCTATCTTATCCTATTTTTTATAATTCATGTGATGGATCAAAATACCCACGTTTTGACTCTTGTGTTTCCCCTTATCCCATTTTGTGTGTATGTTCTACCCCTTCATCTCTCATGCATCTACATAAGACCACCAAGGTTTCTGAGTGTGAAGGCATGGAAAATATCCTAAGTCTGTGTAAGCTATTAGAGTTGTAGAGTTCCCCTCCCTAACATGCCTCTCTTTTGCAATCCAATTCTCTACTTTTGTTAGGGTTTTGGACTTTCCCATCCAATTCCCTCCACCAATTCCCCACCTTCATTCCTACCTTCATCAAGCCTTTGGAGTCTCCCCTACCATCATGCATCTCCACCATATCCCACCTCTTTTCATTGTTCATACTCACCTACCTCATTGCACACCCAGAGCTTCATTAATGTCCAAAGTGATAATGTGTCTTCTAGAAGGGCACGTATCAACACAAGCATAGTATTCAATTTTGAGGACACAGATCCCTATGTACCTTTGACTAAAAGGGGAAGGTGGTTTTGATTAGCACTAATGCATTAGTTAAGGTTTGAAATGTTATGGGACCATCACCATTACTATTGAGGACTATGCAACTCACAAGGGACATTCCACCATACTTCCCAAGCACATTTTCACACACGTACATGTGATTCTAGGCACAATTCAAAAGAAAATGGTGTCATGTACCAACCTGAAGTGGTAAGCCATTGTTACATATTTCCATACCCTTTCTTGGTGTCTTAAGGATTCAAAGGCTTGATTAAATTATTATTGATGAAAAAAACACCAACTTTAACTACAACTCATTATGAACCCTCATGTTCAAGCATTCGAATCTAAGGACGAAAACCCACATATCTATAGAGGTCAAAGGATGAAAACCTCTCTTGGTTGAGGTTCAATCTCACTTTGAGATTGTATTAGAGCTTTAATGGAGATGGAAGCCTAGTTGTGCACAGTTGATCCAAATTGCAAGTGGTAGTATTGTAAACTTTGTATTTGTAATTAATTGTGGTTGCTATGTGGCATTTTGTAATGTATCACAAACGTGATAATATAAAAAATTCCTTATGATTCATTTTTCCTTTGCGAGCTTAATTATAATCTACATTTAGCATATTAGAGTAGTACTTAAATATGTAGTCTATTATCTTGTTATGGACCAACTAGTAATATTAGGGTTTGTCATTTATGATAAAATAATGAAAGTATGAAGCATTAAATAATTCATTAATGTGTGTTTACATTAATATAGTTTAGGGTTTATAAGGGGCTAGTTTTAATTATTTAAGATCAAATTTTAAATAACCAAAAATATTTCCATAAATACTTGTTCAAGGAAATTATAGTGGTACCAGAGCTAGTTTCCCTACCAACTTGTTCTTCTTCCTAGAGTTAAATCTTTGCATGCAAAATTTTTATGCATTTTAGTGGAAAGGCTATCAAGTATCTTCAAACAGAGATCAGAAAACAAAGGCATTGCTCAAGAATTCTAGAAAGTAAAACTCTTCCTATAAGAACAATTCTAAAATAGAGTATATGCTAGAAAAAGAGAAGATCAAGAACCCTAAGGCTTGGATTGAAAAAAATATTGATATGATATTGGACATGTTGGCACAAATGCTTCACAAAATGGACAATAACATGAATGTCCCTAAGAAACAAACTAGTGAGGGGGACACTTATGTAGAGGAGGGGGACTAGCTACTCCAGGACTCTAGGACATGGGAGAGTTCTAAGCAATTGGTTGCCCTGATCTACCTCAAATTTGGTAAGCGAATTAGGAAGGTTAAGATGATAAGGTTGAAAAGGAAGAACAATCTAGTTGTTGTTATCCTTCTGCTAAACTGAATGTTTCATGGGGTCAGGAGAGCTTATTTTGAGAGTTCAATCCGCTACCCAAATAGCTCACTGTTTGAGGACAACAACATGAACTACAAACTCCAATGTGACACTCTAGCGTCTCAGATGTGTGTTGGCATCCATATAGACAAATGGTCTTAGGAATAAATTAAAACACTGGAAAATCAACTAACTTCCTAACTGCTAAGGTTTTATACTACGATAGATTATTGAGAAAGTGTAAAATTGAAGTAAAACAAGAAGAATATTATGTCTAAACTAAGCTAGAATTGATGAAGAGAAGGTGAGAGAAGCGGATTTTTCTATGCAAGAGTTGAATCTTCAAAGAGCTCTAGGAGAAAAGACCTACACACACAAGAACAGGAAAATGTTGGGGTTGTTTTTAAAGGACTACCTCAGTCAATCCCCCACTTTGGTGTTTCCACCTCCACAGACAGCTAGATAGTAATAGTATATGGAAAATGATGTAGAAATAGAAAGGAAATAGTACTAAGAGGAATCACCAACAACAAGTATGCTACACAAAATACTCAAAGTGATGTAAATGTCAATATAAATGGACAATATCACCTCCACACCCACGAGCACTCAAGGCAAGTAGTGGAAGGAGAGAGCTTGCATGTCCAACAATAATGTTGTCACAACAAATGAAGTGTAGGTGTTAGCTCCCCAAATCTGCACCCTGTTTGCTAAGCCTTGAGTGAACTTAGCAAATTTGGACTAACATGGGACTGCTTTCAGGTTGTGGGTAACCTATTTGAAAGCAAACCTCTAGTGATAAGGGTTGTCTTTTGCTTTTGATGCCACCTAACTACTTAATCTCTGAGATAAGGGTAAGAATTTTTTATAAAATAAACCTAATGTTGGAAATAAACTAAGGTGATGCACCAAAACAACCTAGACCTGCTAATAGCCTTACACATTCAAATTAATATCTCAAAGCTTAGCTCACACAACTCACTTTCCAATGCAGTTCACATCAACAATTTATAAGGTCTGTAACAGTGTTTTCAAGAAGGAAAAATAGATTTCATAGTCAATAACACCACTAAACAGCACAACTTATAACCTGTAAACATACATTTTCTGTCAAATGGATGCAAGAAACATGGGACAAGTTTGCAAGGAAAATTGACTTTTCACAAAACAGACTAATCAACCATGAATGGCCTACCATAAAACATGAAGAGAGAAGATTAAAATGCCCCAATTTATTAATTCAAAGTGCTTACTGTATAATAGGTCTGTCTGAGTTACAATGCAGCTCCATGAAAATAACTCCAAGAAAGTAAGTTGTCCTCCTGTTGGAAAAGAAAGAACCCCCTCAAATCTTCAAAATGAACATACTTAAGCCAAAACCCACCAAAACCTCTCACAGAAGTGTTTCTAAAAGATTCTGGTTAGATGAAATAGAAAAGGCCCCAAAAGAACCTTCTAGAACTCTCCAAAATGTCCTCCATATGAAGAAAAATTAGGCCAAGTCAATAGTCACCCCAAAATTGTGATAAAAAATGCCTCCAGATGGCCTCCTTTTCACCAAAATAGTCAAAACATCATCCCACACATCTCACACTTCTACAAGTCATCATTGGTCCTCATATAAGACTTGACCACATTCTCCATCATGCAATATGTGTGTTTTTTGAAAACCCATGGCTTTTAAAACATTAAATATAATGACCTTATTAAGTGATTCATAAAACATCACTTAACAAGTCACTTTACAATCAAGCATAAGACAAAGGGCCCCACCATTAATATGTATTACATTTGCATTTAAAAGCAACTGAAAGTGATTTTCAAATCACTTACATGATATTTTCAAAAATTGAAAACAATTGCAACATATAATATCATATCTCAAAAGCCCCCAAAAGTTTCAAAGCACTTGACCATCAACCTACCTCATTTTGCACTCTTGATCACACATGGAAAAACACATGTTTGCAAAGGCATTATAGTCTTCAACAGTTTGGCCAATAATGGTCGACCTCCAAATTCCTTGGAAAGTATATTCCAAGTCACATGATGTTGGGAAAACATAAGGCATATCACATAGGTCATGATACACTCAATATTGCATTGCTAAGGACTTATCATAAAGCTGAAACAAGGGGAAACACCCCAAGGCATAAAATGCCTAATGTAATAACATATGAACCAAATTGATGACTTAGCAAAGTTTGAAAAATTTGGGAAAACGACTAAGGCATAAAATGCCTAAGTGAGAACACACATATGTTTCAACGCCCCTTGCATTTATCATATGTTTGATTTTAAAATAGAGGATAAAAAATCCCATTGGTATCAAACATGGGTCAAACCCTAATCATTAACACCCAAATGATGGAAAAAACAAATACCATCATTTGGTCACTTGAAAATCTGAAGCAAGGCTCTGCCACCATGGGGTTTGGAAAAAACACAGGAAAATGGTGCTAACTAGTTTTTTGGTGATTCATTGATGAGAAACCGAGGTAAAATGCTCATTCTGAAGCTTGAAAATTGCATTTTGATATCATTTGGAGGTCATTTCTATAACTTAGAGGTCGCAGTCTATAGCATTTTGATGAACTTTGCTTCATTTTCTTGTTTTCTATTGTTGCTCTCATGTTTGACAGCCGCCATGAGAAGCTTGTATGAAGCTTGATAGGAATTTTTGAGTGGAAAAACTTTGCACATTTCGATGCTCGAGCTCAAGTAAGCTCCCAGCCGACTTTGCATTGACATTTTCCTCCTTTTATGCGCAAGAAGAGCTCGAATAGAAGCTTTTAAATGTCTTTCATTTTGTTTAAACTCCTGTGATAGCATTTGAAATACTTCATTATCTATAGTTTTGAACAAAGTTGGTGCTTATTCTATTGTTTTCAAAAGAATAATGGCTCACTGACCGCAGCCTGTGAACAGGGAAAAAGTGTCTTTTATGTTCATTTCCTGAAAACCCTCATGTATTCTTTTGATTTCTTCTTTGTACTAACAAATCTTTGACAACCTAGATGGGTTACTGGAATGTAGAAGAAGAAAGAACCTGTTGTGGCTCGACCTCCATTTTTTCAAACTGGGTTTTCTACACATTCATGATTTCTGCTTCATTTTGAATTTTAATTGCAAATCCCTGTTTCAGGTTTTCTATAGCATGATAACCAATGAAACTATAGTTGTATTTCAAAAGACCCAAGTGGGTTACATGATTTATTTGAAAATTTTAGATTTTTTGCAAGAAATGTAGATGATTTTGTAAATTCTCTCCATTTTTCTGTAGAAAATAGCAATGTTGCTCTATTTTAAAAAAAAAAACCCAGGTGGGTTTTCCATATTTTGCAGAAAAAGGTCAATCTTGACCATGACCTATCAGAAACACATGAAATGGCTTTCATTTTCTGATCCCCGTAGGACATTCTCCATTTTTCCATTTCTACATCAGATTTTCATGGTGAGCCCATATGGGTATTTTTTCAATTTTCCAAGCAACTTCAGATTTTGTTGCAAAAAATGAGGAAATGTCATTGTACATTATGGGTAGAATGAAAGCCCCAATTTGTAGCAAAATGTGTCTTTTAGTGGGAATTTAACTGGGTTTTCTATAGCACTTCCTTTCCGTAGAATTTTTTTGAAAACAAAAACCCCAAAATGGGTTTGGTCACTATGAATAACCTATATTCTACACTTCATGGTCACTGTCCTTATCAATGTAAAGCTCCTTGAAAGTTGACCTAGCAGATGCAAATCTTGAATTAAGCTCCCCTCACTCTTCTATAGATTCTTATTTCTTTCAAGAGGATGTATTCCTAACTTCAGGATAAAGTAGGAATGGGAAAGTGTTGCTCTTCAAGAAGAGCATGATTACACTTTTTCACAATTGCAGCTGCAATTATCATTTTCATTTCTTCTCCACAACTTTGTATAATCTTTCATTGGTTGTTTCATCCCATTGTTTATGCATTGAATTGACCAAACTACTCATTAATTGGTGACTTACCTTGAAGCACATCTATGTCTGTCAATGCACATGATTGCCCCATTAGAAGTAATGGTTTCCACTGTTTTGATTGAATCTGGGACTGCTCCTTACTTATGCTCTGAACTTGTTGTGAATGGACTATATTTCATGTCCTCTGATGATCATTCTTATTCCTTGCATTACATGTAGAGACACTATCACAACAATATCTTTTTTATAGCAGTTCCATAAGTACTTTCTTTATGTAATGACTGCACCTTGCATTCACTGTTGATTTTATTTTTCAAGTTCATAGATAATCATGAAGATAAATCTGTAACCTTCAATGGCAGTGTTCTTATTCATGACTATGCTTTGTTCAGTAAAGCACCATGATTCTTGATGGTTTCAACAATTGAATTTCATGAGCTCCTCTAATTCAATCAAGACCACTACCATCTTTAATATCAATGCTCTTCCTTTATTTGTAATATGCTTAGAGGCATCATTTTCGGAGGAAACCATTTGGCAACTTGCTCAAACATTTATATGAGAGTATAGAGAATACCAAACCCCTGTTCCTTGTGTTATGGCATAGCAATTGTATCTTGATCACATCATATGAGGATTCTATTGTTGTCATGACTTCTGTAATGACATATTCATGATAGGCATATATCTATGTCAACTAGAGTTGATGTTTCTTGAATGTCTTTGCCTTTTATGCCTTTCCTTAAAACACCATGCATTGAATGTTATCTGGCAACTTTTTTGTCTAATGTTTGATTGAGAAGGCCTTGAATAGAGCCTTGTGAAACTTCAGATTTTGTTTTGTGTTGTTGTCTTGTTTGACATGCTTGGAATGCTTTCAAGCTTATCATGTTCTCAATCTAAAAGACAACATATAACTTTCATTCATTTAACTTATGAGGGTAGAAAAATAGATGGCCATGTTTATTTGTCATGAAAACACTTATGCTCTATGTTGAATACTCCCCCCATGCTTGTCAATTTGTAAGTTCCTTGATGTATATGCAACTGATGTTTGTTGGTAGTTGGTTGTACTCCTCATTGCATGGCTCATTTGCTCCATTTTTTAATATAGTAGCTACCTCTACTGTCATGTAGTATACATTTATCACTGTTGTCCTTCATGAGACCACTGTAACATGCATTGTTGGTTGTCCTTATCAATGACAATGACCTTTACCTATTGCATTCATTTTCACAAGCACACCTATGAATGAACAATATTAAACCCCTTTGCCTGATGTAGCTCTTGAAAAGGTGTTGTCCTTGTACTTGTATCATGACCTTGATTCAACCATTGCTCTTTCTTATGTTATGTGTAATAAATACACACAGTCTCCTCATTTTAACTTTATTGGACAACCATATGTCACATATGTGGGTGACCTAACAACTCACCTTCCTATGTGATGTGTCTTCCCAATAGGGTTATGGTGAGAGGGGCTTGACAACAACTTGAAATGCTTCTTCATTGTTTAAAAGATGCATAATTGAACTTGATGCATCTATGAAGTCACTTCCTTTATAAACAGATCATGGATCTTCTTAAGAGGATTGAAGGACATATCAACACAATATGTTGCATCTTTTGAATCTGATAATGAAATTTGATCAACTGGTGTGATTCCATATTGATTTACATTGATAATAGATAAATCTTTGATCAAGCTGCTCAATTTCCTTTTCTTTAAAAGCATGTTGAGCTCTACCCTTGTGGGAGCCACATTTACCCCACATGTTGTATTTGATCTGAATTAGAATAGTAACCAGACTTGTCCTAAATCTACACATGAAGCAAACAGTTAGAAAATAAGTGCATGTGTTGGATGTGTTTGATGACTTCGTTGTTTACCAAGACATCCAAGGTTTGCATGCTTATTTAATGCACTTATGGATTAGTTTATACATGCATAGGTAGGTGTGTATGTAAGGATTGAATCTTTCATTGCTTAGAGCCTCGCTCTAATATCATTACTTTTTCAGATGCAAGGGCTAGGAACACTACAGAGCTGGGGAGGACACAAGTAGTTCGAGGTAGCAGCAACATGGAAGCGGGCAACTTGTAACCAGTCATTCTTAGGCAATGACTAGTTCCATTCTTATATGCACATTGTTTGTTTTTACTTATCAATGTATAAATTGTTTTCATATTTTGATGGAATAAGTAAAGTTAGTCCCTTGGCTTGTGAGGAACATGTACACTTCAGGATTATCAATAAAAGATTACATTTGTATATCTATGATTCTCTTTCTCATTTGTTGTAATTGCAACATTGAAATGACAAAATGTAATCTACTTCATTTGACAATCACTCCTTCATGCATATTGAAACTAGCATTTTTATGGTTTATCTTTTGAATGTTTAAACAACATGAAAAGAACAAACACTAAGTTACCGGATTTCAGCTGAAAGCTAAAAATCAAGTAACAATAGGATCCAAGAACTGGTAGCTTGCAACCACAAAAGAGTGATGTAGAAGCTTGAAAGTGTGAGGATGGAGCCAAGAGTGTGTAAAGAATCAAGAAGTGCGAGAGAGAAGTGAAAGAATGAGAAATAGACCATTTGAACTTGCAAAAGGAGGCAAAATACCCATTTCTCAGTGGTCAATGGAGGAAGAGACGTTACAGTTTGTCACCAATGTAGAAATGTAACGCCTTTGTGGATTCCAAAGGAAGGAATTCTATCAGGACAATAGTGCGGTGCATGGACATTCGTGCGGCACACGCACGTCCTCAACAAGGATTCCTCCACCGACACGAAAAATGAGCTACCGAGTGGATGGAAAAAGCTGGCAGATGTGGAATTACATCATTGTATTTTTGTTTTCTAAGTTAGGGGTGATGTAAATGGGAAATTTTCCTAGGGGTGCAAACTTGCTCCATTACATTTTTCCCCCACTTTAGCGAGCATGCATGTTGGTGCAAATGCGAGGTAAAGTAGAAAGAAGTTGAAGAGAATATGCCTGAATTATCGAGGAAGCAGATCTTCGATTTGGTACACCCAAACATGTAGAAGATAGCTCTATAGGTGCTCGGTCCCACAAGGAAACCTTGTTGTGAAAGAGAGAGATGGCTCCACAAGTACTCAGTCCCGCGAAAGGTGAACAAAGGCTCTACAAGTGCTCGCTCCTAAAAAATTGGCTCTACACGTGCTTGATCCCACAAAAGATGAACAAAGGCTCTATAGGTGCTTGGTCCTACAGAGAGAAAGCACTTCACAAGTTCTTGTTCCCACAAAGGGGGCACCACAGTTTCTCGGTCCTATGGAGCGTGATGTAAAAGGACTCCCTAGGTGCTCTGTCCTGAAGAGTTGATGCAAAGGCCCTTGCAAGTGCTTGGTCCTATAAGGAAAGCTCGAAAAGGTGCTCAGCCATCCAAGCTTAGTTGTAAAATTGGCTTTGTAGGTGCTCGGTCCTACAAAGCAACATGTTATGTTGCAAACAAAACATGTTAGGTTGAAAAAATCACACAGACATGCACACATATCGCAGAACAAGCTATTGAAGGAAGAGTTTTCAAAGGGTTCCCTCAGGAACCCTTCAAGATAGCAAGGGGTTCATAGAAAGGGACACTCCAATTGAAAAGCATGACATTTTTCGTAAATGATTATGTCATCAAAGGATCGTTTTGAAAGATCTCTTTTGTCAAGGAATCTGATAAAAATAATTTTCTTTTGAAAGAAAGATCTCACTAAGGGGATTCATTGGCCACCAAATTCACCTTATTGAAAATCATAGAAGTAGTTGTGATCGATGGATTAGTATGGGTTAATCACACTTGATCCATGAATAATTGAAGTGTGATTTAGCCACTAAACCTCAGTCCCAATAAAATCATTCAATGTAAATTGAAGTGGAAGCCATTAAAACTTAACATGTTAAACTACAAAAGCTTTTGAAATACCTACTCTAATCCATTGAAACTTATTCTATTAGAGGATTGGTGTCGTGTTGATGTGAAATGACGACCTTTTCCCAATCTCGTGATCAGTGAACCAATTTTAGTTGATTCTATGGAAGAGAATCGATGAAACCATTATGATTGATGTATGAAAACCTAGTTTATGCTAAAAATGAACATGATGCAAGCTAAGTTACCATGATTTTATGCTAAAAATGATCTATTTATACTATTGCTAAGATAATCTAAGCTAAACCTATGCTAAAAGATGAAAACCCTAATTCATATACAAATTAAGATGGATGCATGGAAGCCGCTAATGGATTCTCTAATCTATTATGCAATTAAAGGGTATGTGCAGGATCATCATGGAAAAAAAGGGCCCTTAAGTGGCAAAAAATTCAGAAAAATTAGAGTTAGGAAACTTGACGTAAAAATTTGAATAAGTTATCTATATTATTTCAAAAATATGTAAGAATAGAATCTGTAGCAAATTGAATGCAGTTTCTAAACTACTAGGTTTTTTTTTTAAATCTATTTGGTGAAAATTCAAAATTTCAATTGAGTAGTACTTAAATTTGGGAAAAATAAGAAGTAGGTGTCTGTCTAACCACCTAACCACAATAAAATGATAAATTTTTTATAATATTTTAGATATAAGTAGAGGACTCATGTCGATGTGATCCATATTTTTTGTAATTTTTTCCAAGTAAATAATTAATTATGATTTTTTATTACAATTTTTAAAAAATATAAAACTTGTATGTCTAACCACCTTAACTTGTCAAAACTTCATAAAATTCAATTTATTTTTTTAATATTATAGTATGTGAAGCATAGAATGTTACAGATGTTTCGTATTCATAAAATGTGATACCATTTGAAAGTTATAGATGTTTTTCAATCAGCCTATCAATCAAGACTTTAGTCATAATTCAAATAGAAAATGAATAATAATTATTTATTAAATTCAAAGTATAATTTATATTGGTGGAAAGTTGATAATATCCTTTAAAAACCCTTTTCGTTTCATCGATTTTGGGTAAAAAAAAGTCATTAGCCACATACCCATCATATCGCCACGTTTTGGCCCATCATGATCCCGCACATACCCTAAAACTAACTAAAATAAGCTAAAAAGTGAGTAAATATGAGAGTATGGATGAAAGTGGATTCAATAGCATAAGTTTGCAATTGAAAGATGGATCCATTTGTCTCCAAATAGTGACCTATTTATATGAGAGCAAATGAGGAATGAAGGATTGAGATCAGAAATATTAATCAACGGTCCAAGATGAAGGGGATGAGATGCATGGATCATGGATTCTCATCAATGGATGAGAATGCATGATAAGATTTAATCAAGGGCTCACACTTACCTCAAACAAACACACTTTTGATCTGCTCACACAAGTCAAAGGTAACTTGTTCAAAAGGTTAAAGGTTTAGCTTGTTCAAGAAGCCAAGTGAGATGATTGGGGGAGAGGGAATATTCCTTTTGATGAGGAAAAAAGGTAATTTACAAATTAAAACAAAGTCTTAATTGTGCAAAAAGGGGATGAGGAATATTCCTTTTTCTTAGAGGAAAGTTAGTTTCATTGCTAATTAAACAGGATTTAATTATGCAATTTAGGTGATTAGAAGAATTAAAGTGATATTTATTAAATTAAATGATTTAATAAATGGGAGAAAGGTGAAATGATATTTAATTAATTAACTTAGGGTTATTTAATTAAATAATATGACTTAGGGAATTAAATTAAATATTTTGATTTATTTAATTTAATTAGATGAAGTGTTAGTGCGAAAAGAGATGAATTAACCCAATTAAATTAATTAGGCCAATAGATGAAAAATGATGTAATTAATTAATTAGCTAGGCTAATTAAATCAATTAAGCGAAAAGAGGATGGGTTAAAGAGGAAATAATGTTGCTAAATTTGTTTTAAGTGTATGATATCGATTAGGACATTTTTCAGTGTCTATAGTAGTAGCCCCCTTAGGATGGTGTGCGTGAATCCAAGGAGCACGTGACATCCTAAGGAAAGGAAGAAAAGATAGTGATGTTGTGGCCCATGAGACATAGCGAGATGTAAACATGGAAATGTTGTCACACACGTAGGGGACAACACATAAGCACCACAACATCACAAAGAAAGAAGAAAGAAAGGAAAACAAATATAAAGAAAACAAGGAACAAGCAGAGACAAAGAAATCAAGAGATAGAGGGATCTGGGAGTTCGGGGTGAGATCAATTCTTATAGGTAACCCATAATGTATATGAATGAAAGATCATCAATCCCTGAAGTTCCTAGATTTGAAGAAGAGCACATGAAAACAAAATAAAAATAAAAAATTGGGTCAACATGGAAGGAAGTCCTAAATTCCCTCAATGCTTTGCATCATCCCCAATTGTTGAAAATCAATTTACAACATATAGAAGAATGATGAAACATATAGAGGAAGTTTACAACACAATTTCACTCATGTATCCTACCACCTACAACTTGGTAGCAAGGGTCCTCCAAGAACACATAAAAACAAGCATGGGGGAAACACAACACACACACAAATCTAATCTATAAATAAAGAAGAGGTACTCTCCTATTCCTCATCAACCAAGAGTTCATTGTTATCCCAATCTAGATCATTATATGGAGAGGTAAGATGAGCCTAAAAGGGTGGGATAGCAAGGGGAGAACCCTCTGACTCTCCTATGACAAGGGCCAAGGAAGAAGGCCCCTTAAGGTCTTCTTCATCAAGCTCTTGTGAGGTGAAAGTCATCGATCTCACAAAGATCATTGACAAAGTTGGGACATCATCCACCAAGTTAAACATGCACTTAAAAGGAGTGCCATATGTTAACTAGGCAGGAGAGGAAGGAGGGAACCAAGATCCATCATCAACCTCGTCAAGAGGGACGATGAAAAACTCAGGTGACGCTAAGGCTACCTTCGTCACAAGGATGACACAAGCCAAAGAAGAACTCGCTTCCAAAGAAGGTGATCCCTTCTTCTGACCTCCATTGGAAGCAAGGTCATCCTCCAACTTATGCTTTAGCAGAAGATGTGGAATCCCCACAAAAGAAGCGGAAGGCAAGGAGGAATAACATAGGACCACAATAGACACCATCGTGGTGTTCGGCATGTCCATAGGCCGGGAAAAAGGAGGGATGTCTGGAAGGGACATTAGAAGAGGGGGCTCTACTGAGGGGGTGATGAACACCTACACCCTTTTGGGGTGAGGGTCATTAGCATTGGTTGGGGGAGCCAGAAGCAAAATCAAGGCTAGTGGAACTGAAGCAGAAGGAGTAGAAGGGGGAGGCACAATAGGAGATGTCAAAGCAAGAGTTGTCAACTCTCCTTTTGGCTTCTGCAAGGTGGCTTGTTCAGCTGCTAGATCCTTTCTCCAGTTCTTACACTCATGCACAAGCCAGTTTTGTCAGCTTTGTGAACTAGAAGTTGCTACTTGAGAAGGGACAGGAGGTTCCTATTCTACCATAGGAGTTTCCTCCACAACCATTGTCGGTGGAAGAGCATTTCCTTGGATAGGAGAAGGAGGAGGAAATGCAAGAGTAGAAACAATGGTAGGTGGAGAAGCAGACATCGGTGCCTCAACAACGGCCTTATTCCCATTCACTACCTAAGGGAAAAGAGTGGTAGGAGGCTGCAAATGTTGATATGTAGGGGAAACTCCATGAGGGCCCTTCCCCTTACCATAATCGATGGGCCTAGGAACCGTGAGAAAGACAGGAATTTTGAACACTTGACATTTGACTTTTCACCAAGCGGGTACCATCAGGCTCCCCATGTGAGGCATGGGAGTAGGAGCTGAAGGCATCACAATAGGGTGAGGAGAGGAAGCAAATGGAGTGACAGAAGAATAGGAAGGGTCTTGGGTGTGATCAAGCTTCTCCTTCCCTTTTGTTGAGAGGAGATAGCTTGTTCTTGCACAATCATGCAACCTTCAACAAAGATGGAATAGGGAGAAGTAGGGTAGGTCACCTTCCGTGCCATGCCCTCAGTCTTATATTTGACATAGGAAAGATACAACAAGTTTGTCCTTGGAGGAAGCAGACCAACCAAGGCAGGCTAAAAATTATCTAACGAGTAGCCCCCACATGACACCAAAGGTTTGTATCCGATGTCATGCACAATGTGCACAAAGCCCTCATGAGAAAACTTAAGAAATTTGTGAATAACCAAAGTGATCCCATTAATGGAAACCAACCATGGAATGCTTAGTTTTACCTTGAACAAATCTAACTCCGGAATGATATCAAAAGAGGTATCTATGACCCTAGGCCCTACCAAGACCAAAAGGGTGATAGAACCGTGATTAGGGACTGAAAGTTTGTCATGTGTATGTATGGTGTTCTTTGACTTCTCATATTCCTCCCTATGCAAAATTTTTATCAACAAAGTCTTCTCCATTATAACATTCACATGACTCATAGGGTCAACGAGGACACCAGTTATGATGTTCTCGTTGATGCAAGCAGGAATGTACAACGGGAAAGGCTCTTTGTTCATAGGTAGATCTTGTGATGTGAAAGTTATATCTGGTGATCCATTCACAGGCTGGGCGAGAGGAATGCATGTAAATGAAACCATATTTACATACTTCGATGAGAAAAACTTAGTGGAACTCGAAGGTTTGACAACTAAGTTTGTAGAATGAGATGGAAATGGATCAGTGTAGATCTATAATTCGCTATTCACCTTTGCCATAGACTTATTAGCATTTTTCTTTTTCTCGTCGAGGTGAATGGTACTGTCATCGATGCGATCCTGAATCTCATGATGCAGACACATGCATTTTTTGGTACCATGCCCGTGAACTCAATGGTATTAGAAAAATGTGTGTTCATCATACCAGTTGGGATAGGGCTCAGTAAGAGGTTGAGGATCTAGTGAATTCAAGACTTTATATTTTAATAATTTCTTTAAGATAGAAGAATATGATTCAGATAGTTGTATAAAGTGCCTATTGTGTTTGAAGCCCTTATCATCAATTGAAGAGACCACATTCGCAACATTCTTGTTTTTGCTAGAGATTGACTCTATAGACCTACCCTCAAAACAAAAGCATGAGGAGGATCCCCTAAACTGAGCAATTGTTTGTTGATACTCTCGTAATGCGGCACACAAATGTGCAAAAGAAGGATATTTCATCAGGGAAAATTTCTACTGCCAAGATCTCTACAAATTCCTAATGAAAAACTTCTAGATGAGTTGGGAAAAGGATAAGAAATCTATGAAAATAATTCTTGATAACAAGCTATGAAAGTAGTTATCTTTTCATTTTCTCCCTTCTTACATCAAATGAGATCCAAGAAGGCCATCTTTAGTCTGATGTTTACCTGGAACTATCTTATAAACTATTTCACGAGCTGATCAAACAAAAATATGGAATTGTCAAGTAAGGAACAATTTCGTTCGAGGATTGTATCCTTAAGAGATATAGGAAACAACTTAGCCATTAATGTTTCATGGTGGAAGAAATCTATACACATGGCATTGAATGTGGAAACATGCATTTGCGTATCTCCCTTACTACCATATTTCTCAAACTTCAAAATCTCCATCCCTTGGGGGATAGGAGTATTTAGAATTTCTATTGACAAAGGACTATGATGAAAGAAGGGTTGAAATATGGGTTGAGAGGTGGCATGGGACAAGTTCACTAACTGGTTTTGCATCTCGCCCATGTTTTGCAACAAGGCATTCAAAACATGATTAGATGACGAGATAGGACCAATGGAACCACCACCAGAACCACCGTGACTACCAGACCCACCAACCCCCTTTCCAGTAGGAGCTCCACCACCCAAGCTAACACTAGCCTTGGGGTTACCATTTGGAGCATTAGGAGTAGCGGAGCTAAATCCCAAAGGGACTTTGTTTACTTTGATGACAGGAGGCATGTTAGGAGCAGAAACGGAAGGGCCTTTTTATCCATGTTCACTGACACCCTGGGTATTAAGATTTCTATTTGTATCTCAGTGGTCTCGGGCCCAGGTCCTCGAACAACACTCGATCTAGGGTTGTATGATGGAACATGAGTTTCCATAATGTCGATAATGCCTCAGAGAAATTCCAAACCCACCCTATCCTGATCCAACATATGTCTAATCTTATTAACCACCCTAGTAGCCGTAGCCATGATCTTTTCTTTCCCCAAATAGTTCTCAAACTCTAGAATCCTTTGATCCAGAGAAAGGAGCTGCTCTATAGGAATCACGAGAGCTTTATCTTCCTCCACAGATGACGATGTAGGAGAAAGGGGAAGAGTGGAGACATGTGTGGTTTCTCCAAATAAATTTGTGCCCATTCTTGAAACCATCTCATCAAAAGTAAGAGTCATGGTGAACTTCATAAAATCCATTTCTAAATGTCACACTCTCCTTCTAACAACGTTCCTAGAGGTCATAGACTAAGTTGTAAATCTCATAAAGCTTTACAACGCACAATTCTATAACACACCCCAGATGTGAGAGAAGAAGCATCAAGATAAAGAAATGGATTCAAGAGGTTCATGTAAAGTTCACCGTAATGTAGAGGAGGGGGACCTGCTACCCCAGAACTCTAGGTCATGGGAGATTCCTAAGCAACATGCTACCTTGATGTACCTAAATTTTTCTAAGTGAATTAGGAAGGTTAAGATGCTAAGATTGAAAAGGAAGAACAATCTGGTTGTTGTTATCCTTCTGCTAAATCAAATGTTTTACGAGGTTAGGAGAGCTGATTTTGAGAGTCTAATCCATTTCCCATACATATCACTATCTGAGGATGATAGCGCAGACTACAAACTCTAGCATGACGCATCGGTGTCTTAGATGTGCGGTAGCGTTCATACAAACAGAGGGTCTTAGAAACATATTAAAACACCAAAAAATCAACTAACTTCCTAACTGCTAGGGTTTTATACTACGAAAAAATATTGAGAAAGTGTAAAATTTAAGTGCAACAAGAAGAATCCTATGTCTCAACTAGGCTAGAATTGGAAAAGAGAAGGTGAGAGAAGTGGACCTTTCTACTCAAGAGTCGACTCCTCAAAGAGCTCCACGCGAAAACACCTACACACACAAGACCAAGGAAAATGTTCAGGTTGTTTTTAGAGGATTGCCTTAGTCAATCCTCTACTTTGGTGTTTCCACCTCCACGAATAGCCAAATAGCAACAATATATGGAAATTGATGTAGAAATAGAAATGAAATAGTACTAAGAGGAATCACCAACAAGTATTCTACACAGAGTACTCAAAGTGATGCAAATGGCAATGGAAATGGGCAGTATCACATCCACACCCACAAGTACTCAAAGTAAGTAGTGGAAGGAGAGAGCTTGCAAGTCCTCCAATAGCAACATTGTCACAACAAATAGAGTGTAGGAGCCAAGAACCAAAAGCTTGCAGCCACAAAAGAGTGATGTAGAAGCTTGAAAGTATGAGGATGAAGCCAAGAGTGTGTAGAGAATCCAGAAGTGTAGGAGAGAAGTGAAAGAATGAGAGATAGAGCATTTGAACTTGAAAAAGGAGGAAAAAGACCCATTTCTTAGTGATGAAGGGAGGTAGAGATGTTACAATTCATCACCAATGGAAACACTAACACCTCTACAGATTCTAGAGGCAAGAATCCTATCAATGAGCTTCCAAGTGGATGGAAAAAGGTGGTGGATGTGGAATTGCATCGTCAGATTTTCATTTTCTAAGGCAGGCGTGATGTAAATGGGGAATTTTCCTAGGGGTGCAAATTCACTCCATTACAACTTATAAGGTTAGAAATCATAGAGCCACTCCTACCAATACCTAGAAGATAGTCCATGTTTCATTTGCTAGACCTTTCAAATCCATTTTTCTTCTTAGGGAACAAGAGGTCCATGCTAAGGTTCCAAAAATTGAAGTTCAAAACTCAGTCATCAAGGAAATTACAACTTGTTATGCTTCCATCCTCACTTTCCAAAAGGCATAATTGGATCCATCAAAGATTGGTTCCTTATTTGTAGAAAATCCTTCTTGAGCTACTAAGTGTTCCATCCTAAACCTACCTCAAGTTGTTAAGCTTCTTCAAGGAACTTGGCTCTGATCCCAATTGAAGGGCACACAATCTATTAAGAGGGGGGTGAATTAGTAGATCAAATTAATTTAAAAATATTTAATTCAACATGTAAATTTGAACATGAAACATGAATCAAAATAACTACTACCAATAAATCAATCACAAAAGCACACATTCACACAATGAACACCAGTTATACATGGAAGCCTAGAATGGGAAAAACCACTATGAGAATAGCTTCTTAGAGCTACTATCCAAATCCAACCTCACAAAAATAATGAATGTTACAATCATGAATCAAGCACAAACCTACCAGAGACACCAATCCCTTGAGGCACCAACCTTCAAGAAACACCAATCCCTTGTACAAAGATCTAAGCACCAACTCAATGAGTAGAACACTAGTCCTACCTAAATGCAAAGATAAATCTTGTGGAACTTCACTACTAAAACCACATCTTACACACAATCTAATCTTGCCTCAGACACACTCTTACACTCCTTATGATCTTATGATAATTGTGCATAATGATTGAGATGCAACTCACATTGAATTACACTTCCTCACACAAGATTATACTTCCATACAAATTTTCATCCACACACACATCTTTCACACACTTATCATATGAAGTGAGATGATGATTATATACAACATACTATCTTAACATTACTTCATGTCATCCAAGGGTATGTAATTAACCAGGTTTACATAGGGTGGACCTAAATTCAAATTACATGAAATGTGTAACAACTAAAAAATTTGTTGTCAAAGGAACATGATGTCATGTGCTTCCATAGGAACCTTAACCTAGACATATTTTAACACCCCACACTATCTCCAAATGACTCACACTACTAGTCATTGTCACACAGTTCTAGAACACAAACTGGTTAACTTGTAAACATAGTGAACCTTCTATTACTTCAATATTTTTACATGTTGAGCACAACTTCCAAAAACTCTAGAATAAGTTAGAATAGATGTAGACATACTCTCATTTCAAACTACAAAGAAGAACATGCATTCGGAAGGGAATGCGAAACATGACTATATTGCCAAAGAAATCTCTTTGCTCTAAGTAAATGACCTCCAACATTTCAGAACCAACTTTTGGATTACTTATTTCAACATGAATAGATGCAAGCATGATACTGCAAACATACTATAGGAAATCATATTTTTTGTTCTCAAAATGCATTGATATGATAATGATAAATCAAGTACTATTACATTCACTGTTTATCTAGCATTACTCCTCAAACATCATTCCTTTGACATGAATGAAATCCTTTGACATCAATGACAACCTCTGTTCAACACTAGTTTCCTTAGAACCCAGATAAGGTGAACTATTCAAATTCCATCAAACAACTAATAATCATGAATACAAATTTGATTGAAACATTCAAGTCAAGTTCCAATTTCAAACATGAATTGTTAACAATTTTTTAAGTCACACTATCAGTTACAACAAATGGCACTTATATCAAATGAACAGTAGAACATGTTACAAAATCTAATAGAATTATTTGATATTATGAGTTTCCAACTTAGCTATGTGCAGAGTTGTCTTTGAGCAAGATTTTGCATTGCCTCTATGTATTCCTTCATTTGAAAATCAATACAAAACTCAAATTCATTAATGTGTTTAATTATCTGTATTATTTATTTTCTCAATTCAAGAAAAACTCTAGTTTCTACAATTAGATACACATTAAACGATTACTAATGTTGTATATGCTAGTGTTGTTAATATGTTATTAAGCATTGAGTTGAATGATGAGTCATTGAGTACATGTAAAACTTATCAGTATGGTATAATTAAAATATGAAATTATTAATAATATGTTAATTAATAAATTGAAATTGAAAATTGTGTTTAATGAATAATAAACCAATTTGAAAATAATGTTTAAATTTTAGATTCTACATTGGAATAGTGGAAAATAGTAGTACATTAATTTATTCAATCCAATTCATAATTTCATGGAATATAATATAAAATGTCATCAACTATAGTTGGAATATGAATCTATGATTCATGAAATGCAATATAAAATTTAAGTACCTATAAATTGTTAAATCCATGGACAACAGTTCAAATTTAGAATACATTGGAAATTTGGAACAGTGGAAAATAGTAGAACGTTATTTATTCAATCTAACTCATAATTTAATGGAATACAATATTAAATATCGTCAATGATAGTGTGGAATATGATTCATGAAATACAGTATAAATACCTAAAAACTACTAAATCCCTTGCATTTTCCAATTCACCTCCTCATCCTCACTCTTGTTGGGAAAATGTGTCTCAACCTTGCAATTACATAAGGTTTATTTTTGATAGGTAAGTGTGGGGGGTTGCAGGGGGTACCCCCCTTATGAGGGGTCTAGGGGGATCTTCCCCCCAATAGGATATTTGAGGGTTGTGTGCCCCAACGAGGGCTTAGGGGCAATACCCCTGAAAGCCAAATTTTATGTATAATTTATTATTGTAAATCTAGACCGTTCATCATTAGGTCTTAGATTTGATGGTAGATATTTTGTTGGCTTGGATTTCCTTAGAAGAAAACCCTATTTTATGAGGGCGTTGTATTATAACTGCATATTGTGATGTATTTTGATAGTCTAATAGTGGTCATGTTGCCTTTGAATCTCTGGTTGGTGATACTCCTATGAGAAGCATGCTCTACAAGTATATTGTAATCTTTGTGATTTTTGAATAATATATTGGGTGGCTTTTGGAGTGTGGGTTTTTTCTCCCAAAAGGGTTTTCCCCACGTAAATCACAGTGTTGTGGCATGCATGATATTTATGTTTATTTTTGTTTAAGTTTCTATAACTATTGAAAAAATATATAATTTTCTGCATTATCCTCCTCTCAAAAGTATTGTAGAAAGTTTTTCTACTACCTTAGCTTCCTTACAAATCTAATGATGAGATTGAGATTCATCTTGACTCTGAGTATGGTCTTTATTTTCTTTGCTCTACATACATCCACTTAACTATATCTCAAGTTCAACATTCATTGTGTCACTATCATTTGTGCCACTGCCACTAATATTTGACGTGTTTCACAACCTTCTTTCACATATGGACTTCCAAATTGTGAGTGCCCTTTCAAAATGAAAACTTCAAATATCATGCCTAGTTGTATACATCCTCAAGCAATTTTCCAAATTCTTGTCTAGTTTGCTTCTTATCTTTGATTTCAAAAACCCCAATGCACTGAAAGCTCTCTCACCCTCCATTGACCCTAATAACATTGTTTTACATAAATCAACAAGTTTAAAATATTTTGATAATGAATCGCGCAATATTTCACTTTGAACAAATCATTCCCAAACCCTTGTTATTGATCTCGCTTGCATGTAATTCTCCATGGATTTAAACTAGTCAATCATACTTGTTGCGAAATAGGAAGCTTGTTATCTAAGCTTAGTTTCATTTATAATTCCTTCTTTTTTTTTCCATTGTATTCTAAATTTTTTGAAAAGTGTTCAGCCAAGGTAATTTATTTTCTATGAAATAAATCTGGTTGACGATGGCCTAAGACCCAAAATTGAGGATACACAATAGGAATGGCTTCAAGTATTTCATCTCGAGGGAATCATTCAATAATATCTAAGGAAAGATATTTTGCAACAAATTTTAAAATACCACTTACAGATTTAACAATGTCGTTAAAAGATTCCTTTGTAACAAGTACTTCTCTAGTAGAGCGCCTAACCATCATAAAATAGTGCATTAGTATATCAAATCCACATACAAAGACACATAACTCCTTGCTTGCATTAAACTATAAAAAAAATCAAGATTGTTCAAATATTTAATTAACTGCAAACTTATAAATTTTAGACTTTGAAATGGACAATCTAATAGATATAGATTATCAAGTGTCATGCATGTCATTCTTTTTAGTTTACTATATTCATTAATATATATATTTATGTCTTGGTATTTTTTCACAATATTGTTCATTTCATCTAGCATGGGGAGAATACCAATTAAATTTAAGAGTGTCTCTATATTGCTTAACCTATGTAAGAGGTTGATGTGGCGGGAAAAGGGGGAAATGAATTCAATCAATGTGGAATGATGAAATTCCCTAGGATTCAAACACACTTCTCCCCAATTTCATTAGAAACATAGAAGATCAAAAATGGATAGGATTGACTTTCGACCTTGAGGTGAGTCAACCCTGTTTTGGACCTTGGATTTTTGCTTTCTTATGAAAAAAATTGTTGATTTGCAATGTTTTGGAACTATTTAAAGTGCATTAACTAAATGAATTATGTGACATAACACTTTAAATACAAATTTCTATGATAACAAAAAAGGAAATGACAATTCATAGGCAGATCTGAGAAGGGTTTGATGGTATGCACCTATCATAAAAAGTGGGTTTTAGGGCCTATAGTAGAACTAATTCACCCCTAGGAAAATGGGTCCTTGAAAAGGCTCCAAAATCATTTTTTTTAGTCCTTTGATCCCAAATCTAATCTTTTGATTTCTCTAGATTTGACTATCAAAAAGTCAGAAATAAAATTTGTAAGTTTCCATAGCTTGAAAACAATGAAACTTATGCAACTTTTCAAAATTTCCCCTTTGATCAACTTTCATTCCTTCTTCACCTTTAAATTTGCACATGCAAAGAAAGAAGTAAAAAAAATTGTTTTGGGTGACGAGGATTTTCCTTAGTCAAACCCCATGTTTGGTAATTAAACCTTGATAATGAAATAATGATAAAATGAAGGAACTGATGAATGAACACAGCTTGTTACAACTCAACAAACCCTTAATGGTTTCCCCTAGAGGATTGAAGTCAAACACATCACTCTAAGCCTTGGATCTTGCATGAATTGGCTTGATTGATTGATGCTTGAATTCTTGAAACCTACATCACAATGTTAGCTCCAAAACATGAACATGAACACACACAAACTTTGACATGATGATATGATTTTGATTGTTGTTGTAGATGACTGATAAATCCACTCTTCAATGCTCTTGACAATACTATTTTCTCTTGTGAAAGTTTCCTTAATGCTAGATGATTTGAATTGGTAAAAAGACTATGTATTAATATGTTTTTATCTAATTTCCTAAAAATTAGATTCCAAAATCCAACACTTGAAACTTGAATTTGAATCATCAAAATTCCAGCAAAAACATATTAAATATTGGGTCCTATGGCGAATGGGTCCTAGGACACTCATTTTCCAAGGTAATTTAATTAATATTGGCAATTGTTTAATATAGGTTTCCCTTTCAGAAAATGGGAATAATAAGGCTTTGGAATGTGTAATTTGATCAATTAGAGGTTTAACTAAGTCCAATTAATTAAGAGGATGCAAATATAGTGTGAAATTATAAGGGTATACAATTTACTACACTACATTTAGCCCCCACTTTAGTGAGAGTATGAACCTACGCTCAGACTCACACTAAAGTAGACAAATAGGTCAAGAGAGGTCCAATTGCACAATTGTTAGAAAGATATGATGACAAGGATCAAGGAAGGTGATCAAGCCTCCAAGATTTGATATCTCATGGCAAACCAACAAAGACACAAAGAGACACATGCATGCAGCAGTGACACAAGATACAAAATCATACAATGTTAAAATTAATGCAAAGATTTGGAAATGCTTTGGAGAAACTATAGTTGGGGTGGGGGGGACTTGCCCTACCCCTCTCAAAAAACCACTCTATACCGAGGTCTCCCCCCACCCCTATCTTCTCTCCTAACTCCACTGTTGGGGTCCCCCCCTACTCCATACCCCCCCCGGCATATAGCTCTCTCCACTCTATGGAGGGAGGGATATGACCCAATGTGAGAAAGGGGGGACGTTGATCACATTCATGGAAGCTTGGACTGGAGTGATTCATGTGACGCATATAGATCTAGCTGCGAGTCTAGATCTAGCCACGATTCTAGAGCTATGTAAGCTTGGATTGGAGTGATTCATGTGTAGCATAGAGATCTAGCCGCGAATCTAGATTAGGGGTGGACGAGAGGTGGAAAAGAAAAGGGTGGATCAATCCTCAACTATTTTTCCAAAAGGTATGGATCAAGCCTAAGTTGTTTGTCCAAAAAAATACACTCACAAGGGCTATTGCAGTCTAGTATACACTAGGTGAGCCACAAGGCAAAAGGGTGAGAAATACATAATGATCTAGTGTGTACCCTCAAAAAGGTGGTAGATGGAAAATTCACTTCAAGTCTACAGGCCTTCCATATGTCAACCATACCAAAATTTATACTCCACAAAAAATGGTTAAAGGTTTCACAAGGTTAGCAAGTTGCATTATGCTAGACACTCATGAAAGAAAAGGTGCCACTAGAAAGCAAGTTGTATTATGCTTGGTGGCCTTGAACTAATTTTAAATGCAAAGGGGTTTTGATTAATACATGAAAGGTCTCACCTTAGGGAACATCACACTTTGACATCACCACCAAGAGAGGGCTAGTCAAGACATAAAAGATTTTCACCTTAGGAAATGTAAGCCATAGCATTACCACCAAGAGGAATGTCATATGCCAATAAATATCACACTCTTGTAGGACATCAAACCCAATGTCATCTCCAAGAAGACACGTCACATAAATTAAGAAGACCACACATTAAAATATGTCACACAATTATGCAAATAATAACCGGGGGATTGTATGCCCCCACTTTAAAGAAATTGCTAAACACCATGTTGTGAGCAATTTCTTAAGAAATTCTAATTAATTGTGGTTTCTATGTGGAATTTTTTAATGTATCACAAACTTTCATAGTATAATAAATTCCTTACAATTCATTTTTCCTTTGTGATCTCAATTATAATCTACGTTTAGCATATTAGAGTAATACTTAAACATGTAGTCTATCATCTTGTTGTGGACCAACCAATAATATTAGGGTTTGTTATTTATGATAAAATAATTAAGTATGAAGTATTAAATAATTCATTAATGTTGTGTTTACATTAATATAGTTTAGGGTTCATAAGGGAATAGTTTTAGTTATTTAAGATCAAATTTTAAATAACCAAAAATATTTCCATAAATACTTGTTTAGGGAAATTATAGTGGTATCAGAGCTAGTTTCCCTACCAACTTGTTCTTCTTGAAGTTAAATATTTGCATGCAAAAATTTTATGCATTTTAGTGGCAAGGCTATCAAGTTTCTTCAAACAGAGATTAAAAAACAAATGTATTTAGATCAAGAATTCTAGAAAGTAAAACTCTTCCTACAAGAATAGTTCTAGAATAGAGTGTATTCTAGAAAAAGAGAAGATCAAGAACCCTAAGGAATGGATGGGAAAAAAATATTGATATGGTATTAGAAATTTTGGCACAAATGCTTCAAAAAATGGACAATAACATGAATGTACCTAGGAAAAAAAATAGTGAGGGGAACACTTATAAGGCTGGATATCATAGAGACACTCCTACCAATACCTAGAAGATAGTCCATGGTTCATTTGCTAGACCTTTCAAACCCACTTTCCTTCTTAGGGAAGAGGAGGTGCATGCTAAGGTTCCAAAAATTTAAGCTCAAAACTCAATCATCAAGGAAATTACAACTTTTTATGCAAAGTGCCAAGTCCTTCCAATGGAGATCTAAGCTAAAATATCTCTTAGAAAATTTATAAATTTGAATAGATCAAGTAGGAATAGCCTAAGACATTAACCTAGGTAGCAAGTATCCTAGAGAGATATGTAGAATACCCTAGGAAAGTTGACACTTCCCACCTTTGATGGGTTTGGAAAATGCATAGATCATGCATGGGTGCAAACTTTACACACACACCTATCTCTCAAATCTGTAATTGAAGATGAGGCCATAACGTTTATTATATTGCATCTAAAAGGTATTGCACATAACTTTTGGAACCATGGGCTAGCCACTTAAGGCCATAGCTCCATCAACTCATACAACTAGTTTTATAGGGTATTGGTTACAGGATTAGATCAAAAGGATCCTAAGGTACACTTCAGAGAGTTGGCTCAACTCATGCAAGTTGATCTAGTAAAGTACTATGTTATAGAATTTCAAAGACTATTTAAGATGGTCCTTAACAGCACAAAAAAGGTTAAGTATGCTCTTCATCAAGGGACTAATTGAGTCTCTCAAGGGATTGGTTAGAGAAATTGAGCCACATTCCCTACAAGAGGTAATAAGAAGGGCATTGGCACTTGAGACAACCATGCCAAGGAATGGGTTTTACAAAGATGTTCCCTCTAAGGAAGCACTCCATTAGAATTCACATCAATCCAAAGTATATCTACAATGCAAGAATTGGATGAGATAAATGATTTCAAAATTAAAAAAATATATGCATCATGTACAACCTTGGTCACCAAGTCATAGATGCCTTCGAGAGGGTAAATTGTGCTACATTGAGGTGGTCTTTGAAGATGAGTCAAAATTTGAAGAACTTGAACCACAAACTAAAGAAAAAGAACTAAAATTAAAGGTTGAAGAAAAACATATTTAATAAAGTATCAAGGTTGCAAATATTTTGAGCACACAAAGATACAACCCATTTAGAGTTTGAGAAATTCTAAAGAGACAAAGAGTCATTGTACTCATTAACATCGGTGCTACCTATTATTTTATAGATAAGAAACTAGTGGTAAGAGGTCTCAAAAAAAATTGAGGGCTTCAATGTGAGGATTGTTGATGGCTTCTCCATTTAATGCACCAAAGAAATCTCCCAATTAAACCTTACCCTAGGGTTGATGAGTTGATAGATGAACTCTATGGGGAACTCTATTAATCAAAGATAGACCTCAATTCAAGCTACCATCAAATATTAATCTAAGAGGATATTATCTATAAGACAACCTTCTAGTTCCGCTATAGGCACTATGACTTTTTAGTTATGCCATTTGGCTTGACAAATTCCCACACAACATTTCAGTCTTGCATAAACCAACTATTCATCGAATAGTTGAGGGAATTTGTTAATATTTTCTTCAATGATATTATAATCTACAACAAGACATGGGAAGAGCACTTAAGGCACATAGACAAGGTGTTAGATATTTTGGAAACACAGACTCTTTTTGCTAAAGATTCTAAATGTGAATTTACAATGATGAAAAAAAATCTAAGGTGTGTCATCAATGGAAAGGGAATGTGGGTAGACCCAAAGAATATCAAATACATTGTGTATTGGTCTCCCTCGAAGACTCTAGAAAAAATACAAGGTTTCTTTGGCCTCTATAATTACTACAAAATAGTTTTTAAAGGGTTGTCTCAACTATCCTCCCCTTAATATACTTAACCAAGAATGGATTTGGATGGACTGACATATCACAATGAACCATTGAAAATTTGGAGGAATGAACTCATTCATAGTGTTGGTTATTCCTAATTTTTCCTTCCCTTTATTTTGGAGTGATGATTTGGAGGAGAGGGGAATTGAGCCATGTTTATGAAGAACAATCACCTAATTTATTTCAAGATTCATACACTCAAGGATAGGAAATATTTAGAGGATAGAAATTTTTTGGTCAAGATCAATCACAATAGCTTGAAGTATTTTCTCATTCAAAGGATCTAAATGAGAAATATAAAAATTGGGTAAGAAAGCTTCAACATTTGATTTTAACATTGAATACATTAAGAGAGAAAAAAATGTTGATGCATTATCTATAAATTCAACCTTAAGATCAATGTCTAACCTCTTCACTGATAAGAAGGTTGAATTCATGGGAAAATGTGCCAAGAATGCATTTGTAGCTAGTTTTTTAGAAGGGAAGCTACTAGATGATAGATACATAATATCCAATGAACTAATTCTTTACAAGGGAAAAGTTTATTTAGCACTAAAATAAAAAAATGAAGGAAATAATTTTAAGGGAAATTCATGATGCTCCCTTCACATGCCACCTAGGATATTTCAAGACCTATAAGTAGGTCAAGGAGAGGTTCACATCGAAAGGACTCAAGGATGAAATCCTTAGGCATGTTGGAGAGTTTGTTATTTTCCAACAAAATAAAATAAAAATAACACCCCTAGTAGGACTCTTACATCCTTTTCCTATTCTAGGGTAGAAATGGAAGAGTATTTCCATGTATTTCATCATGGTACACCCCAAGTTCCAAGGTAAGGACTACATATACGTAGTTTTCAACAGGTTCATGAAGTACTCACACATATTTTATTTTACTTTATACTTTAAGGCATGCAAGTTGTTGACTTGTTCTTCAAAGAAGCGATCAAGCTTCATTGGTTACTCAAGAGAATCATGAGTGATAGAGATAGTCAATTCTTGAGCTTGTTTTGGAAAGGGCTCTTCCATTTGACAAGGACCAAACTCACACCCAACACTAGATACCTTCCCCAAACAAAAGGCAAACTAATATTATAAATAAATGGGTGGAAATATTTTTGGAAAATTATGGTGATGCTCATCTAAAGGCATGGAAAATTGATCCATTTAGGAGAGCACTACTTATCACATGTATATTAATATGAAATCCTTCATGGCTTTGTATGGGTATGAAGCTAGAAGTTTTGTAGACCTTGTCTTGTATGATAGCAAGGTCCCAAGAGTGAGTTATTTGATCCAACGAGGCCAAGAAATTGTAAAGTCACTCAAAAACAATCTCGAGTAGGTGCAAAATCAACAAAAACTATATGTAGACCACCATATGATAGATAGAACAATTTAAGTTGGAGATCCGGTGTTTGTGCAACTACAACCATATGAGCAATCCATCTTATTAGAAAGTGGAGGAACATTTTTTATATTTTCTTTAAGACATAGGGGAGGAACATTTGATTTTGTAAATAGTATAGAAAAAGTGGTAATTTTTTAATGAGTGGGAGTTTTTGTAGATTGATTCAGTGAGTAGTAATAATTCAAAAAATGTGTATCAACTTATATCAAATTCAAATAATTAGTTATGGTAAGTATAATTGATTGAATGATCATATCATTATTTTGTTTTATCATGCTAGTTATAGTTAGTGATAATATTTAGTTTTGTGAGGAGAGAAGTCTTGAACCAATTGGATTTAACAATCATTTCTTAGGAGTTTAAAATTGGAGACCCAATAGACTAAATCAATAAAAATAAGTAGAATTTCTTTACTAGGTTTATTGGAAACAAGGAAATATTCCCAAAAAAATTTGGTGGTTGTGTTATTGTTTAGTAGTGTTTAGAACTCATTGTGAGCCCTCATATCCAAGTGCTTAGATTTGAAGATGAAAACCCATAAATCTCATTTACCCAAGGAAAAAGCCCCTCTTGGTCAAAGGAAAAATATCACCCAGAGATACATATTAGAGATTTAATGGAGACATAATCTTTAGTTATGCATCATCAATCCAAATTGTAGGTGGTTGTATTGCAAAATTTGTATTTGTAATTAGTGGACCTTGTTATGTAGCATTTTACAATGTATCATACACTTCCATAATATAAGATGCTTTGTGATTCATTTTTCCTTTGTGATTCCAATTATAATGTGGGCTTCGAAAATTAGAGTAATATTTGAACCTACAATCTATCATCTTGTTGTGGACCACCAATAATATTAGGGTTTTCATTTAGGATAAAATAATGAAGTTTGAAACATAAAATGAGTCATTAATGTTATTATGTTTACATTAATATAGTTTAAGGTTTATAAGGCACAAGTTCTAATTATTTAATATTGGAATCTAAATAACAAAAACTATTTCCATAAATACTTGTCTAAGGAAATTACGGTGGTATTAGAGCTAGTTTTACTACTAACCTATTCTCCTTTCTAAAGTTAAATCTTTGTATGCAAAAAATTCATGCATTTTAGTGACAAGGCTACTAGGTATCTTTAAAGAGATAAAAAAAAGACATTTATCAAGAAGTACAAAAAGTGAAACTCTTCCTACAAGAATAATTATAGAACAAAGTTTAATGATAGAAAAAGAGAAGACAAAGAAATTTGAGGCTCAAGTAGAAAGAATGGTTGATATGATGTTGCACATTTTGGCGCAAATGCTTCACAAAATGGACAATAACATGAATGTCCCTAGGCAGAAAACTAGTGAAGGGAGCACTTATGAGGCTAACAATCATAGAGCCACTCTTATCAACACCCAGAAGACTATCCCTATTTCATCTTTTATACCTTTTAACCCCACTTTCCTTCCTAGTTAAGAGGAGGTCCAAGATAAGGTTCCTATAACTAAAGCTCAAAATATAATCATTGAGGATATTATAGCTAGTTATGCATAGTACCAAGTCCTTCCAAATGAGATATGGGAAAAAATATCTCTTAATAATTTTATAAAATTAAAGAGATGAAGTAGAAATAGCCTAAGACTTAAATCTAGGCTACAAGCAGCCCATGGAGATATGCAACATTCCCTAGGAAAGTTGACACTTCCAACCTATTATGAGTTCAAAAAATGCAGAGCCCATGCATGGATGAAAAATTTAGACATGTACCTCTCTCAAATTCATGATTGAAGATAAGGCCATAAATTTTTTTATATTACATCAAGAGGGTATTTCACATGAATGGTTGTATCTATTGGAAGATGAATTACTCTAAGAGGGGGGGTGAATCAGAGTAATGTGCAAATTTGATTTTTGACACTTGAAATGCAAAAATAAATGATGACTTTGAAAACAACTAAGTGAACCCTATTAACTTAAAAAGAACCTTTAACAAAATGATTGTTTTGAGTGACTTTACAAACCACTGTCAAAGCACAATATAAATTGTTCATATAAAAGTGATTGAAAAATTCTCTATATAATGCTTTAGATTCACAAGATTCTATGCACTTTATGACAGACTGAACATTCTTTTATAACAGGTCAGACAACATACATTCATGAAAAATTGAACTTTATACTTTCAATCCTTTCAAAATGAAACACTAAACATGTATCAGAGCATTGCATGAAATTCTTTTGACACATGACAGAATGGAAACTTAAAAAATTAAGCACATGAGTTGAAACATAGTTGCACAAATTTCAACACATGACACACTATTTTCTTGAGTGGAAAAACCCTCATGGGGTATAAAAAACCACTTGTAAATTTGTCTTTTTATTCATTCAAAGAGCACCAACTCTGTATCAATGTAGACCACCAACTCCAAGTACAAATTGAAGCACCCACTTCAAGTCAGGAGCACCTACCCCTTATTCAAAGTTCCTCTATGAAAATGCACACTGTTAGGACCTTATAATTGCACTAATGTCTGCAATTACAAAATCTCAACAGAGCACAAATATATGTTTTTCAATAATGCCCATTACAAAGTGTACTTAATTCAGTACAAAAGAATAATATTACTGAAATCTGAATATAATCTTTGTATTACAACTAGAGATGTAAACTCTCTTTTATCACTTTTTCAAAATGCAAAAATATCACTGTAAAACCCTTTCAAAAACATTCTTTGTTTTAACATCAAACCCTCGTCACCGAGTAATGGCAAAAAGCCATACATTTATACAATCAATAAAATTAAAAACAAGTTCTCATTTACAAACCCATATTCAAAATTTTGTTACCCTTCAATTAACCAAGGTTTTTCTTAAACTAAAAAATGTAGTTGAAATCAAAAACTGTATTTCCCAAACACTATGAAACCCTTGAGTGAAGAACTCGAGTTATACAAAACTGAAACCATTTTCCACAAATCCTTAACCAAAATCACTTATGCTTAAAAACAACACAAGATCTTTCCAGATCTTAAGACCAATACCTGTCATGGCGACCAAAGATATATTACCAACTGGCGAAGAGAAGATCATAACTACCTCAATGAAGCTTACCAACTTCTAGTTCTAGTTCATAGACTAGTAGCAAACAAAGTTCATGGCAGAAGCAATTAGGGTTTCAAACCCTATGCAAAGCAGACTTTCGAGAACTTTTATTTTTACACAATGAATTGAAAACCACAAATGATAGTTAATCATCATTTGAAATCTACAACACAATGAATATGTTTTTTTTTAAGTCTAAGATGCCTATAATGTTGCCATTGCCAAGTCAACCCCTCATTCATAACAAAGAAACAACCTTATGATGAGTTGTCAGATACACGACACCAAAAGACACTACCACAATTTCTATTGTTGTCAACGTGACCACATGCTTGTCACTGGGTGATTTAAAAATCACATAATATAAACCGATAGATGAAGCACACCGATAATTTTGATGGCTTATATGTTAATCACCAAAGGCCGATAACATTTTAACCAAAGTTGGTTATAATTCATAAATCCTTGAAGCCCGATAAATGTGACTTCATTTGTTTTCTCATAAACACTTACCATTTGGAACCATAGGGACCCGATCACCTTTATAAAGCATATATTTGCCATGTGAAACACAAACCACCGGTGCTAAATTGACTTTAACAAAGATAGCTCTGTTATCACATTTTTAATGTGAACCAAAATTCATGTGCCATATTTATCAATCAACAAGTCATAACCATTGATACCATGAAGATAGAAAAATCCTAAGACGATATAGATGCCAAATCAGGATCAATATGATAAAATCAATTGAAACAATATACCGGTCAAACTAAAAATCTTGAACCTGTTGCAAGATCATCTGCACATGAATCCAACATGATCAATACCACAAAGCACTGTCCAAAAAGTGTTGAATATGCCAAGACTAATTACAACAATAACCAAATGCACCAAGTACCATAATGCCAAACCAAGTGATAATCAATCAGTTTTGACATCAAGGACAAATGTGCCACAAAGAGAAAGTCAACAAACTCCCCCTTTGTCCTTGATGGCAAAAAATTGAGCCATCTGAACCAAAACTTCATATTTCTCCCCCTTTTTGTCGCAAGGACAAAGGAAGAACCTGTAAAATGTCATGAAACATAACTGAACTAGCTAAAAATAAAGCAATGATACAACACAAATATCAAATCAACCAGCAATAAGTTGCTAAGAGAGCTAGAAATCTCCCCCTGAATCCATGATGAGCATTAATGAAGCAAGGATTGAGAGATAACTCCCAATTGAAGGCAAAGCCTTTCAAAGACTTTCTTAGCCAAAGGCTTTGTGAAAATATCTGCAACCTATACCTGAGTGGATATATATTGCATAGAAACTTCATTAGCAAGCAACTTTTCATGAAGAAAATGAAATTTGATAGCAATATGATTTGTTATAGAGTGCATAATTCAAGATGTAGCAGAAAGAGTTTGTGCCATCCAAAGTAATTGAGTACAGCAAGATGTAGCAGCAATGTATTCTACTTCTGCTGTTGAATTTGAAATAGAATCTTGTTTCTTGCTATGCCATGCCACAAGACAATCACCAAGGAAAAATGCAGCACCACTTGTGCTTTTTTTGTCATCTAGACAACCAGCCCAATCAGCATCAGTAAATTCCATTAAAGTAAAGTCATTACTTCTAGGATACCAAAGACCAAAATCAAGAGTACCCTGAATGTACTTAAATATCCTTTTAACAGTTGTAAGATGAGATTGTTTAGGAGAAAATTGAAAACGTGAAACCA
The DNA here is from genome assembly GCA_007258455.2 of Sequoia sempervirens. Taxonomy (NCBI): domain Eukaryota; kingdom Viridiplantae; phylum Streptophyta; class Pinopsida; order Cupressales; family Cupressaceae; genus Sequoia; species Sequoia sempervirens. The sequence goes on along the minus strand of VDFB02000013.1, from coordinate 290,007,163 downwards.
TACAAACAACTTGCATCAAATCAGGCCTTGATGCAGTCAAGTAAAGAAAACTGCCAATCATAGACCTATACTCAGATTGATTCGATAAGGTGAATCAGCAACCTTAGAAAGTTTACAACCTGTAACCATAGGAGTGCTTACTGCACAACAGTCATCCATCTGAAATATTTTCAGCATTTCTTTTGCATACTTAGTTTGAGAAAGAAAAATGCCATGTTCAAGTTGAGAAACTTGAAGTCCAAGAAAAAATGTTAGTTCACCTAACATGGACATTTCAAATTCATATTCTATGATCGTGGAAATTTTTTTAGAAAGAGCATCATTATTGCAGCCAAAAATAATGTCATCAACATAAACCTCAACAACCAAGATATCAGTACCTTCCATTTTCACATAGAGATTGTTGTCCACACCTCCTCTTATGAAGCCATTTGTTGTCAAATGTGAATCCAACCTTGAGTACCAAGCTCTAGGAGCTTGTTTTAGACCGTACAGTGCCTTTTTCAACCTGTAAACATGAGTAGGCTTGTCTTGTGCAACAAATCCTTCAGGGTGTTCCATATAAACTTCTTCATCCAAGTATCCATTTAAAAAATCAGTTTTGACATCCATTTGATATACTTTAAAATTCTTAAAACAAGAATATGCCAAAAATATTCTAATGGATTCAATTCTAGCAACAGGTGCATAAGTTTCACCAAAATCAATACCTTCCTGATGTGCATAGCCTTTGCACACAAATTGTGCCTTGTTTCTTACTATTTTGCCACATTCATCAAGTTTATTTCTAAAAACCCATTTTCCACCAATGACATTTTTGTCATCAAGTGTTGGGACTAATTCCCAAGTCTTATTCTTTTCAATCTGGCTGATTTCTTCTTGCATTGCTTGCAACCAACCTTCATCAGTTAGTGCTTCACTACAAGTTTTGGGTTCAAAATCAGTTACTAAACATAAATGTTCAGTAATTTGAGCTTGTTCCTCAAGTTTTGCTTTCCTTCTTGTTAAGACACCTACACTTTTATCCCCAATTATCTGATCTTAAGGATGATTCTTAACAACAATCCTAGAGGGTGTTTTTGGAGGTGCTACTACTTTAGAAGTTGAGGCATCCTCTTGTTGTATATCATCTGCTTTAGAAGATTTGGGAGATATGTCAAGACCTATTGTAGGTTCCTCTTCAACATCTTGCACATGATCATCATCTAGAAGCAGCTTTAAATCAAACTTGACATTAACAGATTCAACAATCTTATTCAGCCTCTTATTAAAACATTTATAAGCCTTGCTATGTGTGGAATAACCTGTTAGAGCTGTAAAAATTTGATGTTTTCACAAATGATTTCACTCATAAATTTCTTGATTTGGTCCTACCATATGCATATTTCATCTATAGTTTTTTGTATTGCCCCATTGAATCCATTAAATCATGCATTTTGTACATTTTGGTGCCCATCGACATAGGTCCATGACTATCTCTCTGACCCATGTTTCCTTTGTGTTGACATATGTTTGTTGCATGTGTATCGGCAAGACATGTTCTTTGCTACAGCGACTGGAATTTGTTCGTGCTTGGTTATCGGCATCACATCCATGTTGTTTTGGCGACAATGGAGACATCTATCGGCATGTGTTGTGGCTATCAGGGTAGAGTCTCACCGGGTTTAGTATGTCTCCCCGACTTGTGCATGCGGAAGTTTATCGGCGTGAGTTGGGCTATCGACATTGGTCTTGGCGAGTCTCTCTTGTCTTCCCGACTAGGGTTTTTAGTTTCATTTCGACAGGAGTTGGTGTTCGGGAGGAGGTCTTGGCGAGTGACCTTCGGTCTCGCTAACATCGCATATGCATTCACTTCAGCCAAACAAATTATCTTCGGTGAGAAGTCATAGCGAACGGGTCAGGTCTTGCCGACAATGTTCAAAGTGGATGGATTTCGGCGAGAGTTTTGCTTTCTCTTGGCGATCTTGGTGTGCTTGATTGTTTCAGTGTAACAAAATGATCTACAGGACGTCTCGCCGAGGGTTGAAGGTTATAGCGATAGAGGATCCTCGTCGGCAGGAAAAATATTATGTCTCAGCTACTTGAATATGGATGTTGGCTTTCGGTGAAACATAACAATCTACAAGAGGTCTTGCCGATGTCAAAAGGTTATGACAACTGTGATCAAAACCAAGGGAACTCATTGGGCTATACCGAAACATAAAGAAGACAAATGGATACTTATTGACTTCGGTGTAGCAAACAGTTTGTTACGACGAAAGCAAATAGCACGAGGAATAGAGGAACGCGGGATGATTAATGACTGACGATACAATTGCCTTTGGCATACCTTCTGTGTTGTCCTGGTGACTGGTTCACTGGCGAATAAAAATAGCAATTCAAATGTTGTGGCCGACATGTATATTTGATGACCGTTGCAGGCCAGCTCGATTGGAGCCCGAATCTTGTGGAAGGCCGATATGAAATCTCAATTTGAATTATTTTCTTAATGTTGGTGTATAAATAGGCATTTTGTAATTGTAAAATGATCATCAGTTATCAGTTATTCGACACAGTAGGCAAATTGTTTGGATATAGAGCAGTAAATTTATCAAATCAGAGGCTATGATGCATGTCCTAAAATGGAGGTATTTATGAATGTCAATTGATGTTGTTGCACATGTCTGGTATCAGTTATATGTTGAATTTAATAAAAGGATTGCTAATTTTTCTCCAAGATGGTCTCTTTCTGATTGTTTAAATTGATATGACAAGTTTGTATTCAATTTATCAGTGCACATGTGTTGTACTTGTGCGATCGATTGATTGGTTCTTTCAAGTAAAGACTAAATCCTTTTAGTTAATCACAATAATCAGAGAGATTCAATTGGATTATTCAAGTAGAGCTTAGTAATCACATTCTTGCATGTTTATACAAGTTGTAAGCACAATATATGCCAGATAATTTGAATTTTCTCAAAGAAGTGTTGCTCATCTTGATCTCATTTGACTCTGCATACCCAACAAGGCACTAGTCTCTACGCTTCACCATTTGAATTTATTCAGTTTTCTTTACATCTGTTAGTCAAGCATTCATTTTAGGATTCAGATCAAAATATTGTTACTATTTTCAAGTTGGATTTCATTTGTTCACCTCCCATTTCCATTGTGAACAAATTGCTTTAAGAAAATCACAAGTTAAGTTTGCACCATTCAGAGAGGTACACCCACCCAGGTTTTGCAGCGCCTAAAGAGTAGAAGGTTGAATTCTTTCGACCTTGTCTGTTACCCTGAAGCGTATCAAGAGATTGGCAACCTCTTGAGGCATCTTGCCTGCGTTTTTGAGAGCTAACAAATTGGCGACTCTGCTAGGGATACATTCGGAATCAAGACCTTAATCATAGAGTCAGGAACTTTATACAGACTCCACTGGGAATAAAAGAAACATCAAGTTTTTCTCATTTTTTGACAAAAGTGAGTGGCGACTCTAACATAAATTTTGCAACTATTCATCATGAATAGAAGAAGATCTCAGTATAGTGGAGGTCATACTGGTGCTCCTACTGGCAGTAGCAAATGGACACACAAAGATGACAAATCTGATAAGGGAAAGAGGATCAATGAGGACATGTGTATAACAGACAGGAAAAGCACCAGGAGCACATTGTGAAACATATAACTGCTATGATACATGGAAAGATAGTTCAAGTGCAGAGCCTTGTACCCCAGAAGATCAAAGAAATACTTTTCCTTTTCTCAATTCTCAGAAACAGGTTGAGTTTGAAGCTAGGAAGCAAGCTGAGTTTGAAGCTGGACTTGAGCCTGAACGAATTAGAATTCAGCATGAATATGATCAGAAGATGGAGGGTAACCAAAATATGATTGTTGATCATGAACATCCTGAGGAAGTGAAGGCACAGTTGGAACTGCATAAGAGGAGGATAGAGGAACTAGAGGCTAAATTATAGAAAAATCAAATTAGTGATCAGACAGCTGATTGCCCCCCAAGGTATGTACCACCTCATAAGCAAGGTAATCATGGTATAGGACCATCTAGTCAGTCGAAAGCTCAGAACCATCAAACAGGGAATCATTACAAGCAGCCAAATCATCCACCTCCTGGTCAGCATTATATCCCACAGCCTAATGCACAGTACAATAATCACATGCATCAGTATCAGCATCCACCTATTCCTCCTCCTCACCAACATACAACCATGATCAGACAGTTTGATTTAGCTGGCTTTCAGTTATATCCTTACCCTATGGATGGCAGTTGGAGAAATATGGTGCCCAAATTTACGGGGAGTAATGCAATCACAGCTGAAGAACATCTAAGAAATTTTAATGTTTTCTTCCAAGACATAGATATGCCTTATGAAGATTTACACATGAAGTTGTTCATGATGTCACTTCTTGAAGATGCCAGGGATTGGTTCAATAGCCTACCAACATTCTCAATTAATTCTCTCCAAGTATTTCAAGACAAGTTATTAGAGCAATACGGGAACCAGAATGCTCTAGATGCAGCTCTTCATGAATTAATGAGAATTTAGAAAAATCAGAATGATTCAATTTATGATTTCAACCAAAAATTCGACAAGTTGCATACTAAAGTACCTCCTGGATCAAGGTTTCCAGATTTTGTTGCATTGAGTGTCTATTTAAATGCATTTGATCCTAAGATAGGGTATGAACTGAGAAGTAGATCCCCAAGAGATTTGGCTGAAGCACAGAAGATAGCACTGACAATTGAAAACAACAGGAAGGCTGATGGTATGATTAATAAGAGAGACAACCTGAGGCTTCCTCAGCAAAGCAATAATTATCAGTATAGAAAAGAGAATACATATAGAAATGATAACAGAAATGAAAGGCCAAGGTTGCATGATATGCCTTACAATACAGACTGGAAAGATGGGAAACCCATAACAGCCAGGCCTAGAAGTAAGGAGACTCCTGATCCACTGAGCAAAAGGGGAACTTATATGGTGAGTGACAATTATTTTTGTGAAGTTTGTGATCAGCCACATTCCCCAGATTATTGTGTTGTAGCCCGAAGATTGCAAGAGGAGGGAGTGTTAACAGAAAACAATGGAGAAGATCACAAAGTGTATTTGACTTCAAACACTTTTTACCATGTGGAAGAAAGTTACTCAGCTTCAGAGGATGAAGGTTATGAGTACGATGTTTCTAATCAGAAGTACAATGTCCATATGGCTGAACAACAGATCTTTTGTGACTCTGAAGAAGATTATGAAGAAGATTATACTGAGCCACATTGTGTCAAGGCGCCTGTTCAATGCAATGTGACGAGACTCATTGAAGATGAAAAAGAGAGAATAACTACTACTGCAGTTGAGGGAGCAAGAAGTAAATACTGGTTGATAAACAAAAAAGTAAATGACATAGAGGGTGTTCCTGGGGGAATTTTTATGAAGGATCATAAAGTGACTCAAGGAACTATGAAGAAGTCAGAAAAGAGACTGCCTAATAAAGATGAACATAAGCTTGTCCAAAAACAAGAAGTTAAGGAAGAAGTGAAGGGATTACATAAAAAGATACAAACGCCTGATCAGCCTGGTAAAAAAGAAAAAGAAGAAAGCAGAGGAGAAGTGGCAGAACTGAAGAAAACTATAAAGGTTGAGAGCTCTTCTTTTGATTTCACTCAGGCGTTATCCCAGGTAAAAATGTTTGTTCCATTACTTGAGTTGATGAAAATTAAGGAATACAGAGACAATGTTGTTCAATTGATAACAAGTGGAAATGAAAAATGTATGAATTATGAAAGTAAAGTAGCTATTAAAACAGTCAATGGGCATGAGAAAACAAATAACTCTAAGGTCTACTTGAGTGATATATTATCTACTCCCCCTCAAGTAGATCCTTTTTTCACTACATTACTTATAAACAACAAACTGCTGAGGAATTGCATGATAGACTCTGGTGCTTCTATAAACATTATGTCAGTAGGAGTAATGAAGTAGCTTGGCATATGGGTTGATACATGTGAAGGGAAATGCTATGCAATGGATAACAGACCTGTTCCTATGGTAGGCATTATGAGAGGAGTTGAATTCAAACTGGCTACTTATCCACAGTTGGCTTATAATATAGATATCACAGTGATTGATACTCCTCAATTCGGGATGCTTTTGTCAAGGCAGTGGACAGTAGCTGTTGGTGGAAATGTTCAGTTTGATTTGTCTTATGCTACAATACCAGTGAATGGTCAAGAAGTCAAGTTGTATAGAGAGCCAAGAATGAACCAGCTTGTTGATTATGTGCCTCAAGATCAGATCAATTATTTCTGTGATGTTGATCTTGGGAATTTTAAAATTGAACCAGCCTAGCCAGAATTAACCAATAGTGATCCAATTGAAAAACATGCTGCACAAAATTGCAATGGCGTATGGAAGATGTTTTTTGATGAAGCTTGCAGCCAAGAAGGAAATGGTGCTGGGATTGTATTGGTTTCACCTGAAGGTACTACTTTTAAATATTCATTCTTGTTGGCATTTGAATGTACAAACAATGTGGCAGAGTATGAAGCTTTATTGACAGGTTTGAACATAGCTGTGAAACACAAGATTAAGTTGCTAACTATTTTTGGTGATTCTGAGTTGGTTGTTTCACAAATTAAATCCAAGTATGTAGCAAAGCACAAAAGATTAAAGCAATACAGGAATGTTGCATGGGACACAATTGAGTTGTTTGATGCATTTTCAATTGAGTGGATCGACAGATCAAAGAACATAACGGCTGATTTTTTAGCAAATGTGGCGTTGAAAAGAGATGATGTCACATTGGCTGGGGTATCATAGATTGAGTTCAAGACAAGGCCTACTATTCCTAATAACATTTATAATTGGTAGGTCTTTAATGATGATACTGACCTTTTGAAATTTCTTCATTGCATAGATCAATATGAATCCCAGGAAGTTGATTTCAATGCTTTTGTTGAGGAAGTAGATGGGAAACAAACTGTGTTTGGCAAGGAGATCTTATAGCTCAAAACAAATAAGCTTCCTAAAGGCTTAGTGGCATTGGAGAGGGTGTATGACGGAAATGATCGGTCCCCCATAAGGAAAACACAAGTCAAAAGGGAAGATATTGAAGAAATTAATTTAGGGACTGAGACGACACCAAGAAAGGTATACATTGGAAAGAAGATCAGCCCTACAATTAGAAGAATGTTGATAGAGTTGCTTAGAAAATACAAGCATGTTTTTTCTTGGTCTTATGAAGATCTGAAAGCATACAGGGAAGATTTATTTCAGCATGAAATACCATTGAAGCCAGACACCAAACCTTTCAGACAAAAGCAAAGACCCATAAATCCAACGCTGGAGCCTAAAATGCAAGAAGAATTGACAAAGCTCGGGGATGGAGGAATTATCAAACCAATCAGACATTCAACGTGGGTTTCAAATTTGGTTCCTGTGAGAAAGAAGAATGGTGATATCAGATTATGTGTGGACTTCAGGAATCTGAATATGGCATCTCTCAAGGATAATTATCCTCTACCCAATATGGAGGCTATACTGCATAAGGTGACAGGGTGTGAACTGCTGTCTATGATGGATGGGTTTTCTGGATATAATCAGGTTAAAGTCAAGGAATCTGAGCAATACAAAACAACATTCACAACTCCTTGGGGAACATATGTATACATAAGAATGCCATTTGGTCTCACAAATGCTGGAGCGACTTTCCAAAGAGCCATGGATGTAGCATTTGTTGATTTGATCAATGTTATTATGGTAGTGTACCAGGATGACTTGACTGCTTATTCGAAGAGGGTTGAAGATCATGTGCAACATCTGGAAAAGGTATTTATCAAAGCTCTTGAGTATGGTATTAGTTTAAATCCAAAGAAGTGTCATTTTGCAGTCACAGAAGGTAAGCTCTTGGGGCATATTGTTTCAAAAGAAGGAATTAGAATAGATCTTGAGAGGGTTGAAGCTATTGATAAAATTCCTATTCCAAAAACTGTCAAGGCTATACAGTCATTCTTTGGAAAAATTAATTTTGTTAGGAGATTTGTTTCTAACTTTGCTGAGATCATTAAGCCCATATCGAAAATGTTGAAGAAAGGACAAAAAATGGATTGGACTGTAGAGGCTTTAGATGCTTTTATATCTCTCAAAATGGCTATCAAGGAGGCCCATGTACTTAAGTCTCCAGATTTTGCAAAGCCTTTTTAGATTTTTTCATTTGCTTCAATGCATACTACTGCTGCTATTATGTTACAAAAGAATAATGATGGTCATGAACAACCTGTGTCTTTCTTTAGTAAATCGTTACAGGGGTTTGAATTGAAGTATGATATAATGGAAAAGCAGGCTTTTGCATTGGTAAAGGCCACAAAAGCATTCAGACCATATCTTGTTGGAGCAAAGGTGAATGCTTATGTCCCTCACGCTGCTGTCGAGGATATTTTGACACAATCTGAAGTTACAGGAAAAAGATGCAGATGGATCAACAAGATTCAAGAATTTGACATGGAAATACAGATCACTAAGCTAGTAAGAGGTCAAGGCTTGGCTAGGCTGATGGCAGAATCAAATATTGAAGCAAGTCAAGTATGTAATGTAGAGGAAGGGACTGCAATTGCAAGCATTGAGCACACTCCTTGGTATACTGATGTTATGCATTATCTTAAATACATGAAGTGTCCAGATGGATTGGGTGATAGCCAAAAGAGAACTTTGAAGTTTCAAGCATCAAAGTATGTCTTCATGGATGGAGATCTGTTTTGGAAAAACAGAGATGGCATATTGTTGTTATGTCTGGATGAGTCACAGACCAAGCATGTTCTGAAGGAAATGCATGAGGGAGTTTGTGGAGGTCATTATTCAGCAAGGACAACTGCCCACAAAATTCTCAGGGCTGGGTATTATTTGCCAATTTTTTTTAATGATTCTTTCACACATGTGAGAAAATGTGAGGCTTGCCAAAAGTTTTCTGGAAAATTGAAGTACCAGGGTGCTTTGCCACTACGACACTTGCAAGCTGATGCCCCTTTTCATCAATGGGGAATTGATTTCATTGGAGAGATACAAGATAATTCAAGTGGAGGACATAGATGGATACTGGTTGCCACTGATTATTTTACAAAATGGGTGGAGGCAATCCCAACCAAGCAGGCTACAAGTAAAGTTGTAACAAATTTCCTGATGGACAACATTATCACCAGATTTGGTACGCCAATGAGGTTGATCACAGACAATGGGATGTGTTTTAGGTCTGATGAATTCAAAAGCTTATGTGATAGGTATGGCATTATTATTTCTTATGCAGCTCCTTATCATCCACAAGCTAATGGTCAAGTTGAATCCAACAATAAAAGTCTTTTGAAGATTATAAGGAGAGTGTTGGGACAAAACAAGAAGGCTTGGGATTCAATGTTAAAACTGGTTGTGTGGGCTGTTAGGATCACTATGAAAAGGGCAATTAGAAAATTTCCATTTGAATTAGTGCATGGGGCACAAGCCAGGATGCCTCTGCAGAATTTGTTACCAGTCTACAAGTTTTTTTTATAGGAAGATTTGGAAATTTCTGAGCCTATGGAAGACATAATGGAGCAACTTGTTGAACTTGATGAAGTGATGAGAGAGGCCCAAAGTCAAAACATGAAGTTACAGGCACAAATGAAGTATCTATTTGACAAGAAGGCAAAGAGTAGAAAATTTGAAGAAAATGATTTGGTGTTGATGTGGAATGCAAGATGTCAGGAGAAAGGCAAGCATGGTAAATTTGAAGCTCTTTGGCTGGGACCTTTTGTTGTTGCTGGAAAGAAGTGTGAAGACTCATATTATCTACAGAACATGACTGGTGAAGATCAGGAATTTCCTGTTCATGGGCAATTCTTGAAGCTATTCTTCTCTTGAGCAATGCAGAGGATTGAGGGTTGCCAGTGCATGGATAACTGTTGTGTATCCTTTTTAAAATTATTTTCCATGCACAGTAGTCTAGGATTCTGTCATTTTCCATTCATCTTCCACTTTGCATTCATTTCCATTTCCATTCGTTCCATTGATGCTCACTGGTTCATTATTTTCTGTCTGGTCTGCTCACCCAATGATTCTAGATCCTTGCAATGATCTGACTATCATTCATCCCCAGATAGAGCCACTATTAGAGCTGTAAAAATCTAATGTTTTTACATATGATTTCACTCATAAATTTCTTGATTTGGTCCTACCGTATGCATATTTCATCTATAGTTTTTCATATTGCCCCATTGAATCCATTGAATCATGCATTCTGTACATTCTGGTGCCCATCGGCATAGGTCCATGACTATCTCCCCGACCCATGTTGCCTTTGTGTTGACATATGTTTGTTGCAGGTGTATCGGCAAGACATGTTCTTTGCTACAACGACTGGCATTTGTTCGTGCTTGGTTATCGGCATAACATCCATGCTGTTTTGGTGACAATGGAGACATCTATCAGCATGTGTTGTGGCTATCGAGGTAGAGTCTCACCGAGTTTAGTATGTCTCCCCGACTTGTGCATGCGAAAGTTTATCGGCGTGAGTTGGGCTATCGACATTGGTCTTGGCGAGTCTCTCTTGTCTTCCCAACTGGCGTTTTTAGTTTCATTTCGGTAGGAGTTGGTGTCCGGGAGGAGGTCTTGGCAAGTGACCTTTGGTCTCGCCGACATCGCATATGGATTCACTTCAGCCAAACAAATTATCTTTAGTGAGAAGTCATAGCGAACGGGTCGGGTCTTGCCGACAATGTTCAAAGTGGATGGCTTTCGGCGAGAGTTTTGCTTTCTCTTGGTGATCTTGGTGTGCTCGGTTTTTTCGGTGTAACAAAATGCTCTATAGGACGTCTCACCGAGGGTTGAAGGTTATAGCAATAGAGGATCCTCATCGGCAGGAAAAATATTATGTCTCAGCTACTTGAATATGGATGTTGGCTTTCGGTGAAACATAACAATCTACAAGAGGTCTTGCCGATGTCAGAAGGTTACGGCGACTGTGATCAAAACCAAGGGAACTCATCGGGCTATACCAAAACATAAAGAAGACAAATGGATACTTATTGACTTCGGCGTAGCAAACAGTTTGTTATGGCGAAAGCGAATAGCACGAGGAATAGAGGAATGCGGGATGATTAATGACTGACGATACAGTTGCCTTCGGCATACCTTCTGTGTTGTCCTGGCGACTGGTTCACTGGCGAATAAAAACATAAATTCGAATGTTGTGGCCATGTATATTTGATGATCGTTGCAAGCCAGCTTGATTGGAGCCCGAATCTTGTGGAAGGCCGATATGAAATCTCAATTTGAATTATTTTCTTCATGTTGGTGTATAAATAGGCATTTTGTAATTGTAAAATGATCATCAATTATCAGTTATTCGATACAATAGGCAAATTGTTTGGATATAGAGTAGTAAATTTATCAAATCAGAGGCTATGATGCATGTCCTAAAATGGAGGTATTTATGAATGTCAATTGATGTTGTTGCACATGTCTGGTATCAGTTATCTGTTGAATTTAATAAAAGGATTGCTAATTTTTCTCCAAGATGGTCTCTTTCTGATTGTTTAAATTGATATGACAAGTTTGTATTCAATTTATCAGTGCACATTTGTTGTACTTGTGGGATCGATTGATTGGTTCTTTCAAGTAAAGACTAAATCCTTTTAGTTAATCACAGTAATCAGAGAGATTCAATTGGATTATTCAAGTAGAGCTTAGTAATCACATTCTTGCATGTTTATACAAGTTGTAAGCACAATATATGCCAGATAATTTGAATTTCCTCAGAGAAGTGTTGCTCATCTTGATCTCATTTGACTCTGCATACCCAACAAGGCACTAGTCTTTGTGCTTCACCATTTGAATTTATTCAGTTTTCTTTACATCTGTTAGTCAAGCATTCATTTTAGGATTCAGATCAAAATATTGTTACTATTTTCAAGTTGGATTTCATTTGTTCACCTCCCATTTCCATTGTGAACAAATTGCTTTAAGAAAATCACAAGTTAAGTCTGCACCATTCAGAGAGGTACACCCACCCAAGTTTTGCAGCGCCTAAAGAGTAGAAGGTTGAATTCTTTCGACCTTGTCTATTACCCTAAAGCGTATCAAGAGATTGGCAACCTCTTGAGGCATCTTGCCTGCGTTTTTGAGAGCTAACATAACCTAAAAAGATACCTTCATTAGATTTGGATTGAAAGCTTCCTAAGTTTTCATCATCTCTTTTAATAAAGCATTTACAACCAAATATTCTAAAGTATTTAATAGAGGCAGATTTACCATACCAAAGCTCATATGGAGTGAAATTTGATTTCACCCTTATTTGCACTCTATTTAGAATGTAGACAGTTGTATGAACAGCTTCTTTCTAGTACATATCTGGCAGCTTGGCTTCATCTAATATTGTTCTAGCCATTTCTTTCACTGTTATTTTTTTCCTTTCCACAACCCCATTCTATTGAGGTGTTCTTGCAGTAGCATATTGCCTTTTATGCCATGTTTCTCATAATATTCAATGAATTCTTGAGAGGTAAATTCACCTCCCTTGTTTGATCTCAAGAATTTAAGTTTCATATCATATTCTCTCTCTACCATTTTACGAAAGATTTTAAATCTCTCAAAGGCTTCTGATTTATGTTTGAGAAAGGTTACCCAAACCATCCTTGTGTAGTCATCTACAAATAACATGAAGTACTTTTCACCATTTATTGACCTTGTCCTAGTGGGACCACTTAAATCAGTGTGTACAAGCTGCAAAGGTTTAGTTGAAGCATGTTGCTTGGATTTGAAACTAGCCTTTGTTTGTTTACCTCTTAGACATTCTTTGCAAACTGCATTTTTTGATTTGCTTAGAATAGGAAAACCTCTCACATTCTGGTTTTTACTGATCCTAACCAGATTGTCAAAGTTAACATGTCCTAATCGTTTATGCCATAACTAGTTCTTTTCAACTTGACCCATAAGGCACATGCCTTCATTTCTTTCATAATTGGAAGAGTCAAGGAGATTATAAACATTACCATGTGTCCTTATTCTGGTTGCAATTGTTTTACCAAATGTTTTCTTTATAGAAAAACCTTGTGAATCGAATGTAACTTTGTACCCATTATCACAAATCTGACTAGCACTTAAGAGATTGTGTTTAAGACCTTCTACATAATAAACATCATAAATGGGTGTGTCATCATTTAGAATCAGAGAAACTTTACCTTTAATCAAAATTCTTGTATTGTCACCAAACTTTACAAAACCTCCTACATGATCTTCAAGTTTCAAAAACATGTCCTTATCTCCTCTCATGTGGTTGGAACAACCACTATCCAAAACCCACAATGCCTTCTTCTTCGAGAAAAATGAATTTTGCACAAGCATGGATTGTTCTGTGCTTGGAACAAACTTGGGTCTCCAAACCTTTACAGTAATTTGTTTACCTTGTTTACATTGTTTGGATGTGTGACCAAAAGTGTTGCATTTGAAACATCTAACTAAATTTGGAAAGCCAAAGAACTGTTTGTGACCAAATCTTGGTTTTCTAGGCATCATAAGCCTATAATTGCTCACTTTGTGTCCAAATTTATTAAAAAAGAAGCAATAACCATTGAAAAATGTATTAAACCTAAAATTGGTTTGCTTATGCTCAAATGGCTGCTTCTTACCAGTTGCATTAAAGTTTTGATTTAAAGTTTTTGAACATTCACCAATGTGGAATCCAACACCAATCATGTCTTTATGTTGCTTTTATTTCCCAAGTATATCATTCAAGTGCATAGTGCTTTCATAGCCTTCAACTTGTTTTTTAAGAGTGGCAACTTGTTCAAGTTTTACAATCTCTTTATCTTTATCAACAAGAACCGATTTGAGATTATCCACAACTCTCTTAGAGTCATCAAGTTCTACTTGTAAACATGTGATCATTTTTTTTGGACTATACTCTTGTGAAGCAATTTGTTTCTTTAACCTATTTATTTCTTGAAATGCACAAAGCATTTCACCCTCAAGGTTAATTTCATCATTTTCTAAATCAGACTGATTGTCTGATTCTTTATTTGAAGTCTTTTATGAATCAACTTCAACCATGAATAAAGTTTCATCTTCATCACCTAGTGAGTCATCTATCTCATCATCCAAGTCTTCTTTGGTAAAGAGACTCTTTTTCTTTTTGAAGTTAAACTTCTTTTTAGGATGAAAAGCCTTTTTCTTATACTGTTTTTCTGATTTTTCATCCTCATTGGCTTGATCACCGTAAGGATATTTAGCAGCAAAGTGTCCATACTTTCCACATGTAAAACATTTAAAGGGTAAAGGGAAGCTTACCCTTATATTTATTTTTGAGTTTTTTGACAAGAAGAGCTTCTTTTGAATCTGATAAATCAGATTCACTATCATCTGATAGTTCTTTCTTTTCAGCCTTAAAGGCATTTTCTTTTGATGTAGAACTAGTATTACTGATTCTCATTTCATATGCAGTTAGAATACCTTGTAGATCATCCAAGGTAAGGTCTTTAAAATGTTTCTTCTCTTCAAGAGTAACCTTAGACTCAAATTTAGGTTGCAAAGTTCTGATCATTTTTCTAGCTACATCAAATTATTCAACTATTTCACCTAAACCTCTTCTTGCATTTACAATTTCATCTACCCTTAGAAAATAATCTGCAATCTTTTCATCATCTTTCATTTTCAATTCTTGAAACTGATTTTTAAGCGTGATTATCTTAGATTGTTTGACTTTGTCATTACCTTGATACACATTCTCAAGCTTTTCCCAAATTTCATGAGCTGATTTACAATGCATAACTTTAACAAACACTTATTTTGTCAAACCACACAGAAGAGTGTGTTTAGCTCTAGCATTTGTTTCATATTTTCTTTTCTCATCAAAATCATTGGGTATTGATGCAAGTACATCATATTTGTTTTGCACAATACTCCAAACATCTATATCAATAAAAATCAAATATGTTTCCATTCTAATTTTCTAGAAGACATATCAATGCCATCAAATAGAGGAGCTCTTGTAATAGATGAACCTTCTTGCACATGTAACATATTGACTTCCAAGACTATAATCTATCCTAGGTATGAAACCTAATGCAGGACCCTATGCTCTGATACCAATTTTTGGAAGATGAATTACTCTGAGAGGGGGGTGAATCACAGTAATGTGCAAAATTTATTTTTGAAACTTGAAATGCAAAAATAAATGATGATTTGAAAACAACTAAGTGAACCCTCTTAACTTAAAAAGAACCTTTGACAGAATGATTGTTTTGAGTGACTTTACAAACCACTGTCAAAGCATAATATAAATTGTTCATATAAAAGTGATTGAACAATTCTCTATATAATGCTTTAGATTCACAAGATTCTATGCACTTTAACAGACTGAACATACTTATATAATAGGTCAGACAACATACATTCATGACAAATTGAGCTTTATACTTTGAATCCTTTCAAAATGAAACATTAAACATGTATCAGAGCATTGCATAAAATTCTTTTGACATATGACATAATGGAAACTTAAAAAATTAACCACATGAGTTGAAACACAGTTGCACAAATTTCAACACATGACACACTATTTTCTTGAGTGGAAAAATCCTCATGGGGTATAAAAAACCAATCGTAAATTTTTCTTTTTATTCATTCAAAAGAGCACCAACTTTGTATCAATGTGGAGCACCAACTCCAAGTACAAATTGAAGCACCCACTTCAAGTCAGGAGCACCAACCCCTTTTTCAAAGTTCCTCTATGAAAATGCACACTATTAGGACCTTATAATTGCACTAATGTCTGCAATTACAAAATATCAACAGAGCACAAATATATGTTTTTCAATAATTCCCATTACAAAGTGTACTAAATATGACAGTACAAAAGAATAATCTTACTGAAATCTAACTATAATCTCTGTATTACATCCAGAGATGTAAACTCTCTTTTATCACTTTTTCAAAATGCAAAAATATCACTATAAAACCCTTTCAAAAACATTCTTTGTTTTAACATCAAACCCTCGTCACCAAGTAATGGAAAAAATCCATACTTTTATACAATCAATAAAATGAAAAACAAGTTCTCATTTACAAACACATATTCAAAAGTTCATTACCCTTCAATTAACCAGGGTTTTTCTTAAACTATAAAATGCAGTTGAAATAAAAAATTGTATTTCCCAAACATTATGAAACCCTTGAGTGAAGAACTCGGGTTATACAAAACTGAAACCATTTTTCCACAAATCCTTAACCAAAATCACTTATGCTTAAAAACAACACAAGATCTTTCCAGATCTTAAGACCATACCTGTCATGGTGACCAAAGATATATTACCAACTAGCGAAGAGAAGATCATAACTACCTCAATGAAGTTTACCGACTTCCCGTTCCAGCTCACTGACCAATAGCAAACAAAGTTCATGGCGGCAGAAATTAGGGTTTCAAACCCTATGCAAAGCAAACTTTCGAGAACTTTTATTTTTACACAATGACTTGAAAACCACAAATGGTAGTTAATCATCATTTGAAATCTACGCCACAATGAATATTTTTTTTTTTTTAACTCTGAGATGCGTATAATGTTGTCACTTCCAAGTCAAACCCTCATTCATAACAAAGAAACAACCTTATGATGAGTTGTCAGATACACAACACCAAAAGACACTACCACATTTTCTGTTATTGTCAACGTGACCACATGCTTGTCACTGGATGATTTAAAAATCACATAATATAAACTGATAGATGAAGCACACTGATAATTTTGATGGCTTATATTTTAATCACCAAAGGCCAATAACATTTTAACCAAAGTCGGTTATAATTCATAAATCCTTGAAGCCTAATAAATGTGACTTCATTTTTTTTCTCATAAACACTTACCATTTCGAACCATAGGGACCTGATCACCTTTATAAAGCATATATTTTCCATGTGAAACACAAACCACTGGTGCTAAAGTGACTTTAACAAAGATAGGTTCATTATCACATTTTTAATGAGAACCAGAATTCATGTGCCATATTTATCAATCAACAAGTCATAATCATTGATACCATGAAGATAGAAAAATGCCAAGACAATATAGATGCCAAACCAAGATCAATCTAATAAAATCAACTAAAACAATATACCTGTCAAACTGAAAATCCTGAACCTGTTGCAAGATCATCTACACATGAATCCAACATGATCAGTACCACAAAGAACTATCCACAAAGTATTGAATATGCCAAGACTGATTACAACAATAACCAAATGCACCAAGTACCATAATGCCAAACCAAGTGATAATCAATCGGTTTTGACATCAAAGACAAATATGCCACAAAGAGAAATTCAACAGTATCATGGGCTAGTCATTTAAGGCCACAAATCCATCAACTCATACAACAAGTTTTATAGGGTATTGGTTGAAATATTGGATTGAAAGGATCCTAAGGTACAATTTAGAGAGTCAGCTCAACTCAAGAAAAATGGTTCAATAGAGAAATATGCCACAAATTTTCAAAATGCTCTTTGTGATGGTCCTTGAAATCATGAAAAAATGTTCACTATTATCTTCATCAAGGGACTAACTGAGTCTCGCAGGGGATTGGTTAGAAAATTCAATCCAACTTCCCTACAAGAGATAATAATGAGGGCCTTGGCACTTGAGACATTCATGCCAAGGAACAAGTTTCAGAAAAATACTTTCCCTCCAAGAAAGACTCTCTATAAGAATGCACATCAATCCAAAGGTTGTCCCTCAAGACAAGAATTGGATGCAAGAAAAGAATTGAGACAATAAATTATGTTTCACCTACAAGGAACCTTGGTCACCCAATCATAGATGCCTTGGAAATGGGAAAGTACACTATAAGGTTGTAGTCTTTGAAGATGATTTAAATGATGAAGAACCTGAACCACAAAGCAAAGAAGAAGAATTAGAAGTAGAGGTTGAAGAAAATAATATTAAACAAAGAATAAAGATGAAATTTTAGGAAGCATTCTTGCAAATATTTCAAGTACACAAACATACAAACCATTTAGAATTTTAAGAGTTTTGAAGGGACAAAAAAGGTCACTATACTCATTGACACTTGTGTTACTCATAATTTTATAGATGTGGGACTAATGGTAAGACAAGGGCTTCAAATAAAATACTTTGAGGGCTTTAATGTGATGGTCATTGGTGGCTTCTCTATTAAATTATTTTTCTAAATATCTCCCAACTGAATCTTATCTTAGGGGAGATTTCTATGAAGGATGAGTTATATGTTTCTAGTATTGGAGACACATGTATGGTTTTGTGAATTTAATGGCTACCCTCATTGGGAAAAGTAAAACAAAACTTCTAGACCATTGAACTAATTCAATCCAAAGGAAAAGCAGTGGTATTTGGGGAATGACAAATGGAACACCAAGAATTGTACCATCAAAAAGGATAGAAACAAATTTTAGTCATGGACAAGTAGATTGGGTGATGCAATAATTGGTTCCAATGACAAAATCTTCCCAATGGAATGGAGCATACCACGTGGATGTGCAGAAGGTCCTAAATAAGCACTATAAGGATTTCAATAACATTACTCCTAGGAGGCCCCTTGACAAATCTTTCAATCATGTTATTGAGTTAGAGGAAGGATTTAGGCCTATCATCATCACCCCTTACTACCATCCTATATAGAAAAACTAGGAGATTGAAAAGAAAAGAAAAAGGAATTGTAAGAGATTGGAAACATCTGATCAAGCTCGAGCCCTTTTGGACTCTATAGTCCTTGTGAAGAAGAAGGATGGCATAATGAGAATGTGCATTGAATACAAAGCACTATACAAGAAGATTATAAAAAATTCATACCTATTTACTAGTATTGATAATTTGATAGATGAACTCCATGGGGTAGTTTATTTCTCAAAGATCGATCTAAATTGGGCTACCATCATATCTGAATCTAAGTGAAGGATATCCATAAGATAACTTTCCAATGCAATTATGAACACTATGATTTTTCTATCATGGCATTCAGATTGACAATTGCTCTCACAACACTTCAATCTTACATGAACCAAGTGTTCATCAAATAATTGAGGAAATTTGTTCTTATTTTTTTCTATGACATTATCATCTACAAAAAATATTTGGAAGAGCACTCAAGGAACATAGATGAGGTGTTGGAAATTCTATAATCGAAACTCCTTTTTCTAAATATTCTAAATGTGAATTTATAGTGAGAAACTTTATATCGTGTACACGTCATCAATGCAAAGGGAGTGCAAGAAGACCTAGAGAAGATAAAAGTTATTATGAATTGGCCTCCCCTTAAGACTCTAACACAGTTGTAAGTATTTTTTATCTACAATTACTACAAATGATTTGTTAAAGGGTTATCTCAACTAGCCACCCCCTTAATAGACCTAACCAAGAAGGTATTTTGTGTGGATTGAAAGAACACAATGATTCTTTGACAAATTGAAGGATGTAATGAGCTTGTGCCTAGTTTTGTATGTTCCTAATATTTCCCTTCCATTTATTTTAGAGTGTGATACATCTAGAGAGGGGATTGGAGCCATGCTTATGAAGAGCAAGCACCCAATTTCTTTCAAGAGTCTTAAACTCAAGGATGCAAAGAGGAAAATATCGATATATAATAAATAGATGCTAACCATCATGCACACATTGACCAAATTCATGCAATATTGAGTGGGCAGAATTTTTTTTATCAAGATTGATCACAACTTGAAGTATTTTCTCAATCAAAAGTATCTGAATTAGTTACAGTAAAAGTGGGTAAGAAAGCTTCAAGAATTTTATTTGAACATTAAATATGTTGGGGGAAAGAAATTTTTTGTTGTTGATGCTTATCTAAGAATCCATCCTTAAGATCAACATCTCATCTATCCACTAATTGGTAGGTTGAAGTCGTGGAAGAATATGCTAAGATTGTATTTGCAACTAATGTTTTAGAAGGGAAGTTACTCGATGAAAGATATATGATGTCATGAACTCATTCTCTACAAGGGAAGAGTTTATTTAGTGTTGGAATCAAAAAGAAAATATTTTCAAGGCAATTCATGATGCTCCCTTGGCAAGCCACTTCAGATCAAGACCTATAAGTGAATCAAGGAGAATTTCACAAGGAAAGGAGTTAAATATGACACCCTTAGGCATGTTAGAGAGTGTTATTTTCCAACAAAATAAAATAGAACACCCCTTATAGGACTCTTATAGGCTTTTCCTATTCTAGTGTAGAAATGGGAGACTATTTCCATAGATTTCACCATGACACTCCCCAAAGTCCAAGTTAAGGACTACATATCATCATAGAGGAAAAATGGGTTAGTTGTAAAACACATAAATCAAGCCATTAGAGTACAAAACATTAAAAACCCATCAAAGATTAGTCATATAAGCCCATACTCAATTAAATTAGCAAACAATGTCATCAAAGATTCAATTAAAAGCAATGAAAACACAACTCAAGATAAATAAATCTAAAAAGACATGCAAACTTTCAATCCCATAGGAGATTATGCTCCAAATGTATGTGGAATGCTCTATTAAGCATAACCTATGACAGAAAAATCTATGATTGATGATTGATTCACAAAAATATTCTCAAATCGCTCAAGATAGCTTAAGAATTAAAGAATACCTATGCTTATGAAAATTGTGAATGATTTTGATGAAGAAATGACTTGTTTTATAGATTTGGAGATATATGATCAACGGTCAAGATTGAATTTGAGGATCAACATATGAGAGGAAATCAAGGAGATCAAGGGATAAAATTGAAAGAGAGCCCAAAATATCCTTATTTTCATGGAAAATTGGTTAAAGATATTTTGGACGGAAAATATCTATTCAAATTTAAATTTGAATTATGGAATATTCTTTTTGGAGGGAATATGCCATTTAGATATTTTGGAGGGAAAAAATATTTTGAAAAGGGAATATTCTCTTTTGAAAAAAGAATATTCTTTGTGCAAGTTGGAGGAAAAATAGTAATTAAATAATTATGAAAATTGTTTAATTGTGAGGATGAGAAGAAATTAGGATTTTTAATTAAATAATGAAAATTATTTAATCATGGTGAAAAGAAGAAAATTGAATTTAATTAAATAATTGAAAAATATTTAATTAAGAAAAATTAGTAAGAAATGATGAAAAATGATCAATTAATCAAATAACATTAATTATTCAATTAATAGAGGAATATAGTGAATTTAACCAAATAATTAGAAATTATTTAATGAAAATAAGGCTTTAGGTGATAATGAGGAAAATAATGTTAAAATGTGAAATTGAGATGTGTGCTATGTTCAGTCAATTTTAGTGTCTACATTTTTCCCCTCTTTGAGACAATGTACATGTTATGTTTTTTCAAAGACCTAATGTTGCTCACAAAAAAAATAAAATTCATTTGATGCCCAACAATGCCCCAGTGGATGAAGGATGGTAGGCTTCCCCCTCGAGAGATCAACCAGAAAAAATAATTTTCAGGTTGAGATCATGACATGATGATGGGACTAGTTCAGTTGAAAAGTGGATGAAAAATCAAGTCCTAGGAAGCCCAAAAAATGATCAAGATCGATAACCAAGTTCAAATAATATGCTAAGAGGGAAACCAAGGGTGAAACCCTAAGGTTTGGGGTCATATATATGCATTTGGGCTCACTTTGTCCTCATTTGCACACTTTGAGTTGATAGATTCTAGAGCTCTAAGCCTTCCAACTTTGCAGACACCTTCACAAGATGGTACTTTTACCTCATGCCCCACACTATGTGGATCGAGTCTGATAGTTCCAACAACCCACGAGAGCAAGCCCCCCAGTATGTATCTAGTTATTTCACTTTTACACATAGTTTTAGGCATCAAATTTGATAGTTGAAGGTAGGAAAACAAACACATTGATCCATGGATTGGTCTGTATGAAACCTGACGTGTCACATTTGCATTCAGGAAACAACAATTTTATCATAGTATGATGCATTTGGGACATCGTGACACGATTCAGATATATTGTTGTGTTTGTTTGTCCATATAGTGACATGTTTGAAAATGTGATCATGTTTGAAATTGGGAAAATGATGTGTTTGAAAATGTGATTGCTTTTGGCTATCACCAATCGACATGTTTGCATAAAATGATGTGTTTGATTGATTCTTAATAGAATTAGGTTTTTTATCAAAAATTTGAAAAATTGATGTCGTAGGCACTATGCTTGTAGACAGTTTTATATCCCATTTACTCCCAGGAGCGGAGACCTAGGATTTTGGACTAGATGATCCTCTTGGGCGAGGTGGAAATAGACTTCTTATTGTTGATCGACCTTTTTTATATTGCATACATGCTTGAGATTCAATCATATCAAGCCATGATGACTACCCTCATGGAACGATGGTGTTAAGAGGCTAAAACTTTCATCCTCCCTACTAGAGAGGTGACCATCACCTTGGAGGATGTTTAATGCATTTTGAAGGGCCCTATCAAGGGTGTTTGAGTAGTCTATGATATGGATAGAGGTGTAGAGTCCTTGGAGATACTGTCGGGAGATGATGACTTAGAGATTGAGGATGGAAAGATTGACTTGAGACCATACATCAGTGCAGACGATGACATCATATTGGTCCTATCAGGATTGATTATGGGTCAAATCATGTCTAACCAATGATTTAGAGGCTTTTTAGTTGGATGGGGCTTTGTGATCGAGGGCATGATTCAAGACAGGATCATGGTTACATGGGGACCTTGCATCCTCACACATCTTTACCATGGCATGCATTAGGTAGCATACATAGCAGCTACTAGTTTATCTACGGGTGTGACACTGCTCCACATTTGGGCATAGGAGAATATAGCGATTACTTGGCCCATCAGAGAGTCACAAAGAGTTACAAGTGATCCATATGTCTACCTATACACCTCAATGCTTACACATCGATGGATGGGAGATTTACACTTTTGGAGAGGGATTTTTGATGACATGGATCGGTTTGTTTAGAGGCCTTGGATACAATGTGAGGTTTGGACAAATGATCATCTGCACCTTACATAGTATCATCAAACATGATGGATTATTGGGCAAGCCCCTCATATATTGAAGAGATATTTTCCAAACAGATTTCGTCGATAATTTGGGGAGAGGTAGGACATTTCGTAGATGACTACCATGTGATATATGCCAAGACCACTAGGGAGATTGCTGAGTGGGTTACCATGGCAGTTCCATAGGTTGTATTGATAGATTTTGTGTAGATGGATCTCTTGGAATGGGGATGGCAGGTGGTCCTAAGGATCCAAGGATGACATAGGATTATGATTTATGGTGGGTCCAAAGGAGACCTTTGAGATTCATACATCCTAATGGTGCAATTGGAGTCGTAGGTGTTTGAAGATGAAGGGATGTTGAGCCCAGGAATTCCAAATGCAAGAGGCAGAGAGCCAAGGTAGAGGCACACAAGGGAGATGACCAGCAATAGCAGGTAATGCAACAGTAGTAGGATAAACTTGATGTAGCCCCTCAAGAAGAGGAGGCTAGAGGAGGTGAGGATCAACAATGTGTGACTAGCTCTTCCACTATCAAAGAGAGACCAGGATCACCAAGAGCGAGATGGGTACAAGATAGAGTGGGATGGCCTAGTAGCACAAATAATACAAAGAACTACAAAGAGGGACCATTCCCTCATAGGCATGAATCAATGCATATTAGAGAGAGATCAATGCACGGTAGAGAGGAATATAGATATCACCCGTTGTCAACAGGCGTAGGCTCAGGTCACTCAGCTCATAGCTAAGAGAGATACAGAGAGATCCAAGAGAAAATAGCTAGAGATAGGCCAAGTTAATATGATCAGCATGACCCAATATATGTAGGAGATGTGGTCCCTGATACAAGAGGCCACATATTATCGTACCTTGTATTAGGCAGTCGTAGCCCAAGAGCATAGGTAGCCCAGATTCTCTATGAGGAGTAGCACCATAGGAGGATTTGGTAGATTAGATGGTGGATCTATGGGTAGGCCCTCATAGCAGATGATTTAGGGACATCAGCCATAGGGATCCTAGGGACAAGTTTAGCAGCAGTAGTTGATCGGTCCCCCACCTCCTCAGCCTCCTCCCAATCGAGAGGAGCGAGGGATTTTGATGTACACATGTACAGACATTCTTGATGTTAAAATTTTTGATGTAGACATATTTATGATGTATATGCATTCATTGGCTTTTGAGAGCCTCATGTACATATTTTTATGTATTTTATTGTATCACACATTCAATGATGTATCATGATAGTTTCATTTTTTTATGATATAAGAGATGAGATGATCCTTTTTGATGTGGCTATGATATCATGTTATGATGTATGTGTTGATCTTTGATTTCTATGATGTATTCTTTGAAAAATGGATGTTTTACATTTTTATGATGTGATGATGATGATGTATGATTTGTGGATGGAGGATGCATGTTATGATATGATGATATATGCTCATGATTCCTCTTTTTGTATTTTGATATGATATATAATGATTATGCAGGATGGATGATATGAGATGTTATTAACGGTTTGTGGATGCAAGATGTGATGGATATATTTTTATTGTGTCATGATACTTGGATAGAATTGTTAGTATGATGAGAATAGAAGAATGGATGATTAGATAGAATGAAATGAGATAAAATGATGATGTTTATCACGTACCAATAAATCTATGATTATTAGATGGATTTCAAGATTTTATTGGATATGTGATGAGATAGGATAGATTATTTTTTCTTTTTCTTTTAGGTTATGCTATATAATGTATAGCAATCCTTATTTTGATATAACAAATATACATGATGCACCAAGGTATGAAGAACCGAGGTGATGTATCTATTTGCATGGACTTTGAATCTGCAAATAGATAGGAGTATCCTTGTTCATACATGGCATATGAAAACCTTGTTTTATCATGTGAGAATGAATTCCTCGAAGCAAGTTGACCAATACACAAAAGGTATAAAGAACTTGATATGAAAGTCATTGTATTTACTCGAGACTATCCCTTCACACACAGGGAAAGTATTCGCCAAGATTGTATTACAAGAACATTCAAAAAACATAGTAGATGAAAGCAATGACTATCAACCATTGTGTATCCCTCTAGACACGCCAACATATTGAAGATCAAAGCAATTTCAAGTGAGCAATGAAATGAGACAAAAAGATAAAACCACAAGAAAAGACCGATTGACAAAACACATTAATGCCATCACATCTCTTGCCAGAGAAGTTGTTTTAATTGATATTTGAAATGGTGCCTACCGTAGAAAAGATATATTCGTTAAGACATTCATTTGATGTTGATTTTAAATCTTTTTAGTTAGACGATATGAAAGCTAGTTGACATGTTTGACAATGATCAAGACTTAAGTTTTTACATGAACGTTTGTGTTTCGACAATCATTATACTTTCTTTTGTTTGTTTTTTCAAAGATGAAGGCAATAATAGGTTTATTATGAATGAGAAAACTTTATTGCAGATGGAAGAGCAAGCGATGGGTGATGATGATTTGTTTCTTTTTTTAAAAATCAAATGTTTTTAACTTTTTGAAATATTTTGAGGTTGTTATTTTTCTTTTAACATTTTCAAATTTTGTTTTTGGTATTTTGTGATATTTGGATATTTTTGGAATTTTCAATATATCTGGATGTTTTTGGGGTTTGCAACGTTATCTGGATGTTTTTTGAGATTTTGAACATGTTTTGGATGTTTTTGGGGTTTTTACATTATCTTAATGTTTTTGAGTTTTTGAACATATCTAGATGCTTTTTTAGTTTTTGAACATATCTTGATGTTTTTGAATTTTTCTATATGATATCTAGATCATGACATGAGCTAGAAGACATAGATCAGGATTTATTTTAAAGCACAATGTAAGTATCTACTCCCAATTTCTAGCAATGTATGGAAAGCTATGAACAAATGCATTGATTGATATGATAAATGGATATGGAAAAGGATGCCAAGGACTACCCCGTAATAGGATAACCTATTAGGATTAAGTATTATAGCTCAGCTATATAGCATGATAGATGTAGGTGATTGTATTGCATGGGGTAGGATATGATCAATGGCAATGACCATGTCAAGATTTTTCCAAAAGAAATTTTGAAGTATACCCCTAATCTTTGTCAAGATCAAGATAGTTTTAGAATGGGATGAAAATGGATTGGATGAAGTGTGAATTTATTATGGATGAGATGGATAAGATGTTAAATTTATTATGGAAGAGATAAGATACTTACACCTAGAATAACGCACGTAGATGCTTGATTCTACACATGATGTTTGTTTGCCAGGTTTTCATCAAGGTACTTACCCAAAGCACCACCAAAGTGATTTTCACTAGAGGATGATTTTTTGTACTATTTTTTTTATTTTTTGGAACTTTTTATATTTTTTTGTGATTTTTTGGTGTTTTGTTGATTTATGTTGAACCACTTGGTGGTTTTTATTTAGATATTGTTGTCATAATGTGCCAACAATATCCTAACTAGAGAAGTTTCTTTGCCAAGATACGACTACTTGTATAGAACCTTTGAATGTTCTTGTATTCTTTATCGATACTAGAGTTAACCTTATCTAGATGTGCACATAGTGATAGAGTGCCCTTAGATTCCCTATGATAAAGAGTTGTTGCCAAGACACGGTCAATGCAAGATTTGGATATTCTTGGTTTTGAGATGGATGGTGGATTTCAATGAGGGAAGTGAGATGAGGATGGATTAGTTGATAGTTTGTATAATGGATCTATGATTCTCCAAACTTGGGATGATGAGCAATGAAATGTGGATATAGAATTTTGAGTGGATTTAGGACCAAATTTTTCATATACTTTGTATGTTGATGTTGGAGCCTTCTTTTGCATTGGTGGAAACCTTTAATAGATGAAAGTCCCTTTTTCATTTCTCCCCATGATTTCTTTGACTAATGGAGTTTGATAGGGATTATTTTCTTTATTTTTCTTCAAGATCCATTTGAATTTCATGTGTCCATTTTGATTTGTCAATTTTTCGGCTTCAATGATGACATTTTTCTTTGTACATATTTTCTTCTTGTTGGTCCCAATTAGTGGGTGGAAATATGTGAGGATGGTGGTTTATGATATGCATGGTTAAAGTGATAGAAAAGAAATTATTATAAGGACTCTTCATGGCTCCCATATTGATGTTTTTATTAGATAAAGTTTCCCCCAATATCATGGAGGTATCACTAACATGATTAGATTCCTTGATGCTTAGGATTCTCGACAATATATATTGTTTCTAGGATACCTTATTCATGTAGGTCTAATCCTTCTCTGCACTACTGCAAACCTTCAAAGGAAGTAGTAGAAACACTAGATTCTAATTGTTCTTCAAAAGATGTTGGTTTTTCAAAGTCGGTGTAGAAACCTTCTTGATGGTCACTTTCTAAAATATATGAAGTCCTCTGAAGTCGGCGATAGCTTGATCATTTAAAAATATGTTTGATGTAGGAGACTCTTATTTTGGAGGAAGAGCATCTACATGTCCAATGGAAGCAAGTATGTCATCATTAGATGTAGGAGTGATTGGTGTATGGATATGGTCATCTTTTGTGAAATCTTGTATGGTTTGGAAAATACTCATTAGATAATGGTAGTATTTTTGAGAAATAGACTCTTGATCTTGATGTATTTCAAAGCAATCTTCATTAATGGAATGGAAAATACTTATTAGATCATAGTAGTATTTCGAAGAAATAGACCCTTGATCTTATTTCAGAGCAATCTTCGTTGTGCCTAGGATTATATTCTTGACCTTGGCTTGATGGTGAAATATGGATGGAAGACTCTTAGGTGTTCTTAATGGATTTGGATGATGTGGTAGAGGCATTTAATGGAGCCTCTTCAATATGTCCAATCGTGAAGTCGAATGAGGGGGGTATGTTACGATATGGGATATATTTAATACAATTATTTTGATGTAGAACATTACTAGACACTATTGAATGGTCTCGATTGCGCATTAGGAAAGTATCTTGATAAATTTCCAACTTCTAATCATGTGAAGAATGATTATTATTGAAATAATCATTAGATCACTAGATATGTCCTATTATGTTATCATAGGTATAATTGACATTGTTATAACTTGTTTTTCCATAATCTTTTCCTTTTCCATGCTTCGACATCAGATCTTTGTAAATTCTAAGATCTTTATTTCCAAAAGATCATGGATGTTGACCTATATGTACTTCTCCTTGATTGATAAGGTCTTGTAATAGATGTTTTATTGTCACACAATTTTGTATCTTGTGACCTTTTGTTCTATGATATTGGAAAAAGTCAGTGTCATTATACCATGTTGATTTGATTTGTGGTTCAAGATAATTTCTTAGCTTGGGAAGTTGGATGTGTTTCGATTGAATTAACTTGTTTAGGATTGTTTCAACAGGTTCCCTTAAGGGACTGAATTGGCATCGAGGAGCCTTGTTAGGTCTTGGTGGTATTGGTCCTCTTGGAATATTAGCATTTTGTATGTTCTATTATTTGTTTGATTGAGATTATGTGTTTATCACAACTTTTGCATTTACAACACCATCATTTTTTATGTTCTTGTTCTTAGCCCATATATGAGGTTTGTCATTTGAATTTAATGGATATTTATTGTCCTTGTAGATCTTCACTTACCCTTTAGAGATAAGTGATCTTTTAATGCTAAGAAATTTTGCTATGAGCTCCTCAAATGTTGTGACATATTGCATGTGTAGTTAAAATCCATGTTTTGTGTTTAGATTGCTTGTAATGATATCGACTTGTTTTTCCAGAATAGGCCATTTGCATTTTCTTGCCTTATGTCTCTATCTTTGTAGAAAGGAATCAAAGGTTTATCCACTATTTTTCTTGATGAGATATAGTTCATTTAAAGTTACTTTTGCATCAATGTTGTAGGAGAAGTGAACAACAAATTGGTCTACAATTTCTTGAAAGGTTTTAATGCCTAGGGGTAAGTGTGAGAATCATTCAATAGCTGGTCCACCTAAGCTACAAGGAAAGAGGTGCATAAGGTATGTATCATTGTAAGACACCTCTAGACAAGCGACATAGAACTCTTGTATATGTTCTTCAGGATTACCTTGTCCTTTGTACTTGCCAAATTTTGGTATTTCAAAGTCAGGGGGAAATGGTAACATTGTTATGCTTCTATCAAATAGATACAAACATAAGACTTGGAGAGCATATGATTTTTTAGTTGTTCCCGTTTGTATATTGTGGCTCTTTTGTGTTAACCTTCAAGAATTTGTGATGATAGATCCATAGGAGGATTGTTCGGTGGTGCATTATATGTCTTGAATTTCGGGTCTTGATAAGGGGGGATGTTTGTCTTATATGGATTGTACGGAGTATGTTGAGGTTGAGGATTCAATTGGTATTGTGGATTATTTTGCGGTGGGGGTATTTTGTGCAAACCAAATTTATTTTGAGGAATAATGTTTTGTTGTGGGTTTTATGGTTGGTATTGGATGTATTGCTAGCGTTAGGTATTTTGTTGCAAGGTTTGTTGTTGTTGTTGTTGTTGCTATTGTGCAACCAATTGTTGTCATCCAAGTAACTATTGTTGAATAATTAGTTGTTGTTGGTAAGCAACATTTTGTTGTTGTGAGGTGATGTATTGATGATGTTGTTGTTGAGGATGTTCTTGAGGTGGTTGTTGAGGTTGTTGTTAAGGTGTTGATGGAATGATGTTTTATTGAGGATGTTGTTGAAGTTGTTGAGAATACTGTTGAGGTGGTTGTTCAGGTGTCAATGAATGTGCATTAGGAGCACTTGGGTGTATATTTTGTGAAGGTGGTGTTGTAAATGGATTTATCCCATAGTTTATTGTGTTCAGATTTGGAATGTTGGGATTATATTGATTTGTGTATGTTGGCGAGATGTTTGTATTTGGAAAGCCTAGGTTTGTTTGATTCCCTAGACCTTGATTATGAAATAATGGATTTACATATTAGTGTGCAATTTTTTTCAGTTTTGTTCCAAATGGAGTGACCGTAGGTTGACCTAGTACATTTGGTAAAGGAGGTTTTGGTATTTGTTGTACAATGCGATGTACCAAGGGTTCGCTTTCACGTGGATGATTCATTAATGTTATACATGTAAAGGCTTATTCTCTAAGTGTATTGACCTCATTTTTTGTGGGTAGCTTAGCACCTCCTTCTATAAGTCTCAACAAGTATAGATTATGGTTTGCTCATAATATAGCATCAAGTGCTCTACCAAGAGATGGGTCTTGTGTCATCTCTAATATTTATTCAAGAATAAATTTTGGGGCTGGTTTGTTGGTGATGTCTTCTATGATGATCTTTTGAACTTGAGATGTTTAGGTTTTTTTTTTAGTACTATACCCTTTAGGATCAGAACTGGGCATTCCTAGGGGTTGTTCAATAGCACTCGTGGTGGTGGGAACATTAGAACTACTAGGATTTGATTCCATGTTTTTCTTATGTTGAGATCTCATTGTAAGCATAAAATTTGTAGTAATCCTAGGAGATGTTGATGTGAAGTTGGATAAAGATGGTTTTGTTTGGATGTTTGAGTTGCTTCAAATCAGGCTAATAGTGACACCTTAAATGATTTTAGACCAATGTTGGATGATGTTTGGATGCCCGTGGAAGATGTAAAACCTTCAATTTAGACAAGGTTCATTTTGACTAGATCTCTTTGTTAATGTGTGTTTGAGGATAATCCTTTCTTGTCCTAGACAAATGAGTCCAAGCTAAGGAAGATGATAATGAGGTCACAAACTTAGGAGAAGAATATGACTCCAAATCAAGCTAGCTCACAATTATTTGACACTAATTTAACTAGATACTTGAAAGGAGACTATTTTCCACGTAAGAAGCTAAACTAGGGGATGAGATGGAGATCAAAACTAAAATGACGAATGTCAAATGTAGGTTGTTTTGCTAATGGGTTTGATCTTGATCCAAGGATGACTAGGAGGTTTTTAAACAAGACCAAAATGTACAAGTGAGGAGGTAAGTTGTATTTTGTTATTTTGGATGGTTAAGATGACTAAAATTTGTTCTACACAAGTCTTGGTCCTATATAGACAATTGGTTAGAAATAGGAATCTAATATTTTTAAAGGTTTTGTTGTTTTTGGATTGATAGTCAAACATGCAAATCTACAAAAGTGTCAAATGATAGTTAGACACGGTACATTTCCCCTGATAGATGCGGTGAGATATTTCAAAACTGTAGGTCTATAGGAAAACGTACCATTGTATGATAATCAAATGTGGCATTATACTATTTTCAGGATTTTGAAAGAAGACTGCTCTAAGTCAAACATGCCAAGTTGCACATGCGTGTCAAATTACAAATAGAAACATTGATTTGAAAAATCAAACACGTCGGGATGCAAACAGAAGTGGTAAATGTGACAGTCAAACACATTGACTTGACTCAAAGATGGGTTTTTTTTGCAATTTTATCTGAGTACGTTTAGGGTTTTAAAATTTCTTTATTTTTTAAGGACTAATTTGTGTTTGTTTGACCTGGAAAGTGATAAAAAATAAAATAAAAATTGAAGAGAACTGACTTGAAGGATTTGTGGATGGATTTTGTCTGTCTTCTTCAACAAGATCACTCTAATTGGTGTCACAAGTATTTGAACAATAAAGACACGCCATAGATATACAACCTAGCCAATAGTAGATTAGGTGTATTAACTTGGAATAAGCCCACCTTCTAGAGAAAATACCTCCACAATGAATGGGTGACTATAGTATATGAAGGTTATGTACCACCTTCACACTTCTCACCTTAAAAAGGACAAGGCCCTAATCAAGGAATATCGATCATCTCAACAAGGGGAAGTACATGATGAGTTACTTCATCCATGATATTGTATGTTGCATCATTCCAAGCTAATAGCTAAAAAGTCTTAAAGGCTACTAGATAACAAGGTTCGAAGTGGGGGATCGATGAATAGTGATCTCATTTGTTATGCCTGAGTCAAAGGGGGTCTCCTCTCTTCTCATCACCTATGCATACATCTTGACGGACTGAGGATCATGAGGCTTGGCTTGAAGGATGTTGGCCACACCTTGGGATACAACTTTCATTCTCCCCCCTTTATATACCTCGCTCGAAAATGTGGTTGAGGTCGACCTTGAGGTATTAATCCCCAAGCAGACCTCCTACTTGAAATAAATGATAATCACTATTTCTAATCCCCAAAGATTGTTCTTAAGAGTCACAAGGGGAGAGCATACACAGATAGTCACACCTATGGTGTACAAACAAATATTGCAATTTAATAGTGCAAGGAAAGAGAAAACACAACCACTAACCTACCAAACACGGCATAGAGTTCATTTTAATGCACCAAACTTCAAACTATGGGTTCAATTTTAAAAAACCAAATTCAAATGTGCAAGTTGTTCATTTTAAACCCAAATCGAAATGTGCAACTTGTAGGAAAATTTTAAAGCACCAAAAGAAATGAGGAATTTGTTATTCTTTTTAATGCACCAAATTGAAATGTGGGATTTGTACTTTTTAATGCATGAAATTGAAATGTGAACTTAAATTAATCAAAACCCTATAAAACCAAATGTTATTAGTTTTTGAAATAATCTTTTCCTAGTGTATGCCACATGCTGCATAGATGTTCGCTCGGGAAAAAAAGGCCCACATTAGGGTTAGAAAATGAAAGAATTCAAAATACTTTGCAAAATCCTAAACAAAGCAAACGCGTCGAGATTTTGCAAAAGCGTCACTGTAACAGAATACAAAAGTGTTGATCCTCTACAAAAGCACTACTATAACCTACAAAATAGAGAATAGAAGCATTAGGCAGAAGCATGGAGATAGAGCAAAAGCGTCATAGTGTGATAATCAGAAGCATCGAGTTTTGGTAAACACGTTGAATGACAATCAATCGTGTCGTTGTATTCTACAAATAGAGAGAAAAATAGGTCAAGTAAACATGTCAAAAGAATCAAAAGTGACATTATAATTTTTCATATATGTTGAGTTACGACAAAGGAATTGTTGTAGGTAGAAAAAACACATCGTGATGATGCAAAAGCGCCTCTATAACCTATAGGTCTACAAAATTGTAAAAAAATGTTAAATCAAAGACGTGGGTCCCATTGAGCATTCCAATATCGTAGGAAAAATATGGGTTAGTTGCAAAAAGCATAAATCAAGCCATCAGAGTACAAAACACTAATATACCTTCAAAGATTAGTCATATAATTCCATACTCAATAAAATTAGTAAACAATGTCATCAAAGATTCAATTCAAAGCAATGAAAACACAATTCAAGATAATTAAATCTAAAAAGACGTGCAAACCTTCAATCCCATTAGGGGATTATGCTCCAAATATATGTGGATTGCTCTATTAAGAATAACCCATGCTTGAAAAAGCTAGGATTGATTATTGATTCACAAAAGGATTCTCAAAGTGCTCAAGATTGCTCAAGAATTCAAGAATGCCTATGCTCATGAAAATTGTGAATGATTTTATGAGGAAATGACTTGTTTTATAGATTTGAAAATATTTGATCAACGGTTAGGATTGAATATGAGGATCAACGAATGAGAGGAAATCAAGGAAATCAAAGGATGAAATTGAATGAGCCCAAAATATCCCTATTTTCATGGACATTTGGTTAAACATATTTTGGAGGGAAAATATCTATTGAAATTTGAATTTGAATTATGGAATATTCTTTTTGGAGAGAATATGCTATTTAAATATTTTGGAGGGGAAAGATATTTTCAAAAGACAATATTCTCTTTTGAAAAAGGAATATTCTTTATGCAAGTTGGAGGAAAATTAGGAATTAAATAATTATGAAAATTATTTAATTGTGAGGATAAGAAGAAATTAGGATTTTTATTTAATCAAGTGGGATTGAAAAAATAGAATTTAATTAACCAAAATTATTTAATCATGGTGGAAAGAAGAAAACTGAATCTAATTAAATAATTGGTAATTATTTAATTAAAAAATTAGTAAGAAATGATAAAAAATGATGAATTAATCAAATAACGTTAATTATTCAATTAATAGAAGAATATAATGAATCTAATCAAAAAATTAAAAATTGTTTAATTAAAATGAGAAATTAGGTGATAATGAGGAAAATGATGTTAAAATGTGAAATCAAGATGTGTGATACGTTTGGACAATTTTAGATGTCTACACATATATTTAGTTGTGGATAGGCTCACAAAGTACTCACTCTTTGTCATATCTTTAGACCTTAAGGCACTGCAATTTGCTGACCTATTCTTCAAAGAAGTATTTAGGCTCGGGCTATCCAAGAGCATTGTGAGTGATAGAAATAGTCAATTCTTAAGCTTGTTTTTTGGCAAGAGCTTGTTCATTTGATAGGGACCAAACTCACACCCAACACTAGCTACCACCCCCAAATGGATGGTCAAACCAAGATTGTAAATAAATGGGTGGAAGGGTATTTGAGAAATTATGTTGTTGGTCATAAAAAGGTATGGATAAAATGGCTCCATCTAGAGGATCACTACCATAAGAGTACTTATCACACATCATTGGGATGACACCCTTCATGGCTTTGTATGGGTATTAAGCCAAAATTTCTCTAGACCTTGTCTTTTTTGACAACAAGGTCCTGATAGTGAGCAATTTGATCCAACAAGGTCAGGTAACGTAAAAATAATATTTGGTAGGCATAGAATTAGTAAAAAATGTATGCAAACTACCATAGGATAGAGAGAACATTTGAATTTGGAGATATGTCGTTTGTGTAACTACAACCATACAAGCAATCCTCCTTAAAGGAAAGCAAGTCTACAAAAACCAAACCTCATTTTAAAGGCCTTATAGGATTTTGAAGCAGATTGAAGAGGCATGAGTTGGAATTGTCAAAGAAAAGTAAGATTCACAATGTGTTTCATATGTCTTGCCTCAAGAGGGCGCTTGAAAAAAATAGTGCACCTTTAGTAGAGCTACCTTCGTTAGATGAAGGATAACTAATTTTGATCCTTGAGGTGATTATAAAGGAAGGAAAAAGAAGCTATGGGGCCAAAGCATCATAGAGTACTTGATCAAATGGAAAAATATCTATGTAAAAGATGCAATG
Organism: Sequoia sempervirens; assembly: GCA_007258455.2. Taxonomy (NCBI): domain Eukaryota; kingdom Viridiplantae; phylum Streptophyta; class Pinopsida; order Cupressales; family Cupressaceae; genus Sequoia; species Sequoia sempervirens. Next base: position 289,972,053 of record VDFB02000013.1, on the reverse strand, counting down.
TGGGGAGTCCCATAAATGCAGAATAATCCAAACATACAATTGTTTGAGGGAAATTAGTTTCGAGTGGGGAAGACTTGTCATGTCTTATTTTTCTATAATTTATGTAATGGACCAAAATACCCATTTCCTAACTCATGACCTTTCCTTGATAGCTTTTTGTGGCTATATTCTACCCCTTCATCTCTCATGCATCTACTTATGACCCCCAAGGTTTCCAAGTATGAAGGCACAAAAAATCTCCTAAATCTTTGTAAGTTGCCAAATTTGTGGAGCTCCCCTCTTTAACACACTTCTCTTCCCAAGTTTGCTTTCTTCTCTATTTTTGTCGGGGTTTTGGACTTCCCCATCCAATCATGCCATCTGCCAATTCCTCCCCTTCATTCCCTCTTCAATTGAGCCTTTGAAATCTCCCCTAATCTTATGCCTCTCCTCCAAAATCCCACCTCTTTTCATTGTTCATCCTCACCTACCTCACTACATGATTGGAGCTTCATTAATGCCCAGAGTGTTGACGTGTCTCCAAAATAGCTCCTATCGACATAAGCATGGAATTCAATGTTCAGGATGTGGATCCTTGTGTACCTCCAAATGTGTGCAAGGGGAAGGGAATTTCAACCACCATTAATGTGGTAGCTAGGGTTTCAAACCCTAAGGTACCTCTTGCCCTTATTGTTGAAGACTATGACAACTCGGTGGACATTTTGTCATGCCCCCTAAGTACATTTTCGTACACGTACACATGATCCTAGACACAATTCAAAGGAAACTAGTGCCCAATAGATATGGGAAATCCCTACCACATACCAACCTTAAGTGGAAAGCCATTAATGAAAATTTTGATATGGGTGTATTAAGGATTCAGAGGCTTCATTAAATGATTATGATGAAAAAGACACAAAACTATAACTAGAACTTGTTGTGAGCCTTCATGTTCAAGCATTCAAATTTTAGGATGGAAGCCTACAAATCTACAAATGTCAAAGGATGAAAACCTAGACATCTCATTTGCCAAAGAACAAAATCCCTCTTGGTTGAAGGAACTGTCTCACCCTGAGATCATATTGGATCTTTAATGGTGATTGAAGTCCTAGATGTGCATTTTCAATCTAGGTTGCAAGTGGTCACATTGTAAACCTTTTATTTTCAATTAATTGTGGCTACTATGAAACATTTTGCAATGTATCACAAACTTGCATAATATAAGAAATTCTTTGTGATTCATTTTTCCTTTTCAAGCCCAATTGCAATTTGGGTTTAGCAAATTAAAGTAATATTTAAACATGTAGTCTATCATCTTGATGTGGACAAATCAATAATATTATGGTTTTTCAATTAAGATAAAATAATGAAGTCTAAGTGATAAAATGAGTCGTTAATGCTATTATGTTTACATTAATATAGTTTAGGGTTACACTAATTTAAAATATATTTCAAACCAAAATTTAAACAACCAAAAATATTTCCATGAATACTCGTTTGGGGACATCATAGTGCTACTAACATTAAATGCATTTTTATTGACACACAACAATTCCAAAGGGATGTATTGATATCTCCAAAAGTATGGTGCCCCTCATAAACATCATCCATAACTTTACAAATTATTAAAAAAAAATTGTTCAAGGTGTACAAAACATTGTCCCAACAATGTCAACTAGGTGACAATTTGTGAAAACAACTCGATTATAATCACCATACAAGTTCATTGCATCAATTTTGAGTAAGGTTCCCACACTAATTCCCTTTTCTAAAACAAAAATTTCTCTCACCACCTTACAACCTTCCCTACTAAAGATGTCATGCACTCCTACAAACTTCATTTTGCTCATTGAAATCAAGTTCCTTGCCAAACTTGGGATGTGCAATATGCTAAATAGATTTTTCACTCTTCCATCTAAAAACAAGCTTGATACTTTCATGATCATTAATTTTGTGATATATTTCCTCCCAAGAAGAATTTTTCATTGTAGTCATGTAGAAAACCACTTCATGTGGGGAGTCGTATAAAACAACACACCAAAATCAATAAGCCATGCATCATCACATTCATAAGTTGGGAAAGAAAAACATCTTTGAATTTTTCATCAGAGGTTCAAAATTTGTAGCATCATTTGACCTATTTTCTTCACTTCTTTTTTATGTGACCATATTTTCTATGATTCCCATGCTTAACCTCGGACTTGCCAAGAGACCTAGATTTACCTTTAGAATTGGATATTTCCTATCTCATTTTTGTGGTCTTGCCTTTTTTCTTAGGCCTACCTTTGATTAACAAAGCATCCCTAATGGAATCCTTGTTTCTTCTATACACAAGGTGATAACCACCTCCTCAAGCTTCAACTTAGAAGTAGAATTGATCCTCATAACAAGAATCTAGCAATAAACATAATAGATTAATACACTAGCCTTCTTTATCCATTTTCACATCTATTAATGTAGGCTAACTAATAAGAATATTGAAAACATTCAAATGTTTAGTTATAGAATCATTATCTCCCATTCTTAGAGACAACTTCTAGAGAAAAATTGTCAACTAGAGACATGTTTGATACAAAGTCCCCAACTTCATCCAAAGTTTACTTGTGATACTCTCACAAAATGTTTAGCAAAACTAAATCTACAAAAAAAAAATCAAACCAAGCTTCTTAGCTTCCTATCAACTATTTAGCATAACTAAATTTACTAAAATAGCATAATTTAATATGCAAGACAACATCAAACAAAGTCTAACCAAGCTTCTTACATCCCTAACAAGCTAACACTAAAATATTATAGTCCTTATAGGTACTACAACAAATCAATAGTGCATCATATAAAGTGCAGATCCCACAATCTACATGAACATGTCCAATCCTCCATGTATCACATTTAAAGGTCGTTGAGGATAAAAAAATTGTTCAAATAGAGTTTATAGAGCTTAATATACAAAAGGAAGAATTATTCATAAACCAAAAGCAATAATTCAAACAAGGATCAATATGTTGCTAAGTAAGACAATTACATAATATCTCATCAAATAGAAGAATTCAATGTATCAAGATACAACATTTAGATGAAGAATTCATTTAGAAGTATGCAAATTTAACCATTGATGACAATGCTCCTTTGAAGAGAGGGGTTTGCTAGGCCCTTAACACATGTGATGTAGTGGGAATGTGATGGCCAATCAGGGCCTTCCTAATCATAAATTTAATATCATGATAGTCCTATATAATTGTTCTCAATAGATTTCCACCCTATTGAATGCAATATTCAGCAAACTACTGAAACATGGAAACCTTCTTCAGATGTGAGTGATCTGAACGAAGAAGGAATCTCCAGAGCGAGCTAGTTCTCCGAATCATGAATTCTATTCTAAAATAACCTTTGAGGAAAGGGATAAAAGATGATTGAACATAAAAACCTACTTCTAACGGATGACTTTCAGAATCTAATAATGATTTAGTGACGGTTATGATCTCTTCCTCACAAATAGTTTTCAGAAAGATGTGATATTTCACTTCTCATGGAAAATTGATACATAAATGATTTGCATGAAGACTCGACTTGAAGCACAACATGCAACCTGTATTTCTAAACTTTCTGCATTAAGAATTATAGTTTAAGGACAAAACAAGGATTCTGTAAACAGAAATCACAAGATAAAATCAAACTGAAACTGCAAATGGACACAAAAATGAGAAGTAGGAATGTTGTCTTTATTCAACTGAAGGAGAATGCCATAATCTAAAACTAAGTACAATAATGTGTTCACAAACTCAAGATTGTGTATGAGTAGGAACTCTGATTTGAACTACTGGCGAGAGGAGAGGTGAAAAGACTAAGTCTTTGAAAGAACTCTCAAGATACCCTAATCCGAGCTCAGAAAAAAAGCTCAAGGAAAAAGGCCTCAACTATCTCAAAAAACTGCCTAAAAGCATAAAAAAGCACACTACTTTTATGATTACACTGTCAAGCCTCTAAAAATAGGCTAATCTTGCTTTAAAAGCTCAAAAAACACCTTATCTCTCCAAGATAGGTCCGAAATCTGACCAAGAGGAAAAGTCAGCAAAAATCTGCTAAAAATAGCAAGAAAACACAAAGCAATTTATAGAATATCGCTTTATCATTCTACTTTACAAGATGCAGATTTGCACAATTAATCTATTTTTTTAATTAAAGATTGAAAATCTTTTGCAAAAAAAAGAAAAACTCCTTATTTCTCCATTACAATACCTTGCTTTTTTTTCAAAAAGTCAATAAAACATTACACATCATATCTCTTCTCTCCTTATCAAAATCTTCATTAATTTCTTTAAAATCAACTAAAATCATAACTCTAAGGTATAACCATCAAACCCTAACCCCAGGTCACAAGATATCCATTAATATTATTATTTTATAAGCCTTACCCAAGGCTTCATATTCACTAAGGCAAAACAATAAGTTCTAAAGACTTTACATCAACCTATCACATGAATTTTCGGCCTTCCCTCATATACATCAGAGTTCATATTTTGATAAATTACAATGCAAATTACTCCATTCGAATTTCCCCATGTGCCTTTAACCGAACAATCCAGATAATGATAAGGTCAAAATAGGGTTTCAACAAAACGAAGTCAAACCCTAATCATAACTCATTTTGCACTCGTGACTTTGGAGGAAAGAAATTATGTCTAGAAAGAACATGCCACCATGATGGTTGAATCTAGATCTTGTGAGCTTCAGTAACCTTTTTGTGCCTTCTGACAGTCGAAACTACAATGGGTAAGCTTCATTTTGTTGTATCGAAGCTCTTTCACTTCATTTTTTAAATAACAAAAAGGCCCTAAGGCCGCAGACTGTCATTTTTCCTGACTTCCTGTCTTCTCTGCACATGCTCTCCTTTGGCCACAATGAGCTTGAGCTTTGTTGAAGGCTCCATGAGAGCTCTCGGGCTATTCTTTTTCCTTTGCGCACAGGGTAAGTTAGTTTTGATGGTGTCATTTATGCTCATTATGGCCTTATGGCCGCGGCTTGCACAATTCCTAATGTGCTTTCTTTGAATTTTTTTGTCTGCATCTATCATTGTTGTGTACCATCCTCACTATGAAAGCTCGGTCATTCTTCAAAAGCTTGAAATCATGCTTTGGAAAGCTATCTGGAACTTCTGGCCGCAGCTAGAGAACTCCATCAGAAACATGAACTAGTGAGTTACACTGCTAATATTTGCTCTCCAGAAACTTAGAGGCTTCTTTTTAAGACAAGAATTCTTGGCCATGATCAGGCCGTAGCAGATGTGTATTGTAGAAAGCAATTCTTTGAGTTTTGGGCTCGACCCAGAACATAAAATTGGCCATTATATCTATTTGAAAACATTTCTGCATATGGGTATCTCAGAAATTTGAAGTTATTACATTATTGACTCGACCCAACTCAAAAAATATTTCATTTTATGTCATTTGTTATTACATTCAAGACTTCACATGGGTCATTACTGTAGTTAGTTCTTTTGCATTTTGAAGTTAACCCTGAAAATGGGTACTCGAAATCTCTAAAGAAAACTGTACTTTGTTTTTTCCTAAAGCTCGATTTAACTCAGAAATCTACATCCTTGTATTCTACTACTATTTTTAAATAAAACCCATATGGGTTCTCTCCATTATTGTATTTCTTGTACTTTGAAAACAAACTCTCATGTGGGTACCATAGATAATTGAGAATAGTTCTATTTCGTAATCCTGAAACACAGATATTAGTCTATTTCTGAAGAAAACTGTATTTCTTCATTCTGGAACTATTCATATGGCTCAACCCACCTCAGGAAACTGGCATTCACATCTTATTGCATTTTCTTTACTTGGGTATTCACTGTAATTGAATTTTTCTGTATTTTGCAACTCGAACCCTAAAATGGGTATTCGAGATTCAAGTGTATTCAGTTTATAAACTTGACATTCTGCACTTTAAGAAGAAAAGTATCTCCATTGTACCACTGCTAAAATTATTATATGGCCTCAACTATTCAGAATTCGACTAAGTCTGACCCACATACCCAACTGTATGTTTACTTGTGTTTAGTTATGGGCTCGACCCAAAACAATTGATGCTTTACTTTGTTATTCCTGTGTCCCTCAATTTTGAAATGAAGATAGTCTGACACTCTTGGAAATACTGCATTGATTAGAACTCTATATATTTCTGAAGACAGTGATGCCCACATGTAAACCCTAAAAACACTGTATCTGAATCCTTGTCGAAACTGAAACAATCATTTACTTGACACTTGTAACTCTTTTGAAGACATAATAGAACAATCCTTGCTATGCAATATTTGCTTAAGAAATAAAAGATTAGTAATCCCAATAATATTGCAAATTCTGGGCTTCTAAGGCATTTGAATTTTGTTAATTCCAGCATGATTCTATGCTTATGCATTGTGAAGAGAAAGACTTCTTAAATATATTGTACCCATGCATGTTTTTTTGTACGCTCAGCAGTGTCCTTTTGATTTCTCTCAACTTTAACACATCAACTTTTACCTTTTGTTCCTGAACTCCATAGAGATTTTAAAAAGTGAAACATTGCATCACTTTATGGACTACACCTATTCACCAGTTCAAATGCATAACTGACCACTCGGAACCTCCTCTGGAAAGAAAATGCTTACTCTTACCTCATCATTTTGGAATGATCACTTTGTCATGACACTCATAATACTGTATTTGTTTTACTAGCCAACTGTAACTGATGATTCATTCAGCCCTTGAATGCACTGTCTGTGTTCGTTCTCAGTTGTAACATGGTACTCTTCATGCATTTTTATGCCCCATTTAATGAGTTGCTCTCAAAACTTATCTCCTTCATGATAAAAGTTAAATCAAACCATTAAGGCATAATGTATGCCTGTTCACTATCCTTGACTATGAAGAGAAAGAATTGATGAACTGAAACTTGCATGACATATGATTACGATCAGCAAAGAACCTAAACTTATCCAACAATATTTGATATAAATGTACTTAGTTAAATTCATTTAGTGAACTAAACTCACTGTTCACCTATAGCCTTCAGAAGACATACCTAATTGTTATGAATGCACAGTTGGTTTAGTTGCTCGATGGATAAATCTGTTTTAACTCCTTCAGTTGTTCTTCATTTCGCTTTATGAAAATGATGATGTATCTTGAAATCAGCCCATTAATGAATAGGGCAGCATGCCGAGCTCTACCCTTGTGGGAGCCCATTTTTCTCCACATGCTTGGTCTTCGAATAATTATCAGCTTCGTGATTTCACCTATACCTGCACAAGGAAACAAACAATGTTAGCATAAAAAATAGAACATGTTGATCACGATATTGTTATTTCTCCTTCAGCTCACTTCTTTCATATTGCACTTGATTGATTGCTTCAATGCATTATTAATAGTATGTTGTACTATTGTGGGTGCCTCATATAGGTTTCTTCATAATCGGAGCCACTGACACCCCTCTTTTCCTCTTACAGGTCGACGGAGCTCAAGAAGACAAGGGTGCATTCAGCATCAAACGTCGATAATCAGGCAATGATGATTATGTTGTCACTTGTGTGTTTTACTTTTTGCATCTCCAGTAGTGCAATGTGCTATTAGCAATGTGTTGTAACAATTACATCCATGGCTTGTGTGGATCTTTGATTTTAATTGTGCTTTCCAATTAAAAAGAAAATGCATTTAAATGCAATGTTGTAATATCATTCTGATTGTCGAAATCAAATGAAGCCTTGTAAAATATGAGTTTTCATGAAATAAAAGAAAGCATCTGAAATGCTATTTGCTCATGTTATCAATTCTATATTTCTTTTAATTCTGCAACATCTGAATGGCACTGCGAAAACTCTATTACTTCTTTAAAATGTATAACTGTTGCTCAATGCAAAAATGATAAAAATACGAAACAACATTTGAAATTCAATCTGCAATTTCACTTTATGTTAAATAACAATCAGCCAGCTCCACCAATTGAACTGAGGCAAAAATTGGTAACATTTTGGCGATTTCCACTATATGCTTGCCTGCTAAGCATAGATCAGTGGCCTTTAGACAATTCATTAGGCGCGGAGTCAATTATGCCCCCTCTCTTAAACTTAGAAACTTGAACAACAACACTCCAAACAACAGCAAGAAAACAAAACAAAACCGAAAGAAAACTGCAAGGCCCTGATGGCCAACAAAACCATGCGCAACAGCGCTTAGAGAAAGAGAACTACTGAAATAAATGTGTGAAACGCACTTATTTGCAACTACTCTACTACTAGTGAGATAACTTATCTCAAAGGTAATGCTTGAGGTGGATCCCATTAACTAGGATAGACAGCACCTCGCCTGTCATCTTAGAAAGTTGGAATGCATTGTGCTCCTTGCATTCTGTGATCACATAAGGCTCGTCCCACATTGCATTGAACTTGGAATGTCGTCCAAGTCTACTTTTAAATTCATTCCATTTGAAAACTAGATCTCCAACAATGAAATCACAAGGCTTCACTCTCTTGTCAAAAGTATTCTTCATTTGAGCTTGATGTATTTCCAGCTGTCTGAGAGATTCTTTTCTATTTTCTTCGAGCTCGACTAGCTGTGCAAACCTCACTTCAAGAGGTTGTTCATTCAGCAACTCCAGTTCTTTAACATAACTTAATGTTGGTAACTCAATTGAAATAGGCAACTTGGCCTCTCTGTCATAAGTTAAAACAAAAGGTGAACAACCAGTGGCTCTTTTAGGAGTTATTTTGTCAGCCCAAAGGGCTAGCTTCAGCTTTCTGTGCCATGTTCTCTGATTATCTTCAATAGTCTTCTTGATTATCCGAATCAGATTCTTATTTGTGGATTCTTCCTGTCCATTACCTTGCGGATAATAATTTGATGACATGTTCAAATAGATGTTATTTCTGACAGACCAATATGAAATCTTCAATCCTATGAAAGCTAAGCCATTATCTGAAATGATTGAATCTGGAACACCAAATCTCGATATGAGATCTTAATAGAAATTAAGCACTGAAGTATCATTTGCTTCCTTTAAAGCAATAGCTTCAATCCACTTTGTAAAATAATCTGTGGCAGTAAGAATCCACTTATGACCAGCACTTGAAGGTGGATTGATAGGACCAATAAAATCCAAGCCCCACTTGGCAAAGGGTTGTTCTACCTGAATCGGATGCAGGGGCAACGGTGCAAGCCTCTGTTTACCAGCAAATAAAGCACATTTCTCACACTTTCTGACCCATGCAATAGTGTCTTTAAATAAATCTGGCCAGTAATAACCAGCTCTCATAATTTTCAGAGTTGTTGTTCTTGCAGCAAAGTGACCTCTTGAAGGTCCATCATGAAATTCTGCCAGCAGCTTGTCAACTTGATCAGGCTGAATACAATGTAATAAGACACCCTGAAAATCTCTCCTATAAAGAACGCCATCAATGATTGCATAAGGCATGGCTTGTAATCTGTAATACCTTCTTTTCGCTCTATCTAAGCCTTTGGGGCATTCACCAGTTTGCAGATAATGTATCATTTGTTGCAACCACGTAGCAGGGGGTGCTTGAACAACACTTGGAACATCATTATTTAGCATTGTTTCTGTATTTGCAGCCTCTTTTAAGCTATTGTCCTCACTTTCAGCAATCTTTTCACACAAACCTTTGCCTCTAACGAGCTTGGTTACTTTTATATCAACATCAAACTCCATCACTTTAGTGATCCAACTGGCACGCTTATCATTAATATCCTTGTTAAGCAGAAAATTTTTAACAGTCGAATGAGCTACTAATAAATGAATCTTGTTGTTGGACATGTGTCTGAACTTCTTCAAACCTCCTACAACAGCAAAAACATGTTCCTCAACAAAAGAGTATTTTACTTCATAATCATGCAAAACTTGGCTGAAAAATGCAACGGGCTGCTCCAAGCCTTCATCGTTTTGCTGGCATAACATAGCTGAAATTGTATCAATTCCTCCAAAAGCATATAGAACAAAGTCTTTGTCAAAGTTTGGATTAATGAGAGTAGGAGCGGCTGTGAGCGCTTCCTTGATCTGCTCGAAGCTCCTCTTACCTTCCTTGGTCCAGTTGAATGGCATATTCTTCTTCAGCATACAAGTGAGAGGTTGTAGCAAGGCTGCAGTATTTGGTATGAACCTTCTCACGAAATTTATTCTCCTGAGAAAGCTTTGCAAGCTTTTCTTGTGAGCTGGTAATAGCAATTCAAGAATTGCGGAACTCTTTCAGGATCAATTGAAATACCTTGCTTTGAGACAATGTGTCCAAGCAGTTTGCCTTCATGCACTGAAAATATACACTTCTTCGGATTGAGAGACACTTTGAACTCTCTGCACCTCTGAAAAATCTATTCCAAATGATCCAAGTGTTCATTAGCATTTCTGGAAAAAACAGTAATATCATCTAAATATACTAGAACAAACTTGTTGATAAGGCCGTGAAAGGCCATATCCATTACGCGCTGAAAGGTTGCTCCAACATTGGATAAGCCGAGGCATCTTCTTGTAGGCCATCGTGCCCCACTTGGTTGTAAATGCTATTTTGAACTAATCTTCTTGTTTAACCAGAATCTGGTTGTAACTTGAGTAACCATCTAACAAAGAAAATCTGTCAGAACCAGAAACTACTTGTAAAATTTGCGCCATGGAAGGGAGTGGGTAATGGTCCTTCAATGATGCTCTATTCAGATCTCAGAAATCGACACAAAGTCTAATTTCTCCACTCTTCTTCTTGACTGGCACTAAATTTGACACCCAAGAGGTGTGCTTGATAGGAAAAATAATACCGCTTTCAACTAGTTTATTCAGTTCAGCCTTCATAAGGTGCTCCAATTTAGGGTTAAGCAGTCTTTGCTTCTGCCTCACTGGTTTTGCATCGGGTTCAAGCTCGATGGTGTACTAGGCTAATTCAGGGTTAAAACCTCTTAAATCTTTGTATTCCCAAGCAAAAACATTACTATATTCCTGACATAATAGAATAAATGTTTGTTGTTCCTCTTGACTGCATACCTTACCCAGCTTGAGAAGCATGCCTTTGAAGATCTCGATGGCTGCATAATGTTCTTCTTTAACTATCAAGCTACACTTGTCCTTCCTCATTTGATCATCTGAGTTAAACACTGATTCCAAGGTCACCAAACCTTTTGGCAGCTTATTTTTCTTTAATTGCACAATCTGGTCCTCATACTGTTGCTGCCATTTTTGTTGATTTCCATCTGCGAACTCAGCTTCAGCAATCAGAAAATTCACGATTTGCTCATCGCTGTCAAAAACCTACTAGCTCACGTTATTGTCAGGTACAGAAGGTCTGACCACTATCTTCACGTACTGACGTGCTTCTACCTTATGAATTTCTTTGGGGATGTCAAACTGGGCTCCTATGGCAGTGAGCCTGTCAGCATGCTTATTTTGATTCTGAGGAATCGACAAGATATTAAAAGCATTAAAATTTTCCATTAAATCCCATACACGATGTTTATATTTCTTAAGCAAATCATTCTTAGCAGCATTTAAATTTCTGACCTGATTCGCGATCAACTCTGAATCACCATAAACCTACAAACATTTAATACCTCGTTTGCGGGCCCACTCAAGGCCATACACCAATGCTTCGTACTCAGTTGTATTATTCGAACAGCTGAAAGCAAATCTGCAAGCTGAAAAATACTTGTCTCCTTTGGGTGATATCAACATAGCTCCACCCCCGGTACCAACACTGCTCCTCGAACCATCGAAATAAAGCTTCCAAAGCTCGTTATCTTTTCCTGCAGACAGTTCATCCTCTTTACAAAGATTAGGCATGTCGCAATCAGACTCTTGAATCATATAGACTCATAATCCTACCTCATTTATGTTCTGAAATGGATCAAGCTCGTGATCTTCGGCTGCCCACTCATCGAGAATGATGTATTCTTCCTAGGTGCTACAGTCTGAGGTCATGGTTTTCCCCTCCATTGCAGAGGTGGCGTAGAGATTAGCGTTTATAGGGCTTGGGGAGTATGGTTCGATATGGTCTTTGGTGAGAGGCTCGGCCTTTATGGTCACTTTCGTACCATACCTTGTTCTAAAAAACAAATGAGACCAATCAAAAGACAAAAACCCACCCAACTTGGCTGTAAAATCCCTTGATAGATAAATGGAAAAGTGTGGCGGTAATTCTATGACATGAATATCTTGATGAATAGCGAAACTTGGGGATGCGTGCAAGGTAAGGGCTAAATTTTTGATAATACCAGCAGTCTTAACAGCAGACCCATCTAATTGCACTACGCCTTTCTGAGGATTAGGTTCGTAAACAAGACCTAATTTATCAGCTAAACTCTTAGGCATGACTGAGCTACTGGCTCCAGAATCAACCATACAATTATGCACAATTTTATCACCTATGATCAGACTTAAGTAAAACGGAGGGGGCTTTACCTCTTTTGCTTTTTGTCCACTTTTATCCTCCAGGTCATTAGCCATTACAACCTTTGCAACTCCTTGATTAGCATTGTCAGAAATAGATAACTCAGCCAAAGCATTCTGCAGCAAACTTTTTTGTCCTGGGAGTTGTAAAGCGTCTAAAATCAACATATTGACAGTGGATCTCTTAAGATGCTCGATAATATTGAATGACGAAGCATTTACCTTATGCTGGTTTTTTATGACAGCAACTTCATTTTGTTTCTGCAAAGGCTGAGAATGCATTTTCAGTTGTTCCTTGTTGGGTATCTCCTGCCCTCTTTGCAAAATCTGCATTTTAGGCTACATGGCAGTGTTAACCTCTGATAAAACAGGCTGCTTACTGGCTGAAGGCTACTACTATGAATTTCCAGCCTGTTGTCCTAAATCCATAGCTTGTTTTTTAGATCTGGTATTAGCTGAAATAGGAGAATCTTGCCGATCTTGGCCATTCACACCACAGAACTCGGAGCTTTTCCAGTTCGGAAAAGCGACTTCTAAATTATCTTGTTGTTCTTGATTCTGATCTACGACATGTTCTGAAGCAGCATATATATTATGCACCATTAAAGCCTGATTTCTTACTCTGTTGGCGCATGTTGATTGGTTGTGGGGTTGATTGCACGGATAACACCAATCGCAATCCTGGGCAACATTATTTTGCGGCACAAGTTCCTTTGACGAACTGGTTGCATTCGGGTTATATGGCTGGAACGGCCTAGGGTTAAAATTTCTTCATTAGGCTTGATAATCATTTTGATAAGCGGGTCTATTTTGCTGGTTTTGCTGGTAGGGAGCTTGATAAGGCTTATGTTCTTGGCCAACGTGCTTCTTAATAGTCACGAGATCATTCCCAACAGTCTTTAATATGTTTTTTAGCTCTTGCATCTCTGGATTTGGGGCTAGGACAGTGACCTCTTGAGTTGTGTTATGATATCCTATCACTGGAACTGGCGGGACAGCAGCCAAGGGAGGTATAGCAGCAGGAATAGGTGGCTGTATTTCTAGAAACAAGGGCATAAGAGGTCTAGGAGCTATGTCTCTGGCTTGAATGAGGCAATTTTTAGCATTTATAGCAATATTATAAGCATTAGGAAGCGTTAGACCACCCATAGATTGAGTCATAACAGCAATCTTGCTATTCAAAGCTTTTAAATAAAACAAAAATGCATGTGTCGGTAAGGGCTTTACCGTTGCCGGGATTCTGTCCCAGGTCCTCTGGAATCGATAATTAAAGTCCACCAAGTGTTTGTGTGGCGCCCTTTGAATGGTGCTCAACTGCTCTAATAAAGATAAGTTATCAGATTTATCAGCAAAGTGCTAGTATAGGCCATTACCTAAAGCATCCCATGTTGCGATTGAATTTGCAGCGAGACCTTTGAACCACTGCAACGCTTTGCCCTTAAGTGACGCAACTAACAGCCTTAGGGTGACGTTCTCCTGCATGATATTGTGTACTGACCATAGTGTGGCCACGTCACGGATGTGCTCGATTGGTGTAGTGTAATCCTCTCCAGTGAAATATGGTAGTCCTCGAAGGGCTGCAACTGGAATATCATCATGTTGACCAAGATCTAACAGACTGCCTCCATTGAAGGGTGTGAATGGGTGCTGCCTTAGTGGTGCTGCCATTGGTGGTATTTGTGAAATCAGGACTAGTGTACTAGGTGACAGAACTAGGGCACCAAAAATAGGAGGTGTTGACTTTGATCTTATAGGGTTTTTAAAAAGCCTTCTTGTTGTCCTACCTCTTCTTAGTGATGGGGACAGCTCTTTGATACTTGAATGGTGTTGAACTTGATCTTATTTGAATATTTCTCATGCGCGGGTTGCACTAGCATGCAGAAAATAGAACCAGAGTCGCCAGGTATATTGATAGCATCCAAAAGGCTGGAAAAAATATACTGTATACACCAAACAACAAACTAAAATATTAAAAATTTCTCTGAAAGTAGCTTTCAAAGTCCCACCAGGCGTGCCAAAAACTGTTGTCAATAGATTTGCACCTTGCTGAATGCAATATTCAGCAAACTACTGAAACATGCAAACCTTCTTCAGATGTGCGTGATCTGAATGAAGAAGGAATCTCCAGAGCGAGCTAGTTCTCCGAATCATGAATTCTATTCTAAAATAACCTCTGAGGAAAGGGATAAAAGATGACTGAACATAAAAACCTACTTCTAACGGATGACTTTCAGAATCTAATAATGATTTAGTGACGGTTATGATCTCTTCCTAACAAACAGTTTTCAAAAAGATGCGATATTTCACAACTTCTCATGGACAATTGATACATAAATGATTTGCATGAAGACTCGACTTGAAGCACAACATGCAACCTGTATTTCTAAACTTTCTGCATTAAGAATTATAGTTTAAGGACAAAACAAGGATTCTGTAAACAGAAATCACAAGATAAAATCAAACTGAAACTGCAAATGGACACAAAAATGAGAAGTAGGAATGTTGTCTTTATTCAACTGAAGGAGAATGCCATAATCTAAAACTGAGTACAATAATGTGTTCACAAACTCAAGATTGTGTATGAGTAGGAACTCTGATTTGAACTACTGGCGAGAGGAGAGGTGAAAAGACTAAGTCTTTGAAAGAACTCTCAAGAAACCCTAATCCGAGCTCAGAAAAAAAGCTCAAGGAAAAAGGCCTCAATTGTCTCAAAAAACTGCCTAAAAGCAGAAAAAAGCACACTGCTTTTATGATTACACTATCAAGCCTCTAAAAATAGGCTAATCTTGCTTTAAAAGCTCAAAAAACACCTTATCTCTCCAAGATAGATCCGAAATCTGACCAAGAGGAAAAGTCAGCAAAAATCTGCTAAAAATAGCAAGAAAACACAAAGCAATTTATAGAATATCGCTTTATGATTCTGCTTTACAAGATACAGATTTGCACAATTAATCTATTTTTTTAATTAAAGATTGAAAATCTTTTGCAAAAAAAAGAAAAACTCCTTATTTCTCCATTACAATACCTTGCTTTTTTTTCAAAAAGTCAATAAAACATTACACATCATATCTCTTCTCTCCTTATCAAAATCTTCATTAATTTCTTTAAAATCAACTAAAATCATAACTCTAAGGTATAACCATCAAACCCTAACCCCATGTCACAAGATATCCATTAATATTATTATTATATAAGCCTTACCCAAGGCTTCATATTCACTAAGGCAAAACAATAAGTTCTAAAGACTTTACATCAACCTATCACATGAATTTTCGGCCTTCCCTCATATACATCAGAGTTCATATTTTGATAAATTACAATGCAAATTACTCCATTCGAATTTCCCCATGTGCCTTTAACCGAACAATCCAGATAATGATAAGGTCAAAATAGGGTTTCAACAGAACGAAGTCAAACCCTAATCATAACTCATTTTGCACTCGTGACTTTGGAGGAAAGAAATTATGTCTAGAAAGAACATGCCACCATGATGGTTGAATCTAGATCTTGTGAGCTTCAGTAACCTTTTTGTGCCTTCTGACAGTCGAAACTACAATGGGTAAGCTTCATTTTGTTGTATCGAAGCTCTTTCACTTCATTTTTTAAATAACAAAAAGGCCCTAAGGCCGCGGACTGTCATTTTTCCTGACTTCATGTCTTCTCTGCACATGCTCTCCTTTGGCCACAATGAGCTCGAGCTTTGTTGAAGGCTCCATGAGAGCTCTCGGGCTATGCTTTTTCCTTTGCGCACAGGGTAAGTTAGTTTTGATGGTGTCATTTATGCTCATTATGGCCTTATGGCCGCGGCTTGCACAATTCCTAATGCGCTTTCTTTGAATTTTTGTGTCTGCATCTATCATTGTTGTGTACCATCCTCACTATGAAAGTTCGGTCGTTCTTCAAAAGCTTGAAATCATGCTTTGGGAAGCTATCTGGAACTTCTGGTCGCGGCTAGAGAACTCCATCAGAAACATGAACTAGTGAGTTACACTGCTAATATTTGCTCTCCGGAAACTTAGAGGCTTCTTTTTAAGACAAGAATTCTTGGCCATGATCAGGCCACAATAGATGTGTATTGTAGAAAGCAATTCTTTGAGTTTTGGGCTCGACCCAGAACATAAAATTGGCCATTATATCTATTTGAAAACATTTCTGTATATGGGTATCTCAGAAATTTGAATAAAACTGCATCTTCTTCCTTTTGTTGCTCGACCCAACTCAGAAAATCTTTCATTTTATGTCATTTGTTATTACATTCAAGACTTCACATGGGTCATTACTGTAGTTAGTTCTTTTGCATTTTGAAGTTAACCCTAAAAATGGGTACTCGAAATCTCTAAAGAAAATTGTACTTTGTTTTTTCCTGAAGCTTGATTTAACTCAAAAATCTGCATCCTTGTATTCTACTATTGTTTTTAAATAAAACCCATATGGGTTCTCTCCATTACTGTATTTCTTGTACTTTGAAAACAAACTCTCATGTGGGTACCATAGATAATTGAGAATAGTTCTATTTCGTAATCCTGAAACACAGATATAAGTCTATTTCTGAAGAAAACTGTATTTCTTCATTCTGGAACTATTCATATGGCTCAACCCACCTCAAGAAACCGGCATTCGCATCTTATTGCATTCTCTTTACTTGGGTATTCACTGTAATTGAATTTTTCTATATTTTGCAACTCGAACCCTAAAATGGGTATTCGAGATTCAAGTGTATTCAGTTTATAAACTTGACATTCTGCACTTTAAGAAGAAAAAGTATCTCCATTGTACCACTGCTAAAATTATTATATGGCCTTGACTATTCAGAATTCGACTAAGTCTGACCCACATACCCAACTGTATGTTTACCTGTGTTTAGTTATGGGCTCAACCCAAAACAATTGATGCTTTACTTTGTTATTCTTGTGTCCCTCAATTTTGAAATGAAGATAGTCTGACACTCTTGTAAATATTGCATTGATTAGAACTCTATATATTTCTGAAGATAGTGATGCCGACATGTAAACCCTAAAAACATTGTATCTGAATCCTTGTCGAAACTGAAACAAGCATTTACTTGACACTTGTAACTCTTTTGAAGACATAATAGAACAATCCCTGCTATGCAATATTTGCTTAAGATATAAAAGATTAGTAATCCCAATAATATTGCAAATTCTGGGCTTCTAAGGCATTTGAATTTTGCTAATTCCAGCATGATTCTATGCTTATGCATTGTGAAGAGAAAGACTTCTTAAATATATTGTACCCATGCATGTTTTTTTGTACGCTCAGCAGTGTCCTTTTGATTTCTCTCAATTTTAACACAGCAACTTTTACCTTCTGTTCCTGAACTCCATAGAGATTTTAAAAATTGAAACATTGCATCACTTTATGGACTACACCTATTCACCAGTTCAAATGCATAACTGACCACTCGGAACCTCCTCTGGAAAGAAAATGCTTACTCTTACCTCATCATTCTAGAATGATCACTTTGTCATGACACTCATAATACTGTATTTGTTTTACTAGCCAACTATAACTGCTGATTCATTCAGCCCTTGAATGCACTGTTTGTGTTCGTTCTCAGCTGTAACATGGTACTCTTCATGCATTTTTATGCCCCATTTAATGAGTTGCTCTCAAAATTGTTCTCCTTCATGATAAAAGTTAAATCAAACCATTAAGGCATAATGTATGCCTGTTCACTATCCTTGACTATGAAGAGAAAGAATTGATGAACTGAAACTTGCATGACATATGATTACGATCAGCAAAGAACCTGAACTTATCCAGCAATATTTGATGTAAATGTACTCAATTAAATTCATTTAGTGAACTAAACTCACTGTTCACCTATAGCCTTCAGAAGATAGACCTGATTGTTATGAATGCATAGTTGGTTTAGTTGCTCGATGGATAAATTTGTTTTAACTCCTTCAGTTGTTCTTCATTTCGCTTTATGAAAATGATGATGTATCTTGAAATCAGCCCATTAATGAATAGGGAAGCATGCCGAGCTCTACCCTTGTGGGAGCCCGTTTTTCTCCACATGCTTGGTCTTCGAATAATTATCAGCTTCTTGATTTCACCTATACCTGCACAAGGAAACAAACAATGTTAGCATAAAAAATAGAACATGTTGATCACGATATTGTTATTTCTCCTTCAGCTCACTTATTTCATACTGCACTTGATTGATTGCTTCAATGCATTATTAATAGTATGTTGTACTATTGCGGGTGCCTCATATAGGTTTCTTCATAATCGGAGCCACTGACACCCCTCTTTTCCTCTTACAGGTCGACAAAGCTCGATAAGACAAGGGTGCATTTAGCATCAAACGTCGATAATCAGGCAATGATGATTATGCTGTCACTTATGTGTTTTACTTTCTGCATCTCCAGTAGTGCAATGTGCTATTAGCAATGTGTTGTAACAATTACATCCACGGCTTGTGTGGATCTTTGATTTCAATTATGCTTTCCAATTGAAAAGAAAATGCATTTAAATGCAATGTTGTAATATCATTCTGATTGTCGAAATCAAATGAAGCCTTGTAAAATATGAGTTTTCATGAAATAAAAGAAAGCATCTGAAATGCTATTTGCTCATGTTATCAATTCTATATTTCTTTTAATTCTGCAACATTTGAATGGCACTACGAAAACTCTATTACTTCTTTAAAATGTATAACTGTTGCTCAATGCAAAAATGATAAAAATGCAAAACAGCATTTGAAATTCAATCTGCAATTTCACTTTATGTTAAATAACAATCAGCCAGCTCCACCAATTGAGCTGTGGCAAAAATTGGTAACAATAATAATTATAGGTCTAACAGTCGTACATTTGGATTAGTGGTATACCCCTTGTAGACACTAGAAAATGTCCTAAGTCTACAAGCGCCATTTTTCTTGGTCGTCGTCCTTCAACAATTGAATAATTCTAATTATTCAATTATGTTCGATCATATTCCTCTATTAATTAAATAATTTTTAATTATTTAATTAATTCACTTTCTAATCTTTATTTTATCCTGATCAATTAAAATTATTTAATTGTGTCGCTAATGTACCCCCTTTTCTTCTATAATTAAATAAATCATCATTTATTTAATTATTTCTCTATAGTCAAATAATTATTATTATTTGACCCTTTATTCTTCCATGATTAAATAATTTTTGAAATTATTTAATCCCTCTCCAATTTTCATCCTCACATTTAATTAAATTGAATAAATTTAATTAAATGCTCTGCCTTTTATTTCCTCCAAATAAATAAATTATTTATTTGCGACTTGTCCCCTTTCTCCATTTTGCTCCATTTTCGAATAAATAATTTGAAATAAATTATTTATGCACCACCTGGTCAAAGATGGTTTGTCATAATCCCCTGTCATAGCCTACATGTCTTGCATGTCTATCATAGCTGTCGGCGTCATAGCTTTTCCTTGCATGGCATATTTCTAGTGCATCAATTATGGACCATTGATCTTGGCATATTTTATGAGGCTCAATCTTGGCAATTTGTTTCATAAACTCCCTCTCATGCATTCTAATCCATTGATCTCAGAATCCTTCTAGAGGAATCTCAGTCATCCATTCGAAAGGTTGTCTATAAAAGCAGCCTTCCCCCTCCACTTTGTCCTTAACAACTAATCTTCTCCAACTTTCTTGCTTACTATTTGTAGGTTTTACACAAGTATTCCAACAAATCCGAGGAAAAAGTTGCATAAGAAGAAGGAGAGCAAGGGAAGTGAAGCAACTACAATGGGGGGTATTTACTTATGCATGCTTTCATTTTAGTTTCTCCTTGTTTGTATTCTCTTGTTGATGTGGTTTTTTAGTCTAGAGGTGTCTAGTTGTCACTATTCTAGGCTAGTGTATAAGAGCGAATTTGCACCCTAGGCACAATTCCCCTTTTTTCCTCTTTACACTTTAGAAAACCTAATTCGGAGGCTTAAATCACTTAAGTCTGCTGATGGGAATCCAATTGGCACCTATTTTGTGTGTCGGTGGAGGAATTTATGTCGAGGACGCTTCCGCGGCGCGCAGACGTCCGCACAGCGCACTTACATCCCTAGCAGATTCCTACAGCTAAGCCAACAGAGGCGTTACTCTTCCCATTGGTAGCGAAGTTGTAACACCTCCTTTGGCCACCCAACCCAAATATGGTTGTTTTCTTTCTCATTCCTTCATGGTCAGTCTTTGAACTTGCATTTGGAGGTTGGAAGAAATCTTGAACAGACTTGGCTCTCATACTCTCACTCTCACAAGCTCACTTCCAAGCATTCCAAGCATTCGATAGCAACAATATCTCACTCCATCACGTCAGTAGAGAAAGTTTGGGACCATGCCATTGCAGCAGAGGCTTGAGTTCCTCTGATTTCTCCCCCAAGTTTGGGACCATGCCATTGTAGCAGAGGCTTGAGTTCCTCTCATTTCTCCCCTAAGCAGCCTTGAGTTCTCTTGGTGGAGGTGGTAAGCTTCCCTCTCATCTCCTCTATCATTTGATTGAGTAGCACAGTATTGTTGGTAGTGCTTGTATTTTTATCACTTCTTTATCTTTTTTCCATTGGCTATCTGTGGAGGTGGGAACACCTAAACGAGATCTAATTGAGGCAGACCCCTATACAGCCACCCCCAAACATTCTCTCTCGTGTTGTGTGTAGGTGTATGAGCTCTTGGAGGATCAGCTGGCAAACAAGTTCATTGGTGAGATTCTCCTCATCTTTATCACTTTCGCTTATTTGCTTTATAACATTAGAGATTACTTAATCTATTTAGTTACATCATTCTAGCCTTTTAGTTAAATAGCTAGGCTGGTAAGTCATTTTGGTGTGTTTAACCTTGTCTCAGTTGTTGTATGGCCGTATGAACTACAACACGCTTTCGAGATGCTAGCATGTTGCGTTGTCATCTATAGTTCATGCTGACATTCTCGAACAGAGAGCTCTCTAAGGCACAGAGTTGGACCTAAAAACTGACTCGCCTAGCCCTGTATCAAAACTTGAATCGTAGAGTGATCATAGGACCTAAAAATCCTCATCATTATCATCCTCATACCCTAAACAATACATTTAGCTGAGGTAAGTTAGAGCAGCCTCTCGTGTCTTGACCCTTCGTGACCTAGGGTCTTGCATGCAGTGGTCCCCCTCTCTTACATTTTTGGTGAACCCGACGTGAACCATTTTGGTTCCGTTCTTGCGATAATGACAATCCCTTTCCTCGTACTCTAGGAGTGTTGTAAGTGTGAGTGTTGTAAGGTTATTTCCTTGCAACCTAACCTACAACCCCTACGTGGCATAGTTGGAAGGTTCCAAAGGTATTGCACGACGAAACCTTAATTGGGTCATCATCTTATCTATTGAATTTTAGGGACTCTGTGAAAGCATTGTCTAGTGTGTGTAATGGCCTCCTTCCTACATCAACCCATCCCCTCTGCGCAGCCTATGGATAGTAGTGTTGGCATAACCTTTACTTCACAGGGCTTGCCGATGGACCTTAACAGGGAACCATCTCCTCTTTACATTCCCGCACGGATCAATGGGAATATCGTAGCAGGTGTTCTCATTGACTCGATCACAAGTAAATATAATAACAGAGGAGATTATGACAATTAACTTTTTACATAACGATGGATATGATGCTCCCATGAATTTCATTCGCACACATGATGGGCTTTATGTACCCCCCTTGGGTAGCATTGTCTTATCAGTCTTAGTTGGGCCTAATTTTGTAAACCTCTTGTTTGATATCATCCCTGGGTCTGAACTCTTCCGTGTAAAGTTGGGTATCCCTTGGTTGGTGGCGATGAATGCGGTACCCTCCATCATGCATAAATGTTTGAAATTTATCCAAAAAGGCTTTGTACACATAATCCACGCACCGGTTATCAACCGTCGGTTGCACGTGGTAGCTAATCCTTGGATCACCCATGGCCTACGTCCGTAGGCCCCCTTCCGCCTAAGATGGAACTTTTACATAAGACATATCAAAACTATAAGAAAGGATGTATGAGGCCGAAGGTGAGGTACCCTCCCTCGCCCTATGCCATCTCACATAGGGCTTGTTTGAAGGCTGACAGTGAGGCCACCAAGGCCCCAAAGAGGAAAGAAGAGAAGTAGTCTTGTGATCCTTCTTCTTCCTCTTCTACTACCCAGTTGGACGCTTCTTCTCACTTAGTTGTGGTACCCTCGGGTTATGCTCCTCATTTGTAGGAGAACCCTTCAGTGCCCGCTTGGCGAAAGCCTAAGCGTCCCGCGTTCGCGCTTCCTGTTCTACTGACGGAGCCTAGACCTGTTTGGTATGAAAGGAAGAAGATCCTTCAAGGAGAATCCTCCTTGTCTCAACCGCTGCGGCCTCCTACTGCTCCTACTCCTAAGGCAGTGAGTGGAAAGAGGCTCACTGTCGAGGCTCTTGAGTCGACTCCTCCTGTCACTCCTCAGCCTGCTCCCCCTGCTCCTGCACAGGAACTCATTCCTCCGCCTGACACGGCCATAGTGGACATTCCTATGATCGAGCAGGAACCTCCCATCCCTTTGCAAGCTCTATCTTCTAACTCCAAGAGCCGTAGGAACCGCCTTGCACATGAGTGCAACCGCCAATGAAAGCCTCTCCTGGTCGAGCAGGCCACTTCACAACAGGAGGAAGAAATGACCACCCCTGCTTTAGGGCCCTCTGCAGCATCTTCTTCCTCCCCTCCTGTTGTGTCTCTTCTGCCTGATCCACTCCTAGCTTCTGTTGTGAGAACAAACGTGCCTAACCCTAAATGAGTACAAGTGTTTATCGCTCCTTCGGTAGAGCTGCCTTTGTTGATGACTGTTTCAAATATTCAGCCCTTCCCTAAACCCATGGATATGGTTAACACTTCAGTCATATCTGTTGTGGTTTTTTCCTCCTCCTCTGCACCTCTTGCTTCATCTGCAGGGATTTCATTCCCTCCCATGAAGAAAGAGGAAGAGGCTAGTCCTCCTCACAATAAAGGATGTAGGAGGAGCCCACCTTCGCAAGGTGGCCCTGTGATGACCTATTATGTCCTTGTGACAGAATCAGTCTCGGCTTCTCCTGAGTTTGTCACCACTCCTAAATCATTCGACAAGCCTAGCGGTGGATCTCAGGCACATCCCATCCCATCTGCTGAGGTAAGACATGGCACTCCCATGGGGTGCATGTTTAACTCTATGGATGAAGTCTCAACCTTGTCATCGATTTTCATGAAGTCGCTGACTTTGACTCCACAAGAGCTTGGCGAAGAGGACCTCGAGGGGCCCTCATCCTTGGCCCTTGCTACGGGAGGGTCAGATGCCCCTCCTCTTAACATTCCACCCTTGCAGGTTCGTCCTCCTTCCCCTTATGAGGATTTAGATTGGGAAGCGGATGACCTTTTGGATGATCAGTGTTAGGAGGAGGTCCCGCCTTTCTTGATCTTGTGTGCATGTGTGCGTGTTTTGTAATGTGTTCCCCTGTACTCATGTTGTGTTCCTGGATAACCCTTGTCACCCTCGTTGGTGTGTGGATATAGGTGTGGTTTTTGTGTCGTAAACCTTCTTCTATTTGTACCATCATTCTTCCATGTTTGTGCTTGACTTTCAACAAATTGGGGACGATGCAAAGCATTGGGGGAATTTAGGCTTCCCTTCCATGTTGACCCAATTTTTTATTTTTACTTTGTTTTCCATGCATTCTTCCTGATCTGGTTGGGGATTGATGATCTTTTGCCTTGCATTGTGGTTACCTACTATTATATGAGCTCGGACAGATCTGACCCCACTAAACTAGATCCCCCAATGCCCCTTGTTTGTACTTTTCGCTTTCTCTTTCTCTTTATCTCTTATTTGCTTGAGTTGTCCCTCCTATGTGTGACAATGTCCTTTAACACTTCAACTTTCAGAAAATGAATTCACTGCCAATGAATCTTTTCTTGAAAGTCTTCACAATACCTTTTTCTTGGAAGCGCACTCTCAACTTGGAACCCTAACGGAATATGTTTCCTTCATCACAGGTTCATAAAGAAAGGACTTGAAGACCCTCCTCTGAAGCGAGAACTGCTTTGACTTCCCCTCGCATGGGGGCACGACCTTCCTTTTGAATTCCTTGATGAAGTGAACATCTTTCGAAAGGATCCCTTGATAATGAATCGCTCTAAGATGGCAACATTTGAATTGTGTGTCCCTTGGGTGGACCCCCCTTATACTTCATGGTGGGTTCCTCAAGGACCCTTTCTTCAAAAGCCTTTGTAACAAATAGAATTTTTCACATCTAGCCTGGGGGCAGCCCAACTAGACTCGTTCCATTTGTCCTTTCGTGTCTAGCTTGGGGGCAGCCTGACTAGACCTTACTTTTTCAAACCGTGCATCCCTTGAGTGGACCCCTCTCCTTTTGAAGGGTTCCCAAAGGACCCCTTTGAAATTTTTTCGGTTTGCGTGACCGGCTGCTTTAGACATGTTATGTATACAGACAGACATCTTGCCACTTTTAGATGCATTCTATCTATGGGTAGACGTATCGACGCTTTAGATATGTTATGTATGTGGGTAGACATGTCGTCGCTTTTAGATGCGTTCTATCTACGAGTAGATGTATCAACACTTTAGACATGTTTTGTCTATGGATAGACATGTCACCGCTTTTAGATGTGTTCTATCTGTAGGTAGATGTATCGACGCTTTAGACATGTTCTATCTGTGGATAGACATGTCGCCACTTTTAGATGAGTTCTATCTATGGGTAGATGCATCGACGCTTTAGACACGCTCTATCTGCAGGTGGACGTGTTGTTGCTTCTGACATGTTCTATCTGTGGGTAGACATGTCACCTCTTCCTGACTCTGCAGAGTCTACTTCCTTTGGGCTTCCTCCATGTGAGAGATCCTGGGGGTTACCTCCTTGTAGGTCTATGGGCCTGTAAGGTTCTTTGTTGTTCCAACTTCATAGTTCTGAGCAGCTATGGAGTCTTTTATTTTTCCTGCATCTTCAGGTTCACCAGATTGCGGTCTGCTTCCTCAGCGATTCAGGTATACTTTTCTAACCCTACTCTCTTCTTGATCTACTTTACTGAGCACTCATCAGTACTTGTGCTCGCTAAAGTGAGGGAAAAATGTATAAGAGTGAATTTGTACCCTAGGCGCAATTCCCCTTTTTACCTCTTTACACTTTAGAAAACCTAAGTCGGAGGCTTAAATCACTTAAGTCCGCTGATGGAAGTACACTTGGTGCATGTTTTGTGTGTTGGTGGAGGCATTTCTATCGGGGACGCCCGCACGACACACAAACGTCTGTGTGGCATGCTTACGTCCCTGGAAAATTCCTGCGGCTGAACCAGTAGAGGCATTACTCTTCCCATTGGCAGCAAAGTTGTAATGCCTCCTTCGGCCACCCAACCCGAATATGGTCATTTTCTTTCTCATTCATTCATAATCAGTGTTTAAACTTGCATTTGGAGGCTAGAAGAAATCTTGAACAGACTTGGCTCTCATACTCTCACTCTCACAAGCTCACTTCCAAGCATTCCAAGCATAATAGCAACAATATCTCACTCCATCACGTCGGTAGAGCAAGTTTGGGACCACACCATTGCAGCAGAGGCTTTAGTTCCTCTCATTTCTCCCCCAAGCAGCCTTGAGTGCTCCTAGTGGAGGTGGTAAGCTTCCCTCTCCTCTCCTCTATCATTTGATTGAGTAGCATAGTATTGTTGGTAGTGCTTGTGTTTTTATCACTTCTTTATCTTTTTTTCATTGGTTGTTTGTGGAGGTGGGAACACCTAAACGAGGTTCTGACTGAGGCAAACCCCTATACAGCCACCCCCTAACATTCTCTCTCTTGTTGTGTGTAGGTGTGTGAGCTCTTGAAGGATCAGCTGGCGAACGAGTTCATTGGTGAGATTCTCCTCATCTTTATCACTTTCACTTATTTGCTTTATAACATTAGAGATTACTTAATCTATTTAGTTACATCATTCTAGAATTTTAGTTAAATAGCTAGGCTGGTAAGTCATTTTGGTGTGTTTAACCTTGTCTCAGCTATTGTCTGGCCATATGGACTACAGCGTGCTTTCAAGACGCCAGCGCATCGCGCTGTCGTCCATAGTCTGTGCTAACGTCCTCGGAAAGAGAGCTCTCTGACGCATAGAGTTGGACCTAAAAACTAACTCACCTAGCCCTGTATCAAAACTCAGATCGTAGAGTGATCGTAGGACCTAAAAATCCTCATCATTCTCATCTTCATACCCTAAACAATGCATTTCGCTAAGGTAAGTTAGGGCAGCCTCTCGCGTCTTGACCCTCTGTGACCTAGGGTCTTGCATGCAGTGGTTCCCCTCTCTTACAGCTAGGAACTAAGAAACCCCATCTCACATTGGTGAACCCAACACGAATCTTACAATTTTGCAGAGAAACTCGTTTGTCTTTGCTATTTTGCAGGTTACAGCCAAGAATTCGCACAAAATCCCGTCATATTCTTTTAAGCACAGAAAAATGGGTGTATGAAATATTAAAAAATTATTATATGGGTTTTGTGTGCCTCGCTTTTAGCTTTTCGGAACTTCAAACGGTTTAAAATTTTATATGTTTTGAGAAAGTTATGGCCGTTTTAGTGCTCGCAACTTTTTAAGATTTAGTTGTTAAGACCCGAATTTTCTTCTGTTTATAACACTTTTGTCTTGTAGGATTTTGCAAAATGCTTTCTGGGTTTTGAAGGTCTATGTCTTATCTTTCCATGGCTTTTTACAGGGTTGAAGTTTGTTTAGTTTTGCAGAAGTTATCACTATTTTAGTTTGCTATTTTCATTCAAGTCTCTTTTGGTTTACTGATTTTTTGTTTGCAGCATGTGGCTTTGAAGTGGAGCTCCCAAAATTGCTTCTTTTGAAGCAACAAAAAAAATGATCTCTTAGTTTAGTTTTCCTTAAGCTTTTAGTTCATTTTTATTCCTTTATTTTCTAGTTTACTTTAGTTGTCAACTTCTAGATTTTTAGTCTAGCTTTTAAATCTTTTGTGCTAATAGGGTTTTGTAACTTTCTCATTGGTCCAAGATCATTTTGTGAAACTACTAATGAATGGTTTTGTAGGTTTGAATGTCCAAGAAGTTTATTTTTGAAACCACTTTGCTTGTGTTAGATTAGAAAACACTTCATTTTGGTGTTTAAAATGAACGATTGTTTTTCTCACATAGATTTAATTAGAGGGAAAAGAACACCATGTCTTAATGTTTGAGGGTGGTAGGTATTATGCTCTCACCTTGTGCAAACTCAGTGATTAGAAAGCTAGACCCATCCAATTTTTTGTTTACCCATTAGAGGGTCTGCCTTAGTGGGAAAAAGTACTCACCCTAAGGGAACGACCCAAGCGGTAACAAGCTAAAGCCAATTCCTTCTGAACCACAATATAAATTTGTGGCTACAAGGAAAGTTCGTAGTCAACATGATGGTACGCGATAGTTCTCCTCCAGTATCTTTATGATACGAGAAACTCTTGTTCTAGCTGGGAGACCTCTTGAGGGAGTTTATCATTGTATCCCTTGAATCGGATGCCCTTACTAGACACCTTTTTTTTAGAAGCCTATCCATTTTCAATCATTGTTTGGTATGGTGCAAGGTACAGTATCATTCCCGAAGACACTCACTACTGACTCCCTTGGGTAGAGATAGCAATTCTTGGGAAGTGACTACCTAAGAATCCGAAATTGCTATGTCGTAAAAGTGAGTGTCATGGAGGGGAGCTAGTGCCACCAAACTTCTAAGTTATCCGCTCTCAAGAAGGAGAGGTGTTCAGCACCAATCTGGGGTATTTCAGTGGGCCTATACCAAGTATACAAACCCTTTTCTTATTAGGATTGTGCTTGTCTTCTTTAAAAATCAAACATTTCACATCAAACCAGTCCTAAACAAATTGCATGATACTGTTTGTTGTGTTTTCCAGTCATATCTCATCATAAACAGTCAAAAATTAAAATCAAAACCATCAAAACTGTCAAAACAACATTCTAGAAAACAACAACTGCCAGATACAGATCCACAACTGCCTAGTTACCACATTTCACAAAATCCTTGTCCAAAACTGAACCAGTTCATCATAATAGTGATCTTGACTTCCAAACCAGAGACTTGCAAGATTTACCAATTCATTTTAGGCATTCCCATTAGAAATGCATTGCATTATAGGTTGCATTCCTCAATCCTTTGCATTACACAAATTAGACCTTGACTTTTAGGCTGCATTTAAACCTTCAAATTTTGAACATAGGGAGACCTTTGAGCTTTTCAAAATTCTTGGTTACTTATTCTACTTGTCATTGACCATTTTCCTTGTCATTTGTCTTGTCATTGTCACTTTGTCAAGTTGATTCTTGATCTTGTCTCTTGGTCTTGGTTATGCTCTTATGGTCAATGACATTTGAAATTTGTTGCCTTGGATTTACATTAGCCTGAGTGCCATCCTTTGTTTAAAATTTTAGGGTTCCTTTGTATTAGATCACCCTCTTTTAGACTACCCTTCCTTAGATTGCACTTTACGCTTATTCCAAAAATACAAAAATATAGCTCACTTTATCCTAGTATCATATCAATCCTTCATTATCCTTACATTTTCATACCCCAAAATACAAAAACATAGATTAATCTCATTATCATCATAACCTTGCATTAGTATCATTTAGTCACCTTATCACTCACTTTGACCATCAATCAATCTTTTAGTGTCCTTTAGCATCCACTATCCCATACCTTTTAGGCATTTTCATCCTTGCATTATCACCCTTGCATTTTTCATATCCAAAAATCCAAAAACATAGCTTAATTTCATTCACTTAGCATCATTTATTCTCCACTATCTTGGTCTACCTTTGGTATCCTTTGCATCAATTAGTCTCATTTAGTCTCATCCTTTAGTCATTATCATCCTTGCATGGTCATCTTGCACCCTTATATCCAAAAAATCATAAAAACATAGCTCAGTCTCATATCCTTTGGTCATCATCCTTGCATATCATATCCTTTGGTCATAGGGTCATTATAATTCTACCATTCCTTAATCTTGGTCTTAGGTGCATCCTTTTATCCAAAAAAAATAAAAATAGCATAGGTGCATACCTTCCATCGCATTGGCATCTCTTAGGCTTCATACCATCCATCACCATGTCTTCCATTCACCTTGATATGCTTGCTAGTCAAGTTGAATACCAATTACTCTGCATTGGTCAAGCCCAACAAGCCATAGACTTTAAAAGACAATACCTTGAATCCAAATACCAAGCACCCACAACCCATAGTCAGCCATCCATCCATCCCTCTTACCAACAACCCATAAAATCTAGTCCTCCATCCATCTACCCTCGCTATCAAGAGTCCCTTAGCACAATCCATGACATTAATCCACAACAAACATCCATTAATCACCCTTTTCCTAACCTTGACAAGGGAAACCAACCTTCCACTAGTCCATTCCAAGCCTCTACGTCCTATCCTAGTCCATCATCCCTCAACCCATTCCGAGTCTCCACATCCTATCCTAGTCCATCATCCCTCAACCCATTCCAAGTCTCCATATCCTATCCTAGTTCATCATCCCTCAACCCATTCCAAGTCTCCATATCCTATCCTAGTCCATCATCCTCTAATCCATTCCTATTCACTCCATCCCAAGCTACATTTAGTCATGAAAATACATTTGGACATGGTCTCCAAAATCACATCACATTGCCTACACTTTGGGATACATGTCAAAAGAAAAGTCCAAAGCATGATATCATAGCTTTACCTTCATGTCAAGATCAAAGTAGTCCATCCCATGACCCCATAAGTCCATCCAAGAAGTCCTTCAAGATAATCATGGCATCCAAAATGCACCTATCCTTGATCAAGATCCCATTCCCAATCATGTCATCTAAGACAAACCTATTTTTGACCAAGATCCTACCATTGAACAAGAAATCCAAAATGGTCCTCTTGTAGACCTTTATACCATACATGATCAAATAGTTGAAGTTGATACACTTCCCAAGATGATACACTTGTCTCCTTTGGCCACATAGATAATCAAATAAATGGCATGGATCGAATTAAAGATGAACACAAAAAGGCTACTATGGATCAAGAAGAACATAAACAAGCTACTATGGATCAAGTCAAAGAAGAAGGTACAAAAGCTACCATGGATCAAATGGACATCCCAAATGATCAAGAAGAAACAAGCACATATGAATGATAAAGCCAAAACATCCTATCAACTAGGAGCATCTACCTTTGTCAAAGTAGGATTTCTTGGAGATGAGAAAATTTTGAGTAATGGTTTCCAACTAAATAATGATGGGTTTGCATCTTGCGTTCAAAGTAAAAAATACCCCATTGCAAATAGAATATTTCAAAGCATGCAGTATCAAGGAAAAGGACTAGGCCTATATGAGCAAGGAATTCTAGAACCAGTACAGTTTCAGGAAAATTCTAGACATCAAGGTCTTGGTTATTCTTCAGTCAGAAAATCAAATGATGTTAGTGGTACCTCCTCGATATTGAGGGCAACTTTATCTGATACAAACATCAAAATGGGAGCCATGAGTAGTCCTTGTCATAAGCTTGTTTCCAACACTCTTTCCATCCACACCATAAACCATCATTCCAACATGAATAAACCTTTTATTTGGAACCAACAAAAAGAAAATTATTACACATCCAAAACCCAAAATCAAATAGCAAAAATCTAAGTGGACAAATAAAGCTAAAGTGGATCTCAAAAAAAAATGGATCAAGCAAAGAAAATATCCCAAATCAAAAAGTCAAAGAAAATGTGGAGCCACAAGAAAAAAGGACTCCCACATATAATAAATGTCCACCTCCATCAAAATGGTCATCAAGCAAGGCATATAAAAGTGTTGGTTCCAAACATCCCAATCGAAATTCCAAACTCCATCATCCACCATCCCAAGTTTGGAAAATAAAAATTGCTACATCCAAAACACCAAATAGTCCATCCACACCTACCATCATCCATCATAATCATATATCTTGCCTAAAGTTTAAAAATCCTACGTCACAAATCCGTCGCATCTTAGTAGCAACTCTTTATCATAAGGACCCCCATGGTACTCTATCACGATGTGCGTATTCTGATAAGGCCAACACTAGTATCAGAGAGGATCACAATGACATTGATCAGTTGTATACAAGTGTTATGATCCTGACAAGACAACTACTCCATAAAGGTCACTATTGGCATATCATGACACCGAGATCTACATCAACACTATCAAAGGATTCAAAACAATCAACGATCATCCAGAACATCAAGTCAATATAAAAAATCAAAAAAATTGTCACCTTGATGAAAACCTAGCAAACAGGCGTCTTGTGTGACATCATCAACAAAAAAGAAAAAAGAAAAAAAAAAGAAAAAAAGTAAAGGGAAAAATTTCGTCCAATAGTGAAAACCATTTTTATGGCGTTTTGGATAAGTACCATGATGAAAACCTAGC
This sequence comes from Sequoia sempervirens, assembly GCA_007258455.2. Taxonomy (NCBI): domain Eukaryota; kingdom Viridiplantae; phylum Streptophyta; class Pinopsida; order Cupressales; family Cupressaceae; genus Sequoia; species Sequoia sempervirens. Next base: position 289,940,207 of record VDFB02000013.1, on the reverse strand, counting down.
AAATAGGCATCATGTGTAAGAGCAATTATCTATGTGGACCATTACACTTGGGGGCAAGTTGTCTCATCTCCCATGACTTTCTCATAACATTTCCATCTATCTAATCCATATTGTTTCCATCCATTTTCCCACCTACCTTGATCTTGATACAAAATGGGGCACAAACATAAATCATGCTTTGGGAAAAATTTTGACATGTCTATCCTTTGGTCATACACTATCTATGAAATATCATGTCACTGTCTTCATAGAATTTATCCAAACCCATATCTTAAAGAAAACAAATTATTCCTATGCGACATAGTCCTTGGAGATATGCTAATTCTTTCAACAAATAATCCTTGTCTCCTATCCTTTGCTAAAATCAATCCATTATCTTTCCATACCTATTGTTGGACTTGGTTTCCCTTGTCATTGGTTTAAGGATTCTAATATGCTTATCCAAGTTCCTTCCATAATCCCATCTTGTCCTAAGGTTAGTCATTTCAAATACGAGTCTAATCCATACAATCTTGATATTTACCCTAGCATATCATCCAAAACATTTCCTGGCTTTGTTCCCAGCCTTGCTACAAATCTTGATCCTTTAGTTACATTATCATCATCAGGATGTCTTTCCCAATCTTCACGTTGTTTCGAGATGTGTCCTTCTCATGTCAAACAATGTTGTCATCATCATCACCTATCAATTGGTTCTCAGCTTGACTAGGGGCAAGATCATGTTTATCCTTAGATCCTTGTGCATGTGTGCTTGGTTGATTATGGGTATCTTTCACATGCATTTGTCATGATCCTTATAGTTATCATTCATAACAAAGTCTCATTCACCCATAATAAAGTTGTCATCCTTCTCGTGGCTTGAGGACCATTGACATTTAGTGTCCTTCGCTTTCATGATCATCCTTCACATTTGTCTGTTGCTTCCCCCCATGCACAATAAACTGGTCCTATACCTGACTGGGGGCAATTCCTTGACTCACATTTTCATGGGAAAATAACACATGGTATCAACCTTTTGAAAACATTAAAATCCAAAAAAATTAGAAAACATCAAAATCCAAAAAAATCAAAAACATCAAGATCCAAAAAAATCAAAAAACATTAAAATCCCAAAAAAAATCAGAAAACATCAAAATCCAAAAAAAAAATCAAAAAACATCAAAATCCAAAAAAAATAGAAAACATCAAAATCCCACAAATAGAGTCTAAGTCTGAGTCAATATTTGTTAGAGTGGTCAAACTACATTGCCTTTGCACGTTTGCTACGTAGGCAAGGCTCATCTTAAATGAGCCCCTGAGGCATTAGGTCAGTCCTTGTAGGTTGTCCAAATAAAATCATGACTTCGTCTTTTTTCAAATAAGGCACAATCAAGTCATGTCGAACTACGAGGTCTTTATGCATTTTTACATAGGTAAGGCCATTTGTTGATGAGCCCCTGAGGCCCCCTAGGTCAAGTCCTTTGGGGTTTGTCAGGTCTGGTCATGTCCTTGGTCTGAAAATAATCATCCTTCAAAACAAAATCATGAATCAACAAATGCACATAACCAACTAAATCTTTCATCAATCGATAATCCTATCATTAATCAATTGATTTTGTCATTCAATCGGAATGGGGCATCTCGTCATTTGTCTCATTCGAACTTATTTTTTGTCTTTTATTAGGATGTGTCCTTCCTGAGATAGACTTTGTCAATTTGATCATTTACCTTAAGCAAGATGTGTCTTTCTTGCAGTTAGGTGCCTTGTCAACATTTATCAATTGGTCAACTTTATCAAATGTGTCATTTGCCTTAAACAGGATGTGTCCTTCCTACAGTTGGGTATCGTCACATCGCTTGGTCATATCAATCAATCTTTGTCAAACAATCAATCGATCTTATCACCCTTGTCAATCAATCTTGCCTTAGTTAGGATGTGTCCTTCCTGAGGTCAGGCGCAATCATTATCAATCAAATCCTGTCAACTTTATCAATCAATCCTTATCAAATCAACCAATCTTGTCAATCTTGTCAATCAATCTTGTCTTGATTAGGATGTTTCCTTCATGAATCTAGGTGCGGTCAATCAAATCAATTTGTCAACCTTTGTCAATTATCAATCAATCTTGGTCAACTTATCAATCAATCTTCGGTCATCTTGGTCAAACAAACAATCTCATCGTTATCATTGGCAAACACTTTATTGGTTTGGAATTGTCTTATCTTTTTGATTGATTTTGGGTCATGTTACTAGTCTCCTCAAGGATGTCCTATCAACGGATTTAGAGGGACAATGATGGATCATGGCCTATTTTCTTTGTTTTATGTATGTGGTTTGTCTTGGTAAAAAAACTGGGACAATTAGGTCCTTAGTATGAGTTGGGGGCATTCCTTGTCTTTTTGACTGCATGTCTCTCCCAAATGGTCACCTTGCACACCTTGGTCTATGTCATACCATGGTGTTTGTGGACCATTTGTGACATTTTGACACCCAACGATACTAAATATAAAAATGTAAGCATGAAAGTTAGTTCCCTTATCATTTCTTGTCTAACTTTTCATCTTCATCCTCCTTTCTCTTTCATCCATCCCCTTCCATCCTAACATTTCTTCTATCATTCATCCTCTAGTCTTATCATCCATTTCAAAAGCACATTCGTGTTCTTTGAACTTGCCTTTCCTCTCAAGGGGGCATACCACAACCCACCTGGTCATCTTTCCTCACCCTACTTTCACTGGGGCATATTTCAGAATTAAATTTCTTTGACACAACGCAATGAATTGCATTATGTCAAAGAGGAGCAAAATGTAGACAATGAAAAATGTCCTAAGTCTGCGAGCGCCATTTTTCTTGGTCGTCGTCCTTCAATAATTAAATAATTTTAATTATTCAATTATGTTCGATCATATTCCTCTATTGATTAGACAATTTTTAATTATTTAATCAATTCACTTTCTAATCTTTATTCTATCTTGATCAATTAAAATTATTTAATTGTCGCTAATGTAACCCCTTTTCTTCTATAATTAAATAAATCATCATTTATTTAATTATTTCTCTATAGTCAGAGAATAATTATTATTTGACCTTTTATTCTTCCATGATTTAATCCCTCTCCAATTCCCATCCTCACAATAAATTTAATTAAATGCTCCATCTTTTATTTCCTCCAAATAAATTATTTATTTGCCACTTGTCCCCTTTCTCCATTTTGCTCCATTTTCAAATAAATTATTTGAAATAAATTATTTATGCACCACCTGGTCAAAGATGCTTTGTCATAATCCCCTATCATAACATTCATTTCTGTCATAGCCTACATGTCCTGTATGTTTGTCATAACCGTCAAGCGTCATAGTCGTCGGCGTAATAGTTTTTCCATGTATGGCATATTTCTAGTGCATCAATTCTGGACCGTTGATCTTGACATCTTTTCTGAGGCTCAGTCTTGACCATCTATTTCATAACCTCCCTCTCATTTATTCTCATCTATTGATCTTGGAATCCTTCTAAAGGACTAATCTCAACAGTCCATTCGAAAGGTTGTCTATAAAAACAGTCTTCCCCCTCCACTTTGTCATTAACAGCTAATCTTCTCCAACTTTCTTGTTTACTATTTGTAGGTTTTGCACAAGTATTCCAACAAATCTGAAGGCAAAGTTGCATAACAAGGAGAGCAACGGAAGTGAAGCAACTACAATGGAGAGTATTTATTTACACATGCTTTCATTTAAGTTTCTCATTGTTTGTATTCTCTTGTTGATGTGGTTTTGTAGTCTAGAGGTGTTTAGTTGTTACTATTCTAGGCTAGGAACTAAGAAACCCCATCTCACACCCCTCATGTTATTAGGAGGGGGTCTAAATGTAGGAGGTAGTGAGTAGTTGTAGAGGATAATTTGTGTATTCTATTATTGTCAGACTTTTGGAAGTTACCCCCCAAGTGGGTGAATCCATTTTGAATAATTTGTTGTATTTCACTCCTGCAATCTTGTGGATTTGATATATTTACTATGTAATTTCATAGCAACTTACTTTTTCAATACCTTAAAACCTAATTTGCTTAGTGGTCAAACAGAGGGTTGGATTATAAAAGAGGATTCTAAAGGAATGAAAGCGAGAGCTCTACACACACAATCCATAAGGGCCTAGGGCATACTTTTTAGACATATAGGGCATTCACAAACAACACCCATCGTATATATTGCAATCCACTATTGTTGCAACAACATACACCTTGCACCTAGCATATGTTCACATGAGTTCAAACTTATTTCATCATCCAACTATTTAATTAGTCTAGGGATTTGACAGATTCATGCCCCTAAATGTGCCTCAAGCATCATTTTTCCCAAGTTTAGATGTTTATAGTGCAAGAGTTGGTACAAGGTAATTTGTCAACAACGACAAGTTTTTATTAGAACATTGCATAAGACATTATGCCCAAATAGAATGACAATGTGCCAAGAGGATATTATGCACTTGAGCAAATAGGGTTGCATCCACAAACAAGTATGCACAAAATCAAACACAATAGCTTACACTAACACCCCTAATAATACATAATCCCAACTTCATCTTCCTATATATCTTCTTCGACTATCAAAAATGCCTAAATCAAATAAGAAAAATACACTTCATTTTCCATCTTTACTTTTCACATTTCTATTTTTAATGCGATCTCAACTCCATTTTTTCTTCGTGTTTCAAAACGTAAATTATATTGTTAAAAAAAAGTCATCACTATTGTCTTGCATTTCAGATTAAACAAAAAAATAAGATAAATAAAATTAAAAAAACAAACATAATAATTAAAAGTGGAACTCTAGAACACACTAGAATATCTCCTTTTTTATATATAGAGGTATTGGCCCCCTCCCAAGATATTAAAAATCAACCAAAGTATTATCTAGTGAGATTTCCCTATAATTAAAATGAAAGTACGATTTGACAAAGAACCATAACCAACGTTTCTAGCTTGATCATTTGGAAGAAAGCCTAAACAGACTCCTAACAAGTAGAAAGCTTTGTTAGTGTCTAATTTAACCACCATACTTTTCAATTTGGATATTATAACCGAGTTAGCTACCCCATGGGTGATTCAATGCCTTATGTGACTGCTTGGTCGGGGACTAACCCTCCTTCAGTCAATATGAGAATTGGGAGAAGCACTTCAATCTACAGGCCATCACTTTAGATATGATTTTGAAACTAGTATTACAAAGAGAGATTGAACATAACTCTGCAAAGGAGGAAGAAGAAGCATTCTTCAGAATCAGAGCCATAAAGGTGCAATTGAGATCCTTAAGAACTGTTCTTGAACGTCTTGGCTCATTTGCAGCCAGCCACACATCCTTACTAACTTATCCCACCACTTTTGGGGTAAAGCAGTTGGGAACCCATTCAGCCCAGGATCCTTATCCAACTGCATCTGACATATGGCAAATTTGGTGTCTTCTTCTGAGAAAAAAGCCATTAGATCATTGTCTTGGAACTCGGAAATGAGAGGTGGAATAAATTGGATCAAGCAATTCTGAGCATTCAAGTCCAATGCTTCCTAACTCCAAAAGATCACAAAAAAGGCTACAGCCTCCAATCTGATTTCTCAGTGTATTCCATTTACATAGTATTGATTTGCTAAGAGCTTCTAGCTCTACCTATGTATTGTATTTATTTTGTGAGATTTGGTTCTATATATAAGCATTAGCTTGTATACTTGTTACCGTAATGATAGGTTCAAAGAGACTCAACATGTTGTAAATGAAACAAAAATAACCAAAAAGAGCTAGAAGCTCTCAGTAAATGAATTTTATTTCTGACAGGAATTGTAGGCATTACATTCCTACCAACATTACCATACACTACTGTGCTACACACTAATAATGTTGCTAAGTATTGCCTAACACAAGATTGTGAGTTGCTGTCATTCCTACAATTAAGATGCCTCCTACTATGCAAAAGAAACTCATCTAAATGTTAAGCATTCAACGAATTTAGAAAGAAACTCATCTCAGCGTGAAGTCTTCAAAAGAATTTACTTCACAAACTTCACAATAGTAAAGTATATGTCATCTAGTGAATCAAAATCCTAATCACTCCAAAACCAAACATATAATCTACAAATATAGTTTTGACAGTCAAAGGCAAGAAAAGAATGACACCATGGTGCATATCTTTGTAAACGTAGAATCAAAAACTTGAAATCTAAGTTACCAGTTCGGGTTCGGGGGCAGGTGCGGGTATGAGAACTGGATACATGAAATTTTTTTTGGGGGTTTGGGTACATATGGGTACGTGTGTGTATATATATATACAAAAAATTAAGAGAAATATACAGAATTGTAAAACTAAATGAGCAACTGTGATAGCATGAGTTGGCAGGAGATTGTCTTCCTCACAGGAATGTGAGGGGGCCCATTCACCAAAATGTGCACGGTGATGATCAACTGTGTTTTTAAAAACACAGTTGATCATCACCGTGCACATTTTGGTGAATGGGCCCCCTAAACACAGTTGATCATCACCGTGCACATTTTGATGAATGGGCACCCTCACATTCCTGTGAGGAAGACAATCTCCTGCCAACTCATGCCATCACGGTTGCTCAGAATTTTAACATTTATTCCACTGTATGCAGAAAAAAAAAAGAACAGTACTATATTATTTATTGTGCGGATCATCACCATAAATGCTTGAAGGAATGTCATAAATATGTGCATGTGTACGTGATAAATAAATAATATAGTACTGTTCTTTTTTTTCTGCTTACAGTGGAATAAATGTAAAAATTCTGAGCAACTGTGATAGCATGAGTTAGCAGGAGATTGTCTTTATCACAGGAATGTGAGGGGACCCATTCACCAAAATGTGTATGGTGATGATCAATTGTATTTTTTTTTTCCTTTATCATGTGCATTGATTTTGTTTGCAGAGTTCGTGTGGTTAATATTTTGAATAATAATTTTATCAAAGCTTGTATATATAGTTTTGTGAAGTTTGTAAATCTTTAAGTTATTGTAAATTACAGATCTAAGTCAGCAATTATTGTCATCAAAAGTTAATTATTATTTTATTGGTTTGTAAGCTGTTCCTGTTGACAATATTTTATGTTTCTGTAGCTGCATTGTTTTCCCAGAATTTCTCTTGTTGCAGCTAGTATTTGCTGTTATTTTCTGTAGCTGTTCCTGTTGTAAGTTTTGCTTTTATTTCCTGTAACATTTGTAATTTCTGTAGCATAGTGTAACATAGGGTTCGTAATGGGTGCGCACAGGGTGCGTGCCCAGCACTGTGGGTTCGCATGGGTGTGCGGGTGTGCGCACCCTGGCAAACCCACAGTGCTGGGCGCACGTACCCGCAGATGAACCCAAACCGGGTGTGTACCCAACCGGGTTTGGGGCCTGCGGGTACAAACCCTGCATCTTAGCTTGAAATACAATCATTCATTGTCACTTTATAACTTTTTTCTCTTTAAGTTCAAAGTTGTATCATATATAATGAAAAATTACAGCAATAACCACTCTTTTCCTAAAGAAACAAAATTTGTAGTAGTTGCAACCCATACAACAAGCATGAGTGACAAGGCAGGTACAACCCGTCAGCAAGAAAAGAGAACTATTAAGACTGCTAGATATCCAAGAAAACATATAACCAGGCAGCAAAACAAAGGGTATTAAAAGCTAATAACATCGAGAGAAATAAAGGAGCTGGATTGCTGTAAAAACGTATCATAAGAAGCAAACAAGCAACAAGTATGAAAATGGAAGACAAAACCAGTTTGTATAAACCCAAGAAGCTAAAGTTAACGTATAATAAGCATATCATATTTCCAACAGAAACAACTTTATTGTAATTTAAGAAAACAATACATGAAGTTTCAAACAAGACAAAAACCTCCTGGACTTTAGGTGCTCTATAATCTTCACCAATACCATTCATCTATAAAATAAGCTGCTGAAACTCATTATTATTAAAGTTTGATTTAATCCCATTTTACTCCAGAAATCAGACTTCCATTATCCAAACAAATCACGCAAAATAAACAGATTGGGAATTTATTTTTGCTTTCAATTATGTCAGCAAAATGTAAAGCAATAAAAGCAGACTCCTTTCAAACAAGTCATAAAATAGCAATCATCTTTGGGAATCTTTTTTTTATTTGCTGTTGACTATATAAAAGACAAATTCAATGGGCTTCAATGCTCTTTACCTAATAAACCATCAAAATCAAGTAGAAAACAGATCAATCTTTTATTGTAAACATAATTTTCTTAAATGCACCAAAAACAATCCAATGTGATACACACATTCAACATCTTGGTTGTGCATGTCTGCATTTCCTAAGAATGAAAGGCAGACATATATCATGGATAGAGTTTGTGACCAAACGCATTTGGCTCTCCAGAAGTGTTGGGATTAAAGTGCCATCAACCTTGTAAACCTCATGTAATTTGAATACTCCTAATATTGTTTGTAATTCACTCATAAGGGATGGAGGGTTTCACTGACAATGGTAATTACATTTTTACTGGTATGGTAAATATTTATTTACTGGCCTTGGTAATTATCTATTTACCAGCAAGGAGTTACTGTGTTACATTTACTGGACAGGCATCATGGTAATGGTTAAAAAGTTAAATCAGAGATTCTAGGCATCCACCTTGGGAATATGATATTTTGGGATGTTATGACAACCATCATAAGGTGAGAGCATCTATGACAACTATGACACCTGGCATAAGATCCTATGACTATGACAGCATCTATGATGGAATCTTTGCTATTTTGGACCCTAGGTGCCCATGAATGAATGATGCCTTATGACAACTGTAAGAGAATCTGTAAGAGGTCATTATGACAATTGATGATTCCAAGGTGGTGGTGTGAGGATTTGACCAATTTGGACGCCATTCTTCATGGGTTGTATTTTTCTATTTAATAGGTGCTTGGAAGTGGAGTTGAAACGAGTTTTGTTCAAGTTTTCTTTGCAGGGGTTATGCTGCTGGATTGAAGACTGAAGAGAAGTTAGAGTGGATATATTGTAATCACATTTTGCTGATAATACAAGCTATTCATCTCTTCTTTCTTTTGTGGAGTTTTTTCCCACAAGGGTTTCTCCATGTTAAACACTGTGTTACGTGTTCAGTTTTCTGTTTTAAGCTTTCATTGTTATTGCTGATTTAAAACTCCATATGGTAAACACTGACGGATCTGATTTACAGTTGAATTCAACTTCTATTATTGCTGTTCACCTTCGGTATTCTAACAAAAAGCAGGATGCTCTTATAAATCTCAATTCAACCCACAAAACATGAGCAACACTTCATACAAATCCCTCAATTAAAATATAAATATCATCATTATAAATCAAACACCTTAAGGAATACATAGCACGTCAAACAAAGAAAGAAGTGATTGTTTAACCCCAATGTTTAGCATAGTTAAAAGTAAGTAGGCCATTTCTATTTCCCAATTTTGTACAACCATAGCTGTAGCTGGACAATCTATCCCTTAAAGAATAACATATGGTTGACAGATATCTAGCCATTAATGTATACCAATTCAGAAAAAAATGTTCAAAATTCTACTTGGTTCCGTAATTGTTAGAATTTTATGAAAAAATAATCCATCAATTAATTGGAAAGCTTCAATGAAATATTGAAATATATGATTTTTTAAATCTCATACAGAGGTGAAATATATGTTCCACAGTGTTTCCAGGACTGGGACAATGGGATCTGTTTTGAGGACAGCAGAGGATGGCAACATAAAATTATGTATGTTATTATAATTTTAAACCACCTTTGAAAATAAAGTTATTTTGACATGTAGGACGTATTTTTTACAGTGAGTCAAATCATGATGTTTTATCAGGATTCAACTGCATAGTGTTTGAGTCAAACTCTGTACAGTTGAGTCCTAATAAAATATCATAATAACGCTATCTTCATCAATGTTTGGGTGCAATATGGATGAGTACTAATCTAGAGAGTAAGAATTTAGCTCAAATGTCAAAACAGAATATCACTCTGGTGATGAGTATGGTTTGTATAGATCATGAGAAGTCTTTACTTGGATGATGGTGCAACATATTCTATGGTTTTGTTTTGATCTGTTAAGACTCTTGCACTAAAATCCATCTACCTACACAGAAAATGGGGCAAAAGCCCCATTGACTGCAATGAGGAGATCTTGTGTCCCACCACAGTATACTTCTGCCAAAAAAAAGTAGTATTCTCTGATGAGTAAAAAAGTAAATCACTGTCTTCCAGCATGACATTTTAAGAAGAATGTGTAATACCTTATTGTAATCCCCACTCGAAGGAACATTCAATTAATGTGTGACCATTGTGGAACCATGATAAAGATGGTAAGATCATCCATTAATGATTGATTAATAAAACAAGGATACAGTTTCTTGCTTCTCAAAGTCATCTTGCAGATCTTATGATAATTATCTTAACTGCAAACCTGAGTCGTGAGGTCTTTGTCAACCCACAGGAATCTATACTGTTCATTCAAAACTGCAGTGCTATTATGAATACATACTTGTGTGAATAAGTAGTGCTGGCCAGAGGACAACAATTTTTGGGGGGTAGAATAAATGGCTAAGTAAATATATGTCATATTTTTTTTTATATTAATAAAATAAATGTGGCCATCTAGCTGTCCCAGACATCCCTGGAACATGGGGCTGAGTTTGGACACATCCCTTAAATTTTGCATGATAGGGGAGAGCATGCACCGGAAATGGGGGTTGGATGGAAGACGCATCCCCATGTAACATAGCCATAAACAGATCATTTTAAACAGAGAGCAGCAATATATGATAGCTTACTAGAGATGAACCTTAAATTTTAAATAATAATAAACGATCTTCAAAAAAATCCACTAAAAACAATGACTTTCTTGTACATGTTCCATATTTCCTGGGAAAGAAATAAGCAAAATTTGCCATCTAACATGTATAGAGCTTGCGACCAAGGGAGTTATGACTCTCCAAAAGCAGGATGTTTTCCCAATTCAATCCACAAACAATAAGCAACACTTCACAATATCCTTAAATAAAAGGATAAACATCATCATAATAAATCAAACACAAGAAGGAATATGCAACATGTCAAACAACAGAGAGATGGTTGCTCAATCCCAATGTTTAGCCTAGTAAAAGAAATGTAGGCCATCTCCATCTGCCATTCATACAAACATAACAGTGGCAGGAAACTCAATCCATTAGAATGCCACCATATGGTTGGCAGTTATCTAACAATATTACAACAGAAAAATATGTTAAAAATGGAATTTATTTCCAAAATTGTTAGAATCTTACAAAATAATAACTTTATCAATTAATTGGCAAGCTTCAATGAATATCTGAAATATATGATTCTTTAAACAGAACCTAATAAACAGATCATTTTCTACAGAAAGCAGCAATATATAATGGCTTGCTAGGGATGAACTTACAAATTTTAAATAAACAAATGATTTTTTATACTGATAGCCCACAAACTGGCCTATCAATATTGATTACTAAGTACCCTAACAAGGATTTCCAGCTAGGACTTGATATGGACAACTTAACACGCATTAATCAAGATTTTTCCTCATAAGAAACTCTGCCAGACTCTGAACATTGATGTGAGTTGGCATTAGAGCATTCCATGTACAGCTAGGGAATAAACCATGCAAAATCATGACTCGAGGCCACACAACAAATGAAGGACTTGTGATCAGCATCATAAGTATACCTTGGGGTGAAAAATTAATTTTTGATACAAATCACCTTGGGGCTTGTTCTGAAGCAGGAATTCCAGACGTTTGAACAGATGGAATGTTACTTGCCGATCCATTCTCAGCTGGTGGTAAAGTGCCCCACTTGCCTTCTGATTCTAAGGGTTCCAAAACTTGCACACCCCCATCTGACAATCCAAGTGCGAATTGATTTGGTTCAAAAGGATGTGCTGCAATAACAAGTGGGTGTACACTAGAGCTGCAAAATAAATGAGAGCAAATAGAGTCGAAAATTAGATCACAGCTCAAAACAGCCATGACAATACCTCTCTTTTGACACTAAAACCCATGGCATCTTGTATCCACAAAATGAACAAGACAACAAACTACTAAAGCTCATCTGCAACTGAATGTCTGATATATATGATACACTAGAAGTAAATGGTTCTTGCAAAATCAAATTATTGATATTCGGTACAATGGATAATTGTAAAAGTGAAAATATTATCTTTGTAAAATTAATGTTATTTTGGTACAATGGATAACTGTAAGGTGATGAAATATATCTTTATATGTGTTTTCTAACTTGTGTTAGTAATACAATTCTACAAGACTTTATTGGGCTTGGGAGATTATTTAGATTTTTCCTCTTAATTTTCACAAAGGTACCTTTTGCCCCCTTCTACCACACCATCCAAAATTATAACATGCTTGGCCCCACATTCTTTTGTGTTCAATAAATCAGAAAATTTACCTACAGGACATTCAAACATCTAATCAATCTTTTAAAATAGAGTATTTCTGATCTCTGTTACCTAACATTTTGAGGAAGATAAGCAGATGGACCAATTCGACATTGCAAGCGCAGCAAAGCAGCATGGAAGACACCCACAGCGCCATCAATAAAGCTGGCATATATTAGCTGACTATCGCATGAATATGTAGCATATGATATTGGAGCAGAAAGGGACTCCCGTGGTACCCACTGCCATAAACCAGAATTGTAATTAGTTAGACACTTAGAAACAGATGCCAACTTATGATTTGAATGAAGCAAAAGAAGTAATATCTACAACAAACCTGTTTAAGGCAATCAAGTTTACTGGTTTCATATGTAGCAATTTGTGTTTCATGCACAACCAAAAAGTGCATCTGGTCCTGATGAAATTGCACTCGAGTCTCTGCTAGTGCTGATGGTACTCTACCTGCTGGAATTTGTAAAAACTTACTCCCTAGCCTTTCCCAGCCATCTGTTCCCCAAACACAAAGCTGTAATGCAATAGATTCCAGGTGTCACTGCATTAGCTGGTACACAACCTACTGGATTGGCTTAAGAAAATGCACATCCTAAGCTTGCAGAATTGTGGATTGTAGGGCAATTACCTGAGCATCTGCACCTGATGATACAAGCACATTTTGCACATGAGAAAAGGCAAGACCTGTTACTCTCTTTTGATGTCCCTTCAGCTTGCTCTTCACCTGCATCCAGTAATCATTTTGTATAAATGGGTTCAAGAACTTGTATGTCAAAGTGAACTGCAATATTTATAACAAGGTTTGGAATCATACTTCATCCACACGAACATTGTAAATTTGAATTGTGGAGTCTTCCATGCCAATAGCAATTATGTTGTTGTCCTGTGGGTGGAAAGCAAGAAATGTTGCTGGTGGTGGTGGTGCCATGAAGGTCGTCATTGTCTACAGTTAAAATAGGTGAAGTATTAAAGAATTAAAATAGAGAGAATCTTCCATATATGGATATAAAGAGTTATCCATCTTCCAGCAACTCTTTACCTTGAATGTCATCATGTTGAACAATGAGACTTTTCCACCACTAGCTGACATAACATATGAGTCATTTTTTGATAAAGCAAAGCAAGGCACAGCTTCTTCTGGATTAGTATCACTTATGTCATTAGTCATCAGTATGCCACTAGCTGGTTGCCACAACAGAGGGGAAACGCTTGTAGTTGCCTGTAAAAGAAACTCCCTTTCAGAAAATTGTCTCATGCATTCAGTAGAAGTACAATTAGAACAGATTTTGAGCATATACATGATAAACTTGAAAAAACTCTCAAATTCTCAATTGATTGATATAATAACATCACAGGCACACATGAAACAGAGATAAATGATAAAACCTTGCCACTTGTGTTGCGTTCATTTCGTGACCATTTCCAAAGCTTGTGAACAGCATTAGAAGCCAAAGCCAAGATTGCAACTCCTGAATTAGTATATATTAATCTTGAAACCTGCACATTACAAAACGAAAAATCCTTCAAAATCTTACATGGAAAAATAATAGGCCTGTAAGTTTATGAACCAGACAGTACATTCATATATGAATGGATAGTTTTGGAATGAATTCATTCAAAAACATGCCAACGCAGCAAAGAATAACATTCTAAAGTTGGGCTAAAGCATCCATGAAACACTTGAGAGGGCTTAAAATCAGGTATGTTCTCCAAAGTGCTGGCTTCTTATACTTAATCAGACAAATGCATTGTAAAATGCCTGCACAGTGACAATCTTGAATTTCATGCCTATATTGACTATTCCCATCTTGATGCTTATATCTATAAGCATAAATGTGGAAGCACATGCAATATTAAATAATAATTTGCAACGAACAAAAATAACAAGTTCATACTGAACTGTTGCTATCTTTTTTGTGAGCAGCCTCAGTTAAATCCATTGCGAGCTATTCAAACTGAAATTAGAACATACCTTGCTTGGAGGTAGGCTATCAGAAAGTCTTATGGATCTGCATTGAACTGGCTCATTTACTTCAGTTGGTTTCCAATTCTTGTTCTTGTCAACTGGATCATCTACCACCCTTGCTTTATCCCCAATGGTTCTAGAATCTACTCCATTCTGAAAAAATGGTAAACTTCATCATTTTCAGTTATTTCTAATTTTAAAAATTGCAGGCTGAAAATTAACAGAACCAAATTTTGAATCTCACCACCATAAATTTAGCAAACTTTTACTGACTACTGTAAAATTTCCCTGGCCTTCAGAACATTCAAAAGTTACAAATAAATCATAATAAGACCTCTTGTTGCTGTGCACATCCTTGAGAAACTTTTGACCATAACTGTAGAGACTTACCAGCCCAACCATGGAAACTGTTGAAACAACACGATCAGATCCCCCTGTGGTTTGTCCAGCAGGGATACTTGAAGCTGCTATCTGATTTGCTACAGACACCTGCAGAATCAAATATTAGTTGAGGCATATTATTCTTAACATGCAAGCATGAGAGCCAAACAATACAATAGATGTGAAATTCTTGCCTTCGAATCTTGAGGAACTCTTGCAGCATCAAAATTGTGATTCTCAGATGTGCGCAACAATCGAAAACCATCACCATTGACTAATATTTTGATGCCATTATCACTTGTTGAAACAGCCAATATTGTTCCTTCCTTGTTGAACCGAAGACGGGGACTAGGCTGAAAATGGACAAAAAACAAGTAAGAAACATCCGTGCTCCAAAACACAAAAATAAGTAAACCACGGTATGAAGACATACAGGTAATCCACCCTCTGCATCAACTGTTGTTAGGATACTTGTGTTGTCCATGTCCCAGAATTTGATCATAAATTCATCTCCAGCAGCCAAGAAGCGATTTCTAGTTGTATCAAAGTGCACAACACCCATAGAGCGCTTACGGAATCCTTGATAAGTTCGTTTAATAGCTCCTTCACTTTCATTCCACTCAACAAGATGAGATTCTCCTTCTTTGCTTGTTCCACAAGAGAATAGCCTGCATAAAATTTTTGTGCTTTTTCTCAGCATGTTATCAATCCAATAGCAAAGAACATAGATGTAGACTCTCCACAAAAGAAACTGCTAAAAAGAAAATGAATAAACCTTGTCCCATCAGCACTGTAGGCCATTGTCGTGCACCAATGACCAGGAGCATCATAATCAACCCTTGAGCCCATCTGATCATATAACCAGGCCTTTATCTTTCCATCGAGAGCAGTTGAGAAGATAAACTGATGCATTGAGACACAAAAAAAACCTTTAAGTTGACAAATTATCAAACTCTAAAAATTTCAAATGAGTGCCTTCAAAGATTAAGTTCTGTCCTAAGTCATATTTAAATGAAGAAATCCATGAACTTGCCAAAAAAGTTACATACTAATTACCTGAATATTTTCTTTATAATGTGGGCATACTGAATATACAGGTGCCTCATGACCTTCAAAAGTATACTGTTTTGCCCCACTAACAGCATTCCATACCTGTTGCACTATTAAACTTTTATTAATTTGAGATTTCCCAGGACTTAAACTCTATAAAAATAAGTTTGGTTTGTCAAACCTTTATAGTTTTGTCATCTCCACAAGTAATGATGCACAATATCTTGTTGGGATTGGAAAAAGCAAGGTCATTAACACCTCCAACATGAGCATCAATCTGTCAAAAGATATGAACTGTTACATGTAGATAACAGCAAGTTCAATGGAACAACCAATGCCCTTATTAGCATGGCACAATATAACAAGATACATCTCATGCAACATAACATCATGCTTTTCTATTACAAGCATGAGCTCTACAACAAAATGTATAAGGGTCATCAAAAAAAGTTCAAAGGGAAGTGTTTAAATACCTCTAGGTGTTGCCGCAAATCATTACCACCATGGAAGGTATATATGTGCACGATGTGCTTTGAATAAGCAACTCCTGTTTACAGTAGCAAACCATAGATATCGTATAGTCAAATTCAAATTGATGACATTCTACAATACAATATCTTATAGAGCGTATAGACAAGTTTTATATCCATAGATCAAAAAAATCTAGCTATGGTGCATACCAAACAAAGACCCATCTGGACTCCACATGACACGATTGACTGATACACCAGGATCCTTGCCAAGTGCTGCCTGTTGTCCCCCACAAAATCTGTTGTTAGAGTACTTAATAAAGTTCAAGAAAGCAAACAAGAAGAAAGAAGAAAGTTATTGAAATTAAAACCAGTGATGTAAACTACACAATTTTGGAAGCATCTGCCATTGGGTTTCTTGAAGCTCAATTTTGATGCGGCCTCTAAGGTAACCCAGGATTGACAAGGGTGAGGTTCCTTTTAAGGAATGAAGGGGGTTGTTTTTTGAAGGGGGCTTTCTCTTCTTGGGATCCAAGACAAAAGATGAAGCAGAATAGTTAGCAGTCATAGGAAGGGAATCATATTGGCTCTTTCTATAGGTTGCAGAAAACTGATTGTCGAAGGCAACTTTATGGTGGTGATTGCAGGGCTGTGCAAGATGTTTGCCGGATGTTGGAAGTTTAAAAGGTTACTGGAAGAGGCACTGAAGCTCTGTATAAACTTTGATGATGTTTACTTTTTCACTGTTTTAGGGAGCATAACAAGGTGGCAGATCGTTTGGCTAACTTAGGCATTGAAATGAATCCTTTGATGGCAGAAATCAGTGAACATTTGGAGGTCTGGGAGGGGCTGGAACCTTTAGTCCTCTCTAATTCCACAGATATTGTGGATAATTCCACTTGGAAGATTGGCAACTATTATTGTTTAGTATTATTTTTTGTATAAGTGTCGGTTGGGAGAGGTGGCAACATTGTAAAGTGAGAGTGTCCAAGTGACTTTATATTGCTACACCCTGAAGTTATTTTCACTATCTTATGTTTAGATTTCTCAGCTCAGCTGGGTGTCCTGTTTGCAGGTTGCAGGTGTTGTAGAGTTGGGCAGACAGGTTTGGAAGGATGGCCAGGCAATGGGTAGAGGGGAGGCATCATGATGTTATGACCCTTTTTTATTGCGGCTTAGTCTTTGATAGCAGGTTGAAGGCAGTTTTTTCTTGCTCAAATGAGAGATTCTGAAAATGGTGAATTTGTCTTGGGCCTGAGGATTTGGAAAACACTGGACAGCTCAGGTCCAAGAGAACCATTACTGCTGATTTTGTTGCAAAGCTGGAGGATATGGTGCCAAAAAAAGCTATCAGGGAGCAGATCATTGGGTTGGTTCTGCCAAGTTTTTCCCTGCAGTTAGCAGTGATGGAGAAGGAGGCAGCAGCAGCAGTGGAATCTCTGGGGTCCCAACCACTGTGTACATGAAGAAATTTGTGCGTTGAGAAATGAAATCCAGGAAGTGTACCAGCAGGAGAAATTGGTAGGTTTTTTGTAAGACTTAACTCTGGTGGTGAATCCTCTGTTCATTTTGCAGGAGGGAAGATTGGAGCTGGTCTCCCAGTTGCCTCTTCCATCTCTGACTGGAGATGTACTCAGGACTGTGGTGAAGGGCCAAGCTTTTGTAGATGGTGGCAGGGTTGCTGAAGGGGTTGGGGACAGTAAGAGCGTGGAGCTGGCAGTGACAAGCACTTCTGTTGCATGAAAGGAGCTGGTTATGTGGGCTTTGCAGGGTACCACAGCCACTGCATGCATGAAGAAATTTGTGCACTGATAGATGAAATCCAAGAGGTGAACTAGCAGGAAGAATTGGCAGATTTTTGTAAGGATTTAGCACTGGCAGTGAATCCTAGGATTATTTGCAGGAGGGAGGAAGATTGAAGCCGGTCTCACAGTTACCCCTTCCATCTCTGGCTGGAGACGTGCTCAGGAGGCTGAAAAATTCCCATGCATGACCAAACTTTTGTAGGTGGTGAAAGGGTTGCTGAAGGTTTTGGCAGCTGGTTATGTAGGCTTTCTGGGTTTTTCTATTTTTGGTATTTGGGGTTGATTGGTTTGATGAAGCCATTTGGCTTTTAGAGATTAAGCCCTTTTTCTGTTAGCTGGTCATTGTTACTGTTTCATGTATGTATTTTGAATTTTATTCCCATAGGAGAGGGCCCCAATAGAACCCTCACTATTTTATCAAAAAAAGAAATCCATGAATCACCAACATTGATCAAATTGACAAGGCCAAGAAACTAAAGCAACTCCAGCCTGTATCTGCATAATATATATCAGAACAAGTAGACCTTGAAAATTCAAAAGCACAGCCAGAAGACTTTGTAATTTAAAATGTGTCACGTACATATGAATGTCCAGGAATAATGATGCTAACTTCCTTATATGTATAAAGATGTAAAGGTCATTAGTAGTACCTGCATAGCCATAGTACAAGCTCCAAGATCCCACACCTTAAAAATTTTTATGGCCAATCTCTCTTGTGAACCTACTTCCCATAAACCTATATCTCCCATATTTGTACCAACTAAAAAATAGGTGCAGAAAAAATATATGTTAGCGGCATATATTTTTATCATTAGTCAAAGAGAAACAGGGCACTTTTAAATTAGCAAACTATAAAAAATGAGAAATATCAGAGCACAATGCCATACCTAACAGTATAGTCTGCTGCACCGGATGAAAATCCATGCTTGTAACTGTCGAACCTTGATTCAAAATCCGTGCAACATTCTTGGGAAGGTCATCTTGTGAATATAAGGCCTGTGGAAGATTTGAACCAGGATAGCTTACCTGCAAAAGTACTTTAAACTCTTAGAGGAAATTTCATTTGAACCTAAAATTTTAATTCTTCTTCTACAGAAAACTGAATTCTCTATCACTTGGAGTTTCTGAGTTCACCAGGCATTAAATTACATATGTTGGCTTATGTTTATAGAAATAATTTAATAAACAATATGTAGCAAGCAAACTCAAAAAAACCTCATCTCCAGATTGCCCAATTGCTCTCGCTCGTTTCAGAAGGTGATCAGAATCTGCTGATTGATAATCAACTGTGGAAACGTTAGGAGGAGTCCTAGGCCGCTTTAGCAAAGCAGCTACAAAAAAAACAAGAAAAGTGTGTTACTGGAACAACATAAGATAAGCATGCCGAATCAAAAAGAGATTAATCATAATGATTCCTATATCAATTATATCAAGAGAAGTTGATTGATGCCTATGCATATGATACCTGTACTTGTTGCAGCACCAAGTCCAATTGGCCCTGCAGAAACTGCCGGATGAGGTGCAGGAGCAGTATTTGCCATCCAGCCTGCCAGAGCAGTAGCAACAGGTGCAGTTGCTTGTTGAAAGGGCTGCAGGCAGAAGTTCAAACAAAAATCTTAGACAAGTAATCATGACTCTATTTTCAGTGATATTGATTACAAACTCATTTAAATCACTCAAAATGAAATGCACTTGGCATACCACGTGGCCACCAAGTGCTGGGAAGCCTCCCCCTTTAGGAATTGCTCCCATAAGAGGATTAGCTGCAGGGGATGGTGCACGTGCTCCATTTGGCTGTCCACAATTGTGATCAACAAAAAGTGTTTTTATGTCTGGGTTGGGCCTTGGATTTTTGCAAAGCTGATGCTGCCAATTCAAACTGCAAGAAACATCAAGCACCAAAACCAGGAATTTATAATTAGTAATTTGAATTGAAGTAAACAGATTCAAGGACCAAGAAAAGATTCATCAAAAACATGTATATTTGAATTACCACCCACAGGCCTTGCATAAAATATGAGCAAAGGTATAGCTGACCAATCCCAAAGGTCATAAATACAAACCTTTGATTGATGAGTGTTCTCAAGCGCGATGTTTTCAAGGTGGGAAACTGCAACTTGTCTCGGAAAAGGGGATTAGCCTCAATAAGCTTTTTGAGCTCAACTAACATGATATTCCTAGCTGACTTGGTCTCTCCATACTTGGAAAGTTGTTCATTTTCTCTGGTGTGCATGCAGACAAAACCAGATTCCAAAATATTAATTAAAATACAAAACAAGTAGGCTATCGAAAAGAAAGAAAATATCCCCAGGTAGAGTGGAATGTGTTGCAATCACTTTTTGATGGGAATTTGGATTCCGCAGGATATGTCCAGAGTGAAATATAATATGCAATATTGTGATGACACAGGCAAACTTTTTGTGGCACAATATGCAACCATGCCAATATTCTTAATGCAATAAGATTCTAAAGAATACTAAAGAAAAAGGAGAGATTGTGTAAGCTACAAACCTAAAGTTCTCCAATGTAAGAAGCTGTGTAATCTCCTTGAATAGTTCTTCATTGAATGAAGAAAAAACCTTTAGGTCTTTTACTAGAATCTCCACTGCTTTGGCTCGGTCTTGCCTGGCACAACGAAAGATGCATCTTGATTGTATCAATTATCAATTCAAACAAGTCCAATCAATACGCATAAATACACACCCTGAGCCTTGAGATGGATGAGTTTCAAGAATTTTTTGCAAATCATTATTGGGGAATTCTTTTCTCCAATCAGCAAAACAAAACCATTACAACAAAGAAAAGCATTGTCAGAATTTGCAGATGATCTTCGAGCATTAAATAATGAATGCAAACAACTATTACAAGTACAGAGCTAGGAAAAGAGTACTTTTGTTAAAAAAAATCTGCACATATCACAAATTATTTGCGGCCTATACTGTATTAAATCGATAGAATGAAACCTTGGAAACAGAAGAAAAATACATTCTCTCAGCAATTTGCCAGATGCCAAAGATATCAGAACTTGTGCAAAGAAAGCTCATCGTCAGACATCAAACATATTGCTAAATTCAATTCAACTTAAAATATTTTAAATTTATTTCTCATTGCATTTACAAATTTATATAAAAAAAGAGCGCAATTCTTAACAATGTGGGATTACGTCGCGCTTTGGGGTTTTAAGTTTTCACCTTCGCTAAGTATTTGCTTTTTGTGATTTGTCTTGCTGTCGATATCATTTCTGCTCACTAGCTAAATATTGACCCAAAAACAATATTTATTTAATTTACACATACCAGTGGCGTATCAGCTCTCTCCCATCCACATCCAAACTTAACCCCTCTTTGATAGAGATGTATCTTAAGATACTATTACCCATTTTTGTTAGCTGCAGATGGTTACAAACAAGTGAAAAGCATCGTTTATTTCTTACAAACAATACTTTACATGAAATCCTCACGAATACCAGTGGCAAGTCATGACTTGTGATTTACAAGTAGTCACCAAATAAACCAAATAATGCTTTTGTCTTTCGCATGGTTTTTTTATTGCATATATATTTATCCGAAGCTGTTGCAACTTTAGAATTTTCTATCAGATTTAACTGCCATGAATTATCACACTCCAATAACAATGTCGTTTGTCGCACATATGTTTTTGGGTGCAGTGAGTAATTCTTTAAGTTAACTACTCACCTCAGCCCGAGGCAAACAGTAGCAACCTAAAAACTTTGCTGCTAACTCTTAAAGATGAAGCTGGATTACAAATAAAATAAGTGCCTCAACAGCCATTCAAACATGTACAGCCCAAAAAATGCAATTTTCAAAAATTAAGCAAGAACATTTCACAAGTTGTTCGTTTTATACGAATTGTTTGGTTAATACTTAGGTAGCCACTTTTGCACGGAGCATTTTACACGATAGACATTATATATGGGAAAAAATGTGTGGTTTATAAAAAAAATTAATAAATATGAAAAAATGCAGTTAATTACTTTGCAAAACTCATTGCTTTCTGAAAATATTGATTTTCACAGTTGACAAAATAAATCGTAACTAGATATGCAAATGATTGTATGGTGTAATAGCAAGTTGCCGAATGTTGGGCACCTGAGGTGCTGGGTTCAAGCCCCTTCATGAATTGGGAAGAGCTCCCCATTTGTGACATCGCCAGGTGGGGTGGGTTTACTCTTCAAACAACGTTGAAATGAAAGTGAAACAATAAAATCTATTTGGATAAAAACTAATATTTTATAATTATAAAATAATTAATTATTTAAAAATTATAATGTTTGTATTAAAATTCAATATATAGTTTTTTAGTCAAATTCATTGATCTATATTTCATAAGCAGTGATTTAGACGAATCCAATCTCTTATGAGAATAAATGGTTCACTTAGCATTCATTGCATCTAGGTGATGTTTAAAAGTGTTAAGTATCAAGGCTTTCCAGGAGGTCACCAATCCCAATCCTACTCCAATTCAAGTGTGCTTAATCCTATAACGTCCTAGTACTTCACCCTATAAGCATTCCTAGATATAATGAGTGCTAAGTAGACCGTTCATTATCATTAGAGATGGATCATTAGAAATGGGTTCGTGAAATATAGATCAATGAGTTTGACTAAAATTCTACACAGTTGAATCTTGATATAGATATCATAATTTGATACACTGCAAATAATACTTCCTCCTTATTTAAAAGTTAATAATTTGAAAAAAAAATTATTACATAAAAGAGGCAGGTGTTATATAAACTTTTATACATCCATAGCTACTTTTTAATTTCTAAATTTCAAGGCATCTCCTGACATTTTAAATAGTCTTTTCTGCAATTTTGCTGTCATTTCCTTTCTTCTTAATAAGAGATCATACTACGGGAGTGCGATCTACGTGTGATTTAAAAGGTCAACATTAACAAAATTCACAGTTTTTTTTTTTTCCAGAAGCTCCTACTTAATCTAATGGACTCCGATAACCTCGATATTAACTAAATTCGCACAGTTGTTTCCAGATACTCCTTCTCAATCTAATAGACTGAAAACTGTATGTAAGTTGTAGGAGACAATTTTTGAGAGGCCAATTAAATATTCACAATTAGTTTACTTTCTTTTTTCCATTGGTTGAAAAAAGGGCAAAAGCACCTAAAATTGGCCTATGTAGGTCGTATTTGGTGAGTAAGGTTAAAAAACTCAATCTTTTAATAGAAATAGTTAAAAAAGAAAAATTATCAAAATAAGAGGATTTGTTATGAAAAAAAAAAAGGACTTGATTGGCGCTTACTTGTCCAGTGCCTCCAGATACTTCTGTTTCCTAATCTCAAAGAATATCTTCATAGAGTATCGATTGTCATCCACTTTGGTGAAGCCGCAAAGATACCTCTCCACCTCATCCCAGTTTCCATTCAACACCTCCTCCTCGAAATACTTGATATTAAAGAAGAATCCCGATTCCTGTTCAAGCCTGCCCATGGCACAACATGCCCAGGCCCATCAAGGTTAATTCAAAACAGTAATCAGGGAGAAGAATGTAAAGCGAATGCAGACTACATGCTAGCTTACTTGTGGACGCTCTCCTTGAATTTCTCCTCATCCAGAAACTGCAAAATGAGGAACACCAGCTCTCTGCTCAGGGAAGTCATTTTTCTTTCGTCCTGCGTTGCCCTGATCTTTTATTTTCTCGCCATGTCACCCCAGATCTTTAAACGCCAAACCCTAACTCCTTCAGATCCCCGCCGTTACTGTACGAAACAAGTCTGGTCATAACGCCTCGCTTTGGGGATTGGGAAGGGAGGTCCAAGTCCAACGCTTGGAAGAAAATATGCCTTAAGTACACGTCATCCACGGCACCAAGAAGAAACAAAAGTTCCTATCTTCCTGCCTCCTCTGCGTCGATCCGATAAGCCAGCTTGCCTATCCATCCATGATAAGCCGTCCTGCGTATCCATCCCTGAGAAGCCCTCCGAGGGGCAGTGTTGGAGGGACCCGCTGGGCTCTACTCTACGTATTTTCTGTCATTTCTTTTCTACAGGACGGGGTATATGCAATCCAAACTCCCTGGAATAAATCCGCACCTTACACGTCTGGGAATTTCCATGTATTAGAGGCGAATTTATAGCCCTAGAGTTTTGCTTCGCCTGAACACACTTTCCAAATGGAGAAGAGCATAGAAATTTGCAATTAAAATTTGATTATGCGCAAAGAGGTCAACATCTAGTGAATTAAGAGGATGGATAAGACATCCAGGAGGGGAGGAGGTCAATTCCCCACCATTGTAGTTATCATCACATCCACCCCCTACCTCCTATATCATTTTAACTCATTGCCGTGCTAAACAGCTTACCCTCCTCATAATCATTGCTCTTTCATACTCTACACTTGCCTTTTTTTCTTCATAAATGCTAGCTACCTATTATCGCTACTTAATTTAGATTCTTCCTAACTTCGTATCCCATTTTATTTAAATTACTTCTTACATGCTTAAAATTTTATTTTATTTTTTAATTTTGGATATTTATTTGTTCTAGATATTATCATATGATTTATTAAAAGGTAAAAATAATAAAAAGAAAAGAAGAATTAAAAAATAATGTCGTCATAAATATAATAAAAGCAACACATTAAGTGAGTGTAGAATCTTTATTATTGTACTTTTTATTTGTATGACTAGGATTTGTAGACACCTAAACTACTACACCTTTTATCAACAATTATATACATTAATTCATCCTAATCAATTCCCTCTATACCACCACATTGATTAATTAATTAGTTTCACTCTCATCACATTTCATTATCTAATTAATTATTATTAATTAGTTACTTAATAATTAATTCTCAATATTATCCTCTCAATTAATAAATAATTTATTATTAATTTACTAATTTTAATTTTAATCCTTATTATTAATTTTATGTTTTAAAGTATCTTCTAAATTAATTAATAATTTATTTATTTCTAAATCTATGCACATATAGTTAATTAATTATGAAAATAATTAATTAATTATCCTCATGTGCCAACTTGTTCTATCAATATAAATTTCTAAATTCCTATTATTTATGCATGCACATTCATAGATGAAATCAAGTATTTCAATAAATTAAGTAAATCAAAGATTATGCAAATTAATCTCCATCATTCTTCTTTTTTCATCCAAAAGTCTACCAATCCATCTCTTTTGCCTTAATCTATCATATGAAAAAATTTAAAAGTTTGTGTTATAAGAATCTACTCTAACTTTTAGCATCCACATACTCCATCATATCATTATTGAATAGATCATTTTAATGCTTAATATGAGGTTTTCTTGGTATTAGAATAACAGTATTATTAGTTCCTATGGAATTATAGCTGAGGGGTAGCTTTGAACTAGTGATTAAATATTTTAATTTGAGTCAATCAAATTCATTATTTTCTTTTCATACATCATTTTTTAATTTTCTTAAAGTAAAATGTAAGATTTTTAACTTTTCTTTTGAGCATTAACTTTTTTGTGCAGATTTCAAAGCATATTTTGGACAATTTTTCATGTTTGAAATTTGTATATTAAGTTCGTGCCATAAGGGGTAGTTTTTAACTTGTGGTTAAACATTATATTTGCAGCCAATCAAAATACATTATTTTCTTTTGATACATTATATTTAAAAAAAAATTAAATAAAATACAAGATTTTTAACTTTTCAAATTTCAAAAATTACTTTTCATCAATCTTATTGGCTATATTTGCAACCAATCAAAATTCATTATTTTCTTTTGATACATTATATTTTTATTTTTTAAAAATAAAATGCAAGATTTTTAACTTTTCAAATTTCAAAAATTACTTTTCATCAATTTTATTGGCTAAACACTTTTGAGCAATAAGGGCATATTTTGAGGAAAGTTGAACATTAACTTTTTTCAAGACATTTTTCCCACCATAAAGACCATAATCAAAAAATACTTAACTAATATTTTTAGCAAATTTTTTGAACTTTGTTTTGATTAAAGGTAAAAGACGGGTTTTGAAGGGGCTCGAAACCCTATACAAAAGAGAGCAGCTGATAGAAAGAAGAAACTATTAACCAGCAATCAGCCCAGTGACAGCAAACACACAGCCAAAAAATAGCCAAAAAGATGGAAACCAAACGACAGCACTACATATTATTCAGGATCTCTGCAGCTTCCATTTCATTCTCAGCCATCTTGTGCACATTCTCCACAATATTAGAGGCCTCAATAGAGGCACTAGCCTGAGCTTTCATTATGTTCCTGGTTCTAACCCCCGGCCCACCAGTCTTTACCTCTTCACTCAAAACAATACCTTTACCCACGACTTTCTCACCCTCACCAGCCATAGTCGACATCTTACCAACAGCCACAACATCATCCCTAGAGACCTCCTTTTTCTTTTTCATTAGAGGGGAACTAACCCTAGCAGAGACCAGAATGTCAACAATAGTAGGAGCATCACCCTTTTTCATAACAGCATTCCTAATATCATCAATTTTTTCCTCAAGAGCAGAAAATCTACTTTCCCAATTCTTCTTCAAATTAGTGGTTTCCTCAGCAACAATATTCAGGGACTCCATCACATGATCAATCTAGCTTTGGATAGAAACATCCTCATCCTTGCTAGCAACACCTCTAATTCTAATATTAGTCCTATTGATCTCATGAAAAAACCATTTAAACAATTTAAACAAAACATTGGCAAAATCACGGGTCCAGCCCAACACATCAATCTCCTCTTTGTCAAAATTCTCAATACGCTTTCACAGCCACATCCTCATCAAAAGTACTAGGAGGAGCTTTCTGATCAGAAACATCCTTACCTTTACCAACAGGAACGGGAGTCTTCAGCATCTAAATGGAGCAAGCAATTTCCTCTGCAATAGCCTTCCTTTTCTGCAACCTATCCATTTCCTCTTTACTAGTACCCACCTCAGCAACACCGACACCCCTTTCCTTACCTTGCTTCGACAGTGCAATCGCAGCACTTGGAGGAGCCTCACCATAAACACCACCAACCAGGGTTAGAGGGAAACCCTTCTCTAGAAGAGGAGTTCGTTTTTTTAACTTTGTTATATTTTTCATTCTATGCATTTATTGACTTGTCATATCTTAAAATATAATTAAAAATTATTATCATGAAAAATAATCTAATAGCAAATTCAAATATATAATGTATTTTGAATATATTATATTATTAAATTATTTTTAATATATTATATTATATATTAAATTAATTTATTAAAAAACATATATTAAATTAACATGTAGTATATTAACTTAAGAGCATATTATAATATTGTAATATATATACTATATAATATGAAACATATATAACATCTAATATATAATTTAATATATTAGATAATAATATTATAATATTATATTTTAATTTATATATAATAATATCTATTGTGCTCTTCTCACGAAAACTATGCATGCGAATGCAAAAATCTCACATTGCGAAATCGGGAACAAAATCTTGAGAATTATTTAGAAGGCAAATATTTCAAAAAGTAGTGATAAGATCACAACAGGAGTTACTCAGATCGTGAAAGAAACAAAGTATAAGGGATAGGGAAAGAATAGTGGGATACAAACACCAACTATCATATATCCAAGAAGAAGATAAAAACTAAGGGATGAAAGACCAATTACAGATTTTTGGGTCCCCCATTACATAACATGGCCCAATAATCTAGAAATCAGACCAAAAAGCAACCAACAAAAGGAAAAGAAGGACATCAGCAAAATTGTGGTCAAACCAAAGACATAAAGACAAGACCCAATCGACACAAACAAAAGTAGAATACATCAACAACAATGACTTAAAATGGCTAGGTAAAATTCACAGCCCCAAAAATATTTTTTTAAAGAAAATATTTTAAGGGTGGAAAAACAAGTCCACAACAAGGATAAGAGGAATCTCAATACTAGGAAAGTAACAAGGAATGAAATTAAGAAGAATGATAGGAACCCTAGACCGAGGTCAAAACAAAAGGAAGAAGGCTTGGATAACCAGCAAATGGAGCCTCTAGAAATTAATGTTATTGAAGAAATTGAAGAAGATTCAGAAATGCTTTCAAAAGTAGCCATCCTATGCAAAATAATAGGACCCAGAAGAGGAAGGAAGCAGATTGAAGAATGGGCATGAAAGAACATTGAAATAAATCATGGCATAAAATTCCTACCAAATAGCTTCTTCATAATAGTTTTTCTTAAAGAAGAAGAGAGAAATTTTGTTTTAGAAAAAGGACTGAAGGATTTGGAAGGTTGTTCGGTCTATATGCAGAAATGGGAAGAAAATTTTAACCCAAGAATTCAAGGTGTCTACAGCGAGGCCAAATGGATAAGAATGTACAATTTGCCAATGGAATACTGGCCTGAGGAGTGCCTAGAGAAAATAGGAAGAACATTGGGCACACTCTTAGAAATAGACAATAAAGTGCTAAAAGGAAATTCTTTGGAAAACTTTAACCCAAGAATTCAAGGTGTCTACAGTGAGGCCAAATGGATAAGAATGTACAATCTGCCAGTGGAATACTGGTCTGAGGAGTACCTAGAGAAAATAGGAAGAACGTTGGGCACACTAGATTAGAAATAGACAATAAAGTGCTAAAAGGAAATTCTTACCTTTATGTCAGGCTAAAGATCGCAATAATAAAGCAGATACCTGAGGAAATAAAGCTAAAATTAAAAGCAGGGGTTTGGCAGTAGGAAATTGAGATAGAAACCCAAGTATATCTTACTGCATAAAATGCAATAAGAGGAACCACAAGACAGAAGAATGAAAAGCACAGCCAAAGACCAAAAAGGTGTGGATGAGGAAAGTTAGGGAGGAAGGGAAGCAAAGAAAGTAGACCTAAGCAAAGAAAATCCAAGGAACCAAGAGAAGGAAAATGAAATAGAAAAGCATAATCAAACAAATTAGTAAAAGGGACAGAAAATGAGAAAATGGATGGTAAGGTGTCACAAGGGACCTTATTAGAGGGAGAATTAAACATCGAACAACAAGAGGATGAAGAAGAACTCGAGTCAGAAAGTGAGAACAAAGATTGGGAAGATCTGGATATAATAGAAAATAGGAACATATCTCAGTTAGTGGCTCAATTCTTAGAACCAACTAAACAAAATAAGAGCAAGAAAGGAAGAAAAACAAACAAACAAAAAAGGGAAGAAATGGAGATAGAGAAAGGTCTAAAAAGTATAAAAAAATTCCTAAAAGAAAAGAAGGGGGGAGAGCACTCCCAATAGGAAGAGCCATGATTGTTATGACCTGGAATGTGAGGGACCTAAACGCCCTAAATAAAAGACGCTTGATAAAGTGTCAACTAGAAAAAATAGAAGTAGACATCCTTCTATTGCAGGAAACAAAAAATGAAGATGTAAACAAAAGAATATTGCATATAGGAGGTTGGGAGGAAGCCCTATCAAAATCCTTTGGGACATCAGGTGGCCTAGGGATCCTTTGGAGACCTAATTCAGTATTAATGAACATAATAGCCAAAGAAGCAAATTGGATGTTATGTGAGGCCAAGAGCCTTAAAAGCAATGTGCAATATTACATCTTTAACATTTATGGACCATCTAGAAATTAGGACAAAGCGAGTCTGTGGAATACTCTAAGTCAAAAGTTAGCAGAGATAGGGAAAAAAAGATTAATACTAGGAAGAGATTTTAATGCAGTAATAAGGAAAGAAGAAAAATATGGTGGGAAGAATGTTGTGTCAATTTCAATGGAACAGCTTGGGAATTTTTTGGATAACAACAACCTTCTAGATGCTCAAACAAGGAATGGAGCATATACATGGTATAACAAAAGAAGTGGAGAAGGTTGCATAAAAGAAAAACTGCATAGATTTATCTACTCACAAGATTGGCTAGAGGATAACATAAATTTGGAAGCAACAATCCTACCATTGGTAGGATCAGACCACTTACCGGTCAAATTAGAAATTAAGGAGATAGAAATTAGCCCAAAATCATATTTTAAAATGGAAAAAATGTGGTTCAAGAGAGAGGAATTGGTGGATCAACTAGAACAATGGTGGAACACAGCCCCAAAGTACACAAGTACAAGAAGCTTCATTTTTATGAACAAGATGAAACACATCAAAAAAAAACTCCAAGAATGGAATAGAGAAGTCTTTAAAAACATTTTCACAGAAAAAGGAAGGATTGAGGAAGAATTATAAGTACTAAACAACAAGGTAATGACAACAGGAATGCATCAAGAAGATTACCTAAAAGAAAGGAACTTAATGGAAGAATATAATGAAATATTAGGTAGAGAAGAAGAGTATTGGAGAGCTAAATCTAGGGAGACATGGCTAAAAGAAGGAGACACAAATACTAGATTCTTTCAAAAACAACTAAAATCAAAAACTCCTCCAAGAAAATAATTGAGATTTCCCTACCAAACGGGATTAAAACAAAGAACCCAAAGGAAATAAAGGAGGAAGAAATAAGGTTTTACAAGGAGGTGCTAGCACCGGAGGGGGATAAGGATGTCCTCAATGGCAATAAAATATTAGAAAACATCCCAAAGCTAATCATTGATGAAGAGAACACTAAGCTGGTAGGTCCATTCACAAGGGAGGAAATCAAGAAGGCAACATTCTAATTACACCCAGATAAATCTTCGGGCTCGGACCTTTTTCGAGCTTTTTTCTATCAAAAGTGTTGGCACTTTCTAGAAGAAGATGTATGGGAAATAAGTGAAGATTTTAGAAGGAAAAAGAAGTTTTTCAAAGATATGAACAATACAATGTTAGTCCTAATCCCAAAAAAATAATCTTGCTCTAGCTTTGGGGACTATAGACCCATATCACTACGCAACAAAATTTACAAAATTGTATCAAAGGCATTAGCCAACAGATTGAAGGCCTTACTAGAAAAGATAATCTCACCAAATCAAAGTGGTTTCACACCTGAAATGGATATAGTGGACAGCATAATACTTGCAAACAAAATTGTCCACACAATTAGCAAAGACAAGACAACAAGTATGTTGATCAAACTTGATGTAAGCAAGGCATATGACAAGGTTAAGTGGAGGTTCTTAATGAGAGTAATGGAGAAGTTTGGTTTTTGTAAGGATTGGATGCATATGGTGTACCAATGCCTATCATCGATGAGATATTCAGTCCTAGTTAATAACACACCATGTGGGTTAATAACACACCATGTGGATTCTTCAAAAGCACAAATGGTATAAGACAAAGGGATCCAATGTCTCCCTTTTTATTTGTCATCATGGTGGAATCCCTTAGTAGACAGATTATATCATATCAAAATTGAGGGGAGTGGAGAGGATTCCAAATAGCAAGAGGTATAGAGGCCACAACACATCAACAATTTACTAACAATACAATCCTTCATGGGGAAGCCTTAATGAGGGAAGTAGAAAAAATTAAAAAATGCATGGAAGAATATATAGAAATATTAGGGCAACATATAAACAAGGTCAAATCCAAGATATACTTTTTCTATACAAAGAAAGCTTTGCAAAAAAGAACTGTTGAAACTCTAGGATACACAATAGGGGAGATCCCATGTAAATATTTGGGGGTACCCCTATTCAAAGGCATGATTAGATCAAGCTTATGGGAACAAATAATAGACAGATGCAGATAAAAATCTAGAAATTGGGGAGGTAAATGGTTGACTCTAGTTGGAAGAATAACAATGATAAAGGTTGTTCTATCATCCATACCAGTTTTCCCAATGTCATGTATGCAATTAACTACCAAAGTAGCATCAAGATTAGAAAGTATATTAAAAAGATTTATATGGGAAGGCTCGAACGAGGAGTACAAGATCCCATTGATACATTGGGATAAAGTATGTAAAGCACAATCAAAAGGAGGGGCTAGAATAAGGAATATGAAGGTTCAAAACTTGGCTTTAGGGGCAAAACTTATTTGGAAACTATACTAAAAACCAACAACTTTATGGTGTAAAGTGATGTAAAACAAGTACCTAGACAATCAGAATCTGGAGAGATCCTAACAATAGCAAATGCCAAAAATGGATCTCACATTTGGAATTTCATGTTAAACTGTAAGCATATAATAACTTATCACTTAACATGGAAAATTAATGATGGAACAAAGGAAAACTTTTGGAAAGATTCCTGGGGGGTCACAAACCTTTAGTAGAATACCCTAACTCGGCCCCTTATGAATCTTGTATCATCAATAGGTTTGGAAGATGTGTAAGAAACTATGTAACATTAGATGAAAATGGTAAAAGCAAGTGGATAAATTTTGATGAAGCTGACATGGAGGAAGAGGCTAAAGTAAACTTAAGTTGAATCCTAAAAGAAAGACATTTTTTTTTAAATAGTCAACCAGATAAAATAATCTAGTGTGGAGTTGAATCAGGGAACTATATAGCCAAGCTAGGATACCTGATCCAGATAAAACAAGAGGAAAGTGATTGGTTGAGCAAGCTATGTTGGTGTAAAAGGGTTTGGCCAAAGGTCGGGGCCTTCACATGGACGGCCCTGCACAAGAGAATCTTAATAGGGGACAAACTAAAAACAATTGGCATCAAAGGACCTAATTGATGTGTATTATGCCAGAAATATGAAGAAAACATTGACCATTCGTTGCTCAATTGCCCATATGCAGCACAAGGATGGGATTGGCTTCAAGAGAAACTAGGTTGGGCATCACCTAGAAGAAATAGTTTAAGGGATCACTTTTTGAGTTGGCCAAGTTTGAAGAAGGAAGCATTCTGGGGTCACATTTGGTAGGCGGTGTCATCAATTCTAATATGGAATTTGTGGAAGGAGTGTAACAGAAGAATATTCTAGAATAAAGAAAAAGATATAAAAGAAGTTGTATAAATGGCAAAAAATAACATAATAGAATGGAAAAAACTCACATCAGGTCACAAAAAAAGCAAAATTTTCCAGCTAGGACGATGATCTAATTAAAAGGTGGAAAGCACTAAAAGTTCCACCAAACTTCCAATTTGCAATAGATAATAACACAAAGAGACTCAAAGCAAGATGGATCCCTCCCCCACAGGGAAGGGTAAAACTAAATACAAATGGGATAGCTTGAGGCAACCCAGGAAGATTAGGGGCAGGCTGTATAGTGTGAAATGAGAAGGGTGAATTACTGATAGCAGCATCACTAAAACTACCCAACGACGCACATAATGCAACAGAAATAGAGGGGGTGCTACAAGGGTTATAGCTATGCAAAGAAAAAGGCTTCAAAAACATAGAAGTGGAATGTGATTCCACACTTTGTATTAATGCACTGCTAAATGAAATATTGGGAGATTGGAATTTGTAATCGTAGTTTTCTCAGATCAAGGAAATAATCCAAGAAGTGGAGGTCGAAGGTGTCAAACACATATATCAGGAGGCCAATAAGGGCATTGATCTTCTTGCTAACTATGGGATAGATCAAGATGAGCAAGCCATCAGAAGTAGCCAACCAAGAACATGGAAAGGAATGGATAAGGTGATTAAAGCAGATATGAACAATGATGAAGGCACGAAGACCTCTTCCAAATGAAACCAGAGAAAAGGTAAAGCAATTTCAGGGGCAAGGTAAGGTTAAAAAATTGAGGCATGTGCCTAAAACCTTGATTTATATTTAAAGATTATAAATCTAGATAAGTTGTCCTACAATAAATAGAACAAGAAATTATATAGAATAAGCATTTAAGTCAAGAACATAAACCAAAAGCAAGATATAGTACCCAATCCTAAGACAAAGGCCAGAAGATAAAATTTGTGGACCTCTTAGAACTAAAAGAAATTGACACACTTAACTAAGAAGGGAAAAGCATAACTTGATCCATTACACTAACTAAAGAACTAATCATGGAAACACAATACTATGGAATGATAGCAAGCTAGAAAGTCGTTTGGGCCAAAAGTAAACTAAAATCATCAAAACCTGAATGTTAGGTCTAAGTCAATGGATTAACAATTAAAAAAGCATAGTAAACGCCATAACAAGTGAGATTACATGGAGCCAACACATGTCAGAAGGGAAAAGTGGTAAAAAGTGTGGTCATATCTTGAAGGAAATATAAATAAGAGACAAGTTAGGGCAATTAGAACCTACCCATGGTTTATGGCCCTGTATAAATGTTTGCGATAGAAAGTTCAATAAACACCCTAGTGGACTAGTAAAACTAGAGATTGGACATTAGTAACCAATAATGAAACTATAGTGAAATAAGATCTTTAAACCAAGGAAATACACTGAACTTAGTACAAGAAAACTACCCTTGAATAAAGGGACAAATGGAAAAGCATGCTTAACTTTAAAAATAAAAAATGAGCTCTTAATTGGTAAACTAGAGGTGGGATAGAATTAAAAAGAAGAATTTATAGACCCGGGTTTTCCATTATCTTAAACAAAGAAATAACATTCAACATATAATATGGATGAGCTAAGGAACTCAACATGCCATAAATTCTAAAGCGTTATAGCTTCTAATGTTGGAAAGCAACAAGGAAAGCAACTTGCTAATTAGAAGGCATCCCTGCAAAGTATCCATATAGAGGTTTGTTGATAGTCTAATATTTTAATGAATTCTGGAAGCAACCCAATGCTAAATCAAACAAGCATTAAACATATCTCTTAGAAGATCAAAACGGATACACACAAAAAGGGTATGAGAATGCAAAGTTGACAAAACTAGTGTTTTAACCCTAATTTGTGAAGTAATTAAGATACTTTATAAACATAAATTAGAGCATGTTAACAAGAGCATATTCTTTAAACAATAGCACAAAAATTAGATCCTAAACTAGGGTAATGCTCTTTGCACAAGTGAATCAGCTAAAATAAACATGAATATCTTTTAAGCTAAAGAAAATGACATCGCCTGAGAACCAGTAAGTATTACCAATATTAACAAAAGGATTGTAAACCAAATAATGGTAATATCTAACACATTGAATAAACTAACAAAGACATTTTAAACTCCTAAGAATGTCCATTCTAAATTACCAAAGAAAATAACAACGTAAAAAACCTTGAGAGCACCAATATACTATTAAAGTTCTATCATATATTTGATACTAAGAGTCATCATGTAAAGTATATTCATTTAAGTTGATAATACACCATGAATGTTTGGAATATGCCTCAAAACATAAAGCAGAGTAGCAAACAAGCCATTTACAGAAAAGGGCTAAGAAAACCCCAGGCCTTTACAAATATATTTAGGCAAATATGAACAAAAAGGGATTCATACAAAAAACCCTATTATAAGTAGGTAAAAGTTCTTTATCTTCAGAATAATGTGAACCACTATCTTAAAACCCAAAGCAACTCTCAAACTTGATAAATTTGGGGACCCATTGATTATCAAACACTAGCACCAGCTGGAGGCGATGTTTGAGGAAGTTGTAACTAGCCTTAGCAAGGAAATGATGATACCAATACACAGAATCCAAATTGTCTACAATAAATGGAAGAATTCCAACAACGACACCATTCTACTAAACTGGCATTCCCTCATCTAAACCTGCCCTCACCAAAATTGTTTCTAGCCCATCTAATAGAAAAGCTTTAAAAACCTTCTTGGAAATTTTGAATATCGACTCCTTTGACACATGAAGATCTAGTAGGGAACCAAAGAAACGTGAGTTGATAGTGGTATTCAAATGGTATTTCCCACAAGACATGAGGAAGCATTTCCTTAAAACGAGTTTAACGACTATCAAACACAACTAATCCTTCTTAGCAAGTAGCCCTCATAAACGATGATCAGTGACAAGACCCAGAAATGCAACTTGGGGCCAAGACTGGTAAGGTAAACAGGAGTGGAATCCATGGTGAAAAATGCATCCAACAATGGCAAAAACCTTTCATAATAGATAAAGAAAAATTGGCACAAAGAGTAATGAGTGTCATGGCTAAATTCACGAGGGGAATGGAACCAGGAAAATAAACTCATCAAGAAATTGAGGCAATGCTCACAAGTAGAAGTTTTGACCATGTCTAATGATAATGTTAACAAGGAAAAGAAATAATGATGTAGAAAACTGTCTCAAAAATGAGTAGGTTAAACAACTCATAATGTCAGAAACATTAACACGAAATAATGTCAAAAAGAGCCACATAGGTGTAATTCCCTCCTCGAGAAGAATGTCACTTCAGAAAAAGTAACTGAATTAAAAACGACGGCGAAGT
This sequence comes from Sequoia sempervirens, assembly GCA_007258455.2. Lineage (NCBI taxonomy): Eukaryota > Viridiplantae > Streptophyta > Pinopsida > Cupressales > Cupressaceae > Sequoia > Sequoia sempervirens. Next base: position 289,903,906 of record VDFB02000013.1, on the reverse strand, counting down.
CACCTCAGGTTGTCACATCAAACAGGGCATCCAACGAGGCATGATATGAAGTAAAATGAGCACGGGGATTTACACGTAGACAACGGAAATGAGTACATGGCGTGGTCAAAAACAAGAAAGGGGAAGGTTGCAGGTGACAAAAAATATGATAAAAACTATTGAATTAAAATAATGAAAACTATAATCATGGGTCCTACCCTCCATCAAATGGGTAGAGCTTATCAATCAATATATATGTATATATATTATATTTTAATTTCAAATTATGTAATATATTATCTTTTTAATAATTTAATATATTTTTAATATATTATTAAATTATTTTTAATATATATTAATATTAGATTATATATAATATTAAATTAACATCTAATATATTAAATTAGTCTTGTTATATAGTGATGTACATTTTTCATTACTATTATTTAAAATTTGTCTTTTTAACTAAAAAAAAAGATATTAAAACAAGTAATGATATTTAGCTAATACAATATTCATTCATATAAAATTTACCTTTATTTTTATTTAAAAATCTTAATTTATCTAGTTTTTGGTAGGGATATAGTAGGCGAGCCTATCCCCATTTTGTATGTAAGAAACAGGGTTGAAAGCCATTTTGATACAAGGGTCGATTTGTGTCTTGGGGTTTTTTTGTAGAAAATGGAAGACAATGTAACTCTTTTTTTTATATCAATATAGGGTGCTGCCCTGATTTAACGATAAAAAAAATCTTAATTTATCACTTAAACTCATCCAATTAAATTTAATAAATTATATATATATATGAATTGTGTTTGTGTGTATGGTCAAATAAAAAAAATATATCTAAACATTGTATTACTATAAATGAACTCATTCCATTTACATGTCATTATAAACTTAGTTGGGTATACTAAGTTACCATTCTAAATTATGAAATTATAGTGGAGGAATTCTATGAAACTATAGAAGAAGAGGTGTTTTTAACTTTTGATTAATTTTTTTGGGTAGCCACCAATCACATTTGATGAAAAAAATCATGAAATACAATTTCAATTTTATAATGTTTAAATAATAAGATGCAAATTTTAATATATAAAATATTTAGAAAATAAATTATCTTCAATCTAATTGGTCCTTACATTTTACCCAGTAGGAACTATTAATAGGGAACCATTATCATGGTAGGGAAATAGTGGGGGCACAAAACTTGTAAGAAGATAAGATTTAATAAATATCATCAATTTTATTTTGTAGTAGATAACAACAAAATCACATTCATATTAAAATTATTATCACATATAATACATGGCAATTAAAATTATTCTCACATATAATACATGAATTCCACATGCATTGTATAATAGAAGAGAATATTATTTTGATTTTTAACTTATTTTTATAATAAATTTATTTACTTAAATTTCACTATTTTTTTTCTACAAAAAAATTATTGTTCGAATAATTCATGTTTATTTTAAACATAAAAATATAATAATGAAAAAGTAGAAGACTTTACTTTTGTGTGAATAATTTTTAAATTATTTAAATATTTTTTAATTATATAATATGTAGTAATAAATATTTTTTTACAAATGTAGTAATAATTAATATAAAATTTGAAACTATAAATCTAAGACTTCTATATATTATTAATATTTTTTAATCAAATATCAAATTTTAGAATTAATCTTTCAATTAAATAATAAAAAAAATTACTTTAATATATTTAAGAAATTTTAATAACTTATTTGTGTATTTATATAATTTGAATATATACATTATGAAAGTCGCATCATAAGATATTCATAATAGTTCTTTTCTAGTGGAATCGCTTTAACATCTTTAATGGACCTACTATATAATATAAAACATAAGAGAGAAATATGTAGAGAATAATAAATTACAATGTGGTATACATAATTGAAGATTTTTGCAAATAATTCTAAAACTTGAAAATAATTTGAACTAGATATTATTCTTCACATTACACTCTAGGATGAAGTATGAAATGGTCATAGGAGAGCATTGTTGTCACGAAGATTGCACCTAGATGTTAAGTTTAATTGCTTAGCAATCTTGTGAAACATGGAAACATCTTCGAGCCTGTGGGTATGCTCATAGTGAAGATGAATCTCCAGATAAAGGGCTAGTTCCCTATGATACCTCCTACAAACTACCTTCTTTGAAAGGAAAAGGGATAGAAAGAAACTTGGAATTGAAACCTATCCTAGGAGGTGATGCACCAAATGTTCTAGATCTACTTGCTGGCCTAAAATCACAATCAGTTCCAAACATGAAGCCTTGTTTATTCACAACTCAGATTGGCATATTTTGCAAAAGTGTTTCACGTGAAAGGTTTCAATGTTTGAAGTTTGTTTGAAAGAAAACAATGTTGTTCTCATAACTCATATTCAACAAATAAGATACACAATCATAGACCTGCACTATAACATATTGTACTTGTACCAAACATTGAAGAAATAAGATAAAAATGAAGGGTTTCAAGTAAAACACAATATTCTTATCAAAACTACTCACAAACAACACTTGAACGAAGTATAATTAAGAAGGAAATGCTGCTTCTTATTGAAAATTAAAGGAATTGCTGCTAAAAGTATAAAATATGAGTTACAAAGGCTTTTCTTAGCTTAAAAGAGCTTAACAAAGCTACAATACATGTTGAAGAAAAGTAAGAACTGAGGAAAAAGATAAAATTTTCCCAATATATACAATAGATGGCTCCAAAGTGCCAAGAGGTCACACTGATGGTCAATTGCAAGTGAAAATATCTCTCCCACAAGCAAAGATGAAAACCCTCAAAAAGAGGGGTTAGAACTGATGTAAAATGAAAGATCAAGTGGTCAAACTTAGTCTGCATGATGGTCAACCCAAAAAGGCTCCTAAAAAGACTCAAATTTGACTGGAAGTCAAAGCAAAATGACTCCAAGTATCATCAGGTGCATGTGAATACTTTAGTCTCACTGAAACTCAACTTTGTCTCGATCCAGTGCACGAATCCTACATGAAAGCAATCTTCAGTTTCACTCCTCCTTGAAAGTTATTTGCATGACTTGAGAACCTCAATGGTACTCTATTTAACTCCACCTCCTGATTTTATATGACTTTGAGATGAAGGTAACTAATTTAGGCAATCATTAAAGTAATTAGGTGATAATTACTTTAATGTATGTGATGACTATGCCTCCCTTATTGCATTTTAATGACATACATTAAGGTAATTTATAAGATATTACCTTAATGATTGTTTACATTCGTATCTTGGTTTCACTTTCACGCAAAAAATAGAGGAGGTGGAACTTAAGTTGAATTACAACTTGCAAAAATTTAAAATGTATATAAAGGCATTTAAAAATACCTTATACATATCAATGGGCAATAATTTATGCAAGAGTTTTTAAATAAAAATAAAAAAATGAAACTCCAAAGGGTCGGCCAAAACATGAGGGTAAAACCCTAACAATATACCTGCGACCTTCATGTGTTTTTCATTTCATTTTGCATTTTGCAAACTTCATGTTTTGCCTAGGCGCCGCCATGCTAGGGTTTTCTCGAGCTTTCAGAGGCTTCTGGAGGTTGAGGCTGAGAAAGGTAAGTTCCAAGTTTGTGTAAACTATTGCTCCTTCATTTGTGAAAACAAAGACCATTTACTGAAAGAAAATGTTCCATTGTAACAAGAAAAAGGTAAAAATGCTTTCATTTCTATTAATTTCTTCGGCCTACGTTGCATTTCTATGATGTAACCTCCCTGTACAGGCTGCAACTTCATTCTTTGTAAAAAATTACAAAACTTGAAAGCAAAAATGCTTTATGGGTCTGCACCTTAATGTCAAGGGTTTCACCCTTTTGCAGGCCATGACTAATTACAAAGACTTTGTTCCTCAAATTTGCAAAGTTAAAATGCTTATGTGAATAAAACTTCCAATCACATCCTTCCATTGAACATTCACTTGTGATTATTTGACTCGTTGTTGCTAGAAGGTTATCTTTACAAATATTCGAGGGTTTGTTTCCTTTGAAGGTCGAGCTATTCCATAGTTAACATTGTATTGGTCGATGGTTTCTCTACTTCATTTTATCTTTGCACTGTGACTCACTGTTTGAGGCCTTACCACATCATGGGTATGAGAGAAAATAAAGGCTTCATATTTCATTTCAACTGTGCTCTTAAACCTTGAAACTTGCTAGGGTTTCTCCTTGCAAAAATATTGTTTATACTCTCTCTAGCCATTTGTAGAAAGTCTTCAATAGGGATGGATTATTGTCTGCCCCCACTTAGTGGTGGAAAATTTTTGCATCAAATGAAATTCATTTGTCAAGCACTGCCTTTAATTGATTACTCATTGTTGCCTTGATTACTCCATTGTTGCTTGTCAGCATATTTAATGACTATTCCAAAGCTTTGTTGAATGTTCTTTTCATGGTGATTTGCTTTTTGAGATTATCTTGCCTTTTGCACTGGAATATAGCAAGGACTATTGTTTTATGCCTAAGCTCATGTTCATTCTCATGAAAATGGTAATTGTTATTTATGTCAAGCTACCCACTGTGATTGAAGACTATTTTGCATTGTAGGACTGAATATGACTATTTTTATTTAATATGACATTTCCTCACATGACCTCCCCTCAAACATACTAATATGTAGAATACCATAAGAATAGTCCTACAATCCTCTTTCCTTGGTATGAACTATCATTGTTTTGCTTGAAAACTATCATACCTTGTTTATATGCTTGAAGACAACCTTGAACTTCATGCATATCTTGCCTTTATTCTACTCTTGCTCAGTTTTGTTAAGACTTTTTTCACTGTTATGCATGGCTCCTGATTTTTAATAGTATCTAGACCCTGATAGGTAATGTATTTCCTTATCACTTCTCTATTTGATCCAAATCTCGTTTAATTGTTTGCACCGTGGTCCCCAAATTTCACTTGCATTATGTATACTTTTGACATGATGAAGACCTCATTCCAATATCAATGACTTGATTATCATTTGAAAAATATAGTATATTGGGCTCAACCCTTGTGGGAGCCACATTTCCTCCACATACTAATGTCAAACAAAATGAATCATGAAATGATAAATGAACTTTTATCTGCATAGTGAACAAACAAGTTAGATAAAATAATGAAGCTCAATGTTATTCCTGATGATTTTGACTTTCAGGCTCTCTTGATACATTTAATAATTAATAATTGATTTAATGCATCAGAATGAAAGTTATATTTCTGTTGGTAGGACATATGGTCAAAGTTTATATCTGGAGCTCTAACCAAAACTTTTCATCATAATGCAGGTACATTCGAAGTTCAAGAGCAAGTAGGAGTTGAAGACAAAGAAGATCAACACCAAATTCTACCACAGGCAATGATGGATATATTCTTTTTCCATTTTTTTTTCTTTGTTTCATATCTTCATAAATATAGCTTTCCTTTATGTTGTATTAAATCAGTTATTCCCATGGCTTGTGTGGGACATTTAAACATTCTTTTTCTCAATGTATGAAACAACAATGTTTATATAATCTTGTATACATTTTCATTACAAAATGAATAAAAGACAACAATATTAAATGCAATTTGTGTAATTCTTTTATGTTGTAAAACATTGCATTATAAAAACTGAATTCCACTTGAAAGCTCCTTTGTGCAATGGTTTAAGCATAGCAAAAATTTGTTTGCATACCTTTCACTTTTTAATGTAATCAATTGTCTTAGCTCTACCAAATTGAGCTATAAGTGAAATTTTGGTAATAAGCATATCTAATTTACAAAAGAGGTTGGGTGTAGTTATGGACTTTAACTATATGCTTCCCATTCAATTCTAATGAAGATAATAACATCTGCTACAGTAGAAAATGCATTTGTCAAAACACACTTTTGCATTTGATATAAGCATTAGTTGTCACCACAATCAATACTTTGTCCTTATTATTAAAGACCACACACATTTGAAATGCTACTTTCTAGAAGAAATTGATTCACCAACCCTAATAACAGATCAAGATGCAAAGCCATTTCCAACAATAGAGTAACCTAGGAATCATTGACCATTTTATAAAATTGATATTTGTGTTATTGATTAAAGTATGGGACTTGGTAATAGCTCATCACAATCCTCATGATTTGCAATAACTATGGGGCTAATACCATATCTACTCTCTAGACTATATGGCATATGCTCCTATAATAGCATCACACACTTTTGAGAGGAAAACACTTTTGTAACAAACATGCCTCAACAGATTAGCATGTGAGTTTAACCAAATTTTCAATAGGATCTAATACATTTGGGAAGATCATAATGTCTAACTCACCAATATCCTTTCAACATCATCCAAAGTGTGATTTTGTAGTTTTTAGACAAATTTTCATTGCAAGAATCAAGTTGGCACTCATAAGGCTTGTGACATGCCAAATCGCATGCCAACTCATTATGGATACATTTATAATGGGTTAAACACTCACAACTACTAGAAGATGATAAACCAATTAAAGAAACTTTTTCACTCCTCAAGATGGTTAAAATTTCTAGTACAACTTGTGAACTTTACGACATGAATCTTTGTAAACCATAAATACACATGTTTATAACATAGTTTACACATCAATATGTTTAAGTAGGAAAAATATGAATACCCATACACCTTTCTTAAGCGTACCCCTTATACAAAATAAATAGTTTAAAAGTAAATGGTTTCATGCTTGACTCCAATTCAATTGGACCAATGCTTCTCTCAATTTGTCTATAGATCAAAGAACAAAACCTTCCTACCAGCATTTGGTAGGAACTTCGTAGCAATGCAACTTTGTTTTATATTGTATTTTAAATATAATATTTTAATATATAAATTTAACTAATTTATGTTTAAAATATTATATTTTCAATTAAATGGCCAACACATTAAATAAGGAGTAATAAAAAAATGCCAACAAATAAAACAATAAACAATTAATTAAAAATGTGTCGATAAATAAAATAATAAAACAATAAAAGATATATAAGTAAGATGAGGGCAAGTGTAGTGGAGCTCGCTAGGTGGAGTCACAAATCTAAGCGCTAGACTCGAGGGTTGGGGATAACTCTGAGTTATCAAAATAAATAAATAAATAAATAAAAGATACATAAATGTAAAAGACATTTGAATCAATACATAACAAATTATAAAATAGAAAAAATTAAGAGCAACAAATAAACAAGAAAGTGGAGCGAAACGAATAAATCAAAGTGAAAAAAATCCAAGTAAGTCATTTCAATTTTTTTTCCACAATAATAGTAGATCTTAGTAATTAATTATTTTAAAAATTGTAGCAAATAAATCAAAGTTATAATTAATTATTTTCAAAAGTCTAGCGAATAAATAAAGTTATAAAAATCCAAGTCATTTTAACATTTTTTTTTCAAAACAATTATACATCATAGTAATTAATTATTTTGAAAAGTACAACAAATAAATTAAAATTGAAAAAATCCAAGTTACTATGTTTACATATATATTTTTCTTTAATTTTTAAAATCAAATTTAATATTTGTAATTATATATGATTTCTTTGCTAATGATCAGTCTCTCCTTGGTCATGCTACAGAGCAGGATGGTCAAGATGAAGCACATGATGAAAATTCAATCTGTGCGGAGCGTATGGAGGAATAATGTCAGTTCATGTTTTTGCCATGTTGATAAGTTTTGAAGTTTGTTGAAAACGAATAGACATAGTTGTATCAATTTTGTAGAGGCTTGATGTGCATATTCATGAAATTTATGCCTCACTATTGAATCAATTGTGTATTGGGTATTTCAATAGGGTAAAATCTAGGTTGATGGCACTGTAGCTAGTTAGATTTTTTGTAAATCTATTATGGGTCCCTACTTTGGAATGAATTTGAAATATTTCGTGGGACAATTTTGTAATCCTTTGAAATACAGGCCATATATTTTGTAACAATTTGGACTATAACCGAAGGTTTTCTTCCTGGGTCTTTCCTATCGGTATGCCCTATGAACCAAGATTATGTATATTTTATTTATATATATTAATATAATATAGTGGCTTGCCACTTTTCCAAAAAAATAAATAAAAAATTATAATTATATATTATATATTTATCAAATATAAAATATTTTTTATGTCTTTAGTAAATGATTAGATTTATCTTTATATATTTACTTTCTTTCAAATAGTAAAAACTTATTTTTTTTGGGATTTCACTTTCTATGCAAATTAAAAATAACTAAGCACATCTAATCAATAAATCATAAAATTTAGGGTTTATAAAATTGTTTCATTATTTTTAGATTCTAAAATTAAATTAAGTATTTTAAATTTATAATGATTTAATTATTTTAGAGTAAAAAATTTAAATTATATGCAAATTAAAAATAACTAAGCACATCTAATAAATAAATCATAAAATTTAGGGTTTATAAAATTGTTTCATTACTTTTATTTTTCTATTAATTTTTAGATTCTAAAATTAAATTAAGTAAATTTTAAATTTATAATGATTTAATTATTTTTAAAATTTATTATAGAAGTTAAATTAGATGAATAAATAATTATGCGATTAATGATTTCATCCAAATGTATTTCAATGTTATAATTTATTTAATATGTGTTTTTGTTTCTATTGTCAAGTAATGGATAATCGTGTTGAAGTTAATGAAATAATAGACTTAACTAATGATTCTAAAGAGTAGACACCAATTACTATTATAAACCTGACAAGTGATGTTGAAGATTATACTCCTTTCATTCCTGCATTGAATACCTCCCCACAACATTCAACTGGATCTAATGATTTAGTTGATTCACCCGATGTTGGAGAAACGAACGTGGAAGTAGTTACAAACTATGTTTCGTCTCAAACTATTGAGCTATGGGAGGTGATTCCTATGGCTAGCTGGCACATGAATAGCATCAAAGAAGTCTTGTTGCAATGAACTAATTAATGGAGTATACACATGCATTGTGTGACGAAATTGCATGCTTTGATGATTCCATACGCCAGTTAGGATACTATGCATATTATGCACTTGGGCATGATATTCATGGAGACTTGACAAGTGATGTTGAAGATTATACTCCTTTCATTCCTGCATTGAATACCTCTCCACAAGATTTAACTAGATCTAATGATCCAGTTGATTCACCCGATGTTGGAGAAACAAACGTAGAAGTTGCAAACTATGTTTCATCTTGAACTATTGAGCTATGGGAGGTGATTCATACGGCTAATTGGCATGCAAATAACATCAAAGAAGGAGATGTAGTTGTAATGAATTGATTAATGGAGTATACACATGCATTGTGTGATGAAATTGCATGCTTTGATGATTTCATACGCCAATTAAGATACTATGCATATTATGCACTTGGGCATGATATTTATGGTTAAAAATATTTATATGTACATGCAATAAACAATAATGATTCTTATGTCAACATATTTAAATAAATTTTGAATAATTTTTTTTGAGTTTTCACACATTCTACAATTAATATATATCTTTTACTTTTATTGTTAATAAATGAATAGTTATATTTCCTTAATTTCCAAAAAAAACAACTTAAAGGCATAACATTAGTTCACTCCATATAAAATATACTATCTTTTTGTCATATAAATTGTACTTCTCAATGATTGCTTAAATGTTATAACTTTTTCCAACTATATTTTAATATCTTAAACTATCTTTTAAAATATATATATATATATGTTGTCCCTGTCCTTGAACATTAAATTAGTGAATTGTATTTTTCAACCATTACTGAAAATGTTATAACTTTTTTCCATTATCTTCTTATTTCTTAAATTCTCTTAACTTTTTTATCAATAATATATATTTTTCCCTTTCTTGAACATTAAAATTATTGATCCACAACATACACTCTTTCAAACTTCATTATACAAATTCTCAACATTTCAAAGGACCACTTAGTATAATTCAGGTATTTAAATCCTAACTTATTCCAAAGTTATTTAGGGGTATATTTAGGGTTTATAGTTTGGGGTTTATGGTTAGCTTTCTATTAAAATAACACTTATTATTATTGTACAGTATATGAAAGTTGTCTAATAAATCAAAGCATTTCTCTTAAAATTTTGGTTTAAGAAAGCTATGCATTAAAATAATTATAATCAATCACAAAAACACTTTAAAAATACTTTTCTCAAACATAATAAAAACATTCTAAAGAAAAATTTTATATGCTGCACTATAGATGCTACTAGCTTAGATATCTTAAATACATCTATCTAAAATACGCCGAGAGATATCAATCTCAATGTGTCTATCTATTCTTAAAAACAATTAAACTATAGGCACCTTGAGACTGATATCTCTCGGCATATTTTAGATAGATGTATTTAAGATATATAAGCTAGTCTACGAACTTTCATAATTTATAATTAATTATTTTAATTATTAAAATTAGTAACTTTAAATAATAATAAATTTTTAAGTCAAGATTATGTTTATTATTATTATAGTTATGGTTATATAGATTAAGTTATAATTATAATTATATAATTTTAATTAAATTAGAATGTATAAAATTAATTAAAGTAAGATTTAATTTTTTAATTAGAATTAAAATTATATAGATTATTCTATCATATAATTATCTAGTTTTAGAGTTAAAACATATATAAAATATAGTTTTAATTTATTAATATTATTTTAAAATTTAAAATAATTATAAAATAACAATAAATATTTGAACCAATTATATTATTATTATGGTATAATAATAAACTGTAGGAATCAGTCGGGTATTCATCCCCCTATAAACTATAGTGCGCTTGGTAAACATTTTTCACGTGACCGACGGTGTTGGCACGACATGCCTTCGGTACCATGGGGACGGTGGGGAGACTAGACCTCGTGACCTCTTTCCTGCAACATGATGCTTTAGTCAATTGAGTTAGGCCCACCACCCCTAAACCAATTATATTATAATCCTAATACAAATTAATAATTATTTTAATTTTTTACTTAAATAATTATTAAAGTTATTATAATTTAAATAATTAACTATGACCTTGATTTTATAATTATTAATTAAATTATAATTAATAATTCTAAATATTATCATTTTAAAAGTATTATAATTATGTTTAAAGTTAAAATTAGGATTAGAGTAAAAATTAGGGTTAGAATAAGATATAGTTAGAATTATATGTTAATTGAATAAATGAAATTAAAGACTCAAATTAAATATTTTTTCCAACATTTTTAATGATAAATATTGTAACGCCTTGCTAAGGGACCTAGTGGATTATCACAAAAGACTTTCAATATCATGTTAATTTTTTTTAAGAAACTAAAGTGTCACTAAGTAATGCAACTCAACAAACTAACATGAATAATATCATTCCATTAACATCATATCATAATCACATTATGACCTACAAGTAACATTGATCATAACCCACTTACACACTTATCCACCATAGTCCCCTAACATCGTTACTACGATACATTTATACTAACTAAACCTATAGAAAAACATTTGATACACTAAGATCACATCCAATCAATTATTTGAATGTAAATTAAATTTTATACATCAAATTGCATATGATAACAAAAATTAATTATAATTAAACCTCATATAATACTATGTCAATATGATCCTAATCTTAATCAACCCCATGAAATAGGTACATAAAAATATATCACATCTACTACTAAATTAAGTTTATATGCATCATAAATACAACATTCCTACGTTAATCTTTTAATTACATAATAAACAACAATAAATATATCTTCAAGTTTACATTAACTTATTTACATTTCCTTTACAAGAATGCTACAATGTACAAGATTCATTCATCTGAGATGTACATATATATAAGATACTTATTAGACACATTTTTCTTAGAAATATCATCCACATTATGAAACTAACTCTGGAATGAAGTGGAATGAAAGACTCCATGTTGCATACGAACTGCACCACCTAAACCCAATGAATAGTTGAAAATACCACCCTACCATGTGGAACCCTGAGACCCACTCTCTTCGTGCTAGGAGAAAAAACTAGACCCCACGCACAAGCAAGCAACAAAAAAAAGTGGCTGATACTAAATATCCAAATGAGACTGCCTAAAACAAGAATCAACCAAAAATCACAAGGACTTTCACAAAGACTTTCTGATACTTCCAGTGGCCAAACACAAAACACAAATGGATAGGAAACCCAAAAGCTGATCATTATACCACAAAACATACAATGAATCGCATAACATCATTTGCACAATCTTATAAAATGATAACCAATTTTTAATTTTGTAGTCCGTATTCAAGACCAACAATACATAGCTTTAGTACAATTGATCCTTATACAGTATAAAAACTTCAACATAAGTTTTCAAAAGTGGGAAGGGATTGTCAACATACAAATAGTAACACATTTAAGCATAAATAATACAACACAATATAGATAAAAGGATAGAGCTATATTCTCCTATGCAACTTAAGAATTGAACTAATTTTTCCTCTTGACAATAGTAAATATGCCATCCATAAAATAGTCATAAAACACTCAAATCAACTCGAAATATAAATATGTCAAAGACCCATTTCATATTTGGCCTCGACTACTCAGCAACGCGAACAAAATTAGCCAAAAATGACTCAAAATTTTATAAAATGCAAAATAACAGACGACTCCTATAAAAACCCTCTTTTTGGCATACCCGATTATAACCAAATGACAAAATGAACAACTTAGCAACCAGATATTTTCCAAAATATAAAATATTAAAAATATAATTAATTTAACTACTTTCAAATTCCTATAAATCTAAAATCCTAGTCTTCCATTGGTTGATTATAGTTACAGGGAGAAACAAGAGTATTTGCAGCCATGGAGGAGCAGCCTTACAACAACCTCATGTTTCAACCATATCTCAAACACTACAATATGGGATTTTGAAATTTTTGTATGCAGTTTAAAAGACAACGAAATGAAAAAACCCTTTAAATATCTCACCAACCTAGTTCATAAAAATAGATTTATGGCTGACACAAGTAGACTTTTACTAAAGACAATAAACATATATTATTTTTTATTCTGGAATAAATAAATATTTCATTCACACATAAAATAAAAATAACTATCATTTATTTTCAAAAATCAAAGAGAGAGAAATCAATTGAATTATTCATACATTAAAAAAAGAAAATTTAAATAAAAGATTCTAAAATCCAACCTTGATCCAACGCTTGGCATATATGAGAATTCGATGTCGAGCTCCAAAATTTTTTACTTCCAACTCCCCAATCCAGAATTCTCTCAAAACTATAATTCCCCAGCAAAAATCATTCCCCTTCAAATCATAATTAAATTCCAAATCATTCTCCTCCAAATTTCGATTCAAAACCACTCCAAATTTCTCAAAAAATTTAGAAAGATTAATTCAAAACCATGTAAAATCTCTCCATTCTTAAAACCCCCAAAAATCTCTTCCAAAATCCTCTAAATTTTATGCACAAAAAGGTGAATGTTTCATTTCCTCAAATTTTCCCATAAATAAAACTAATTAAATTCAAAAACAAAAACAAAAAAAAAGTTAACTTTTTTTCTTTTTCTCCAAAAGACTCTTCTTTTCCAAAATAACATAAGGAAATAAAATCCTCTCATAAAATAAAATACTAAAATATTAAATTAAAGCACCTATTCTCATCCCACTAATGAAATAATTAAAATAAAATAAATAATTAGATTAACTCACATAATTAACTCATTTATTTAGGGTTTCCCACCAAATAAATTTAAAATATTATAAGAGATAAAAAAAACCTTAAAAATAATCACTCCACCAAAATAGTAAATCAAAACACAAATATAACATATGTTTACATATTAATATTTAAATATTTACTAATAAACATATTAATATTTAATAAATAACATTAGAATATGTTAATATTTATAACCTTATTTTTATAAAACATAATACACATATAATCATAATAATAGTAATAACCAATATTCACTCACACCAAAGAATAACCGTACCAATATAAATACATATATAATATCATTAAATCACACCTCATCACATTAATAACAATTACAATAACAACTAACATGATCAACCCAATATCTAACTTTACTCAAATAATCCACAATTCAAGGCTAGGCATAAACCACGAAATAACTTCACATAAAAGAGACATTCACATCAAAACATAAATAATGAGAATGATCACAACATTGACTAACCTGACTTACCAAAGGAATTAACACTATTTGAATTGAATCCACACTCAAAGATAGACATTAGAGTCACACAATCACATAACCCAATAGAAACATTCACACACGTGCAACACTCCAACCATAGGGTAAAGGAGATCGGACATTGTCCCTTGACAACCCGGAAAGGTGGTCACACATTGAATCAATTGTTCCTAATTGGGGACAATGGCTAGGGTTGGGGTATAACTTGGGCCTAGATGTTATCTCCTCAACCACCATTAGGATTAAAGGCACACTCAAACCTGCTAATTCAGGTGGAGACGTAGCCTGGTACCTCTTCACTCAAACATACAAATTAAAGCAGATGTGCATAATAGCCAAAACACTAGGAAATGAACTTTAGCAAATGTATCTCATTCTCGTATGTCCCCATACGTCTAATGGTACAATGCCGCTCTTTCCTCCTAACAAAAGTACTAACAAAAGCTCATGTTCAATCTGCAACTTCATCTCCAAGTTCCAAAGCCAAACTACCTGCATATCCATGGTGAGAATGGAGGGGCACTACAAATATATTACAAGTTCTTTGTAATGAATATGTATTTAGAAATTTGTTACATTTTAGTGAGAAATCCTAACTTCTTTAAATAATTATTAGCAAAATATGAGGAGGATAGAAGGGGAGAGAGAGAAGATATATATAAAGAGAGAGATAGGGTGAGAGAGTTAAAGAGAGATAGAAAGAAAGAGGGATAAAGAGATTTAGATAAATAGGTTAGAGATTAATAGAGATAAATATTGAGGGTTAGATGTATATATGCAAGAGTAAATGTTTCTCATGATGTGATTAAATGTGTATTGAGAGGTGAGCAATCTATATGGAATTTTAACCATGCTCAAGATATTAAACAATGATTTATAATAATCTATGTCTAAATTGATCTTTTTTTTTTTACCAAAGGATTTGGAATATTAAAGGATTTAAGTTATTTTAAGTTTATTTTTCTTTCATTTCATTTCAAACACTAATGGAAACTTTCCATGCTTACAAAGAGTGTCACACCATGATTTTTTTTTAAAGTGTCAAGAATAGTTGACATATAAGTGATATTATGTTAATGTGTAGTGGTGGCTATGATAGTATTCAATATTTTAAAATTATATTTTTATATAATATTAGGTTGTTTAATGACAAAAAATTCACCATGCACTCAAACCTTCATAGTAGAGTCACATATTTGAAATGCAAGCAATTTCTAGAACCAATTAGTTCTTACCAACCCCAACAACGAATCAAGATGTGGAGACATTTTTAGTAGTAGAGTTAGTAGAGATAGAGGAAAAGGAAGAAAGGGAAAAACCTTGTTTGGTATACCTTCTTATTTGATAGCCTACTACAATGCTCCCACCAGGTTTATAGCCACTAGTTGGTTTGTCAATGACACAGATAGCAACGACATAGATAACAATTTAGAAAGTGGTCAATGGTTCCATGCCTAACCCAGTTCGATCATAGTAGTGTTTCTCTCAATTCTTATACACATCAAAGAACAAAACTATCTTGTCAGCATTTGGTAGAAACTTCACAACAGCACAACCTTGTTTTTAGTTAATGTTTATTTTTTATTATTTTTATTTTATTCTATTCTAATTCCACTACTTACATTCTATTGAAAGGTCCCATGTCCCTAATTTATTTTATTTTTTTTAATAAATTTTAAATTATGGGTTTCGTATCAATATTTGCACTACCTAAATCTATATTTTTTGGGTTACTTATGTTTATCGACACTTATGTTTTTTCAATCAACTACACTCTAAATTTATGCCATTATTTTTAGAAATAAATCACTATTTTATTTTTATAGTATTATTTCTATATTTTTCTAGTTTTTTTGGACCCAACTTATTTATTTTGTTCATTAGTCATTTGTTATGTTTTGTTTGCAATTATTTTATTCATTTTTATAAAAAAATATTCAACTTATTGTGTTGTGTTGTAGGTTCATAAACTAATTTCTATGCTTTTCATGAGTCACAAGAGTGAATAGCATGTGTTTGTCTATCATCACTTGTGTCAGTTTGTCATCACTTGCAACTATTTTATTTTTATTTTTAATTTTTCTTAGGACTTAACTATACCATTGATTATATTTAATAATATTATCCTTGGTGTTTGTAGTTTGACCATTATTTATGTAGCTAAAATATTGTTTGAAGATACTTTTGAGAAAACTATTGATATGTTTGTCTTGTAGGATCACTTGTCAAAGGCTCCATTATTTTTACTAAATTAGTTGCCAACTTCAGTTTTTAAAGGTATTTGACTTTTTTTTTACTATGCTTGAGTCAAAATAGTGTGTATGCTCCTTTTTCACATTGAAAAGTGATCTTAGAAATTAAAAGTACACTTTTGTTCTTTTTTATTTACTTTCAAATCCTAAGGAAATTAATGTGTATACTCTCACCTTACACTTCGAAGTGATCTTGGAGACCAAAAGCATTTGATTTTCTTTCCTCTAGATTCTTACTTAAGAATTGCATTACCTTAGGGGATGACCCAAATCTCATATTTCAATGGGGTATATAAAAGGGGGAGAACAAAAGTTGTAAGGTTAAAGGAGTCCTCATCATGTCTAGCACAACTTTAATGCCCATTTTTATAAGGATTTAAGGTGAAGTGACATTTTCTTGTGCTCATGTTACATGCTTATAAATGGGCTTTGGTTTATGTATATAGGCCTCACATACCTTCAATTATAACAAGGACACACCTAGAAATATTGTCAAGCCTAACTTAAGACCATAATTCATTCTTGATTATAATCCACTAATCATGGATGGCTCAAGACATTACTCACCTTGTACCCCAAAAAATGACTATATAGGTTGTGTATGCACTTCCCTCATGCCATTGTGAGTGATCTTGGGTGATCAAAAATGGTAAATGGCCCAACATAGTCTCTAAAAATCATGTTGTATACAATCATTTAGACACCTTACTCAAATAATATATAGGTTTCTATTGTGCCTATTTTTTGTTTATCCCATTATCTTGTCACTTTAAAATTGTTTGAATCTAAAAAGCAAGTAAACAAGTTGATACCCAAATTTTAAATTATGCCTATCATTAGACTTCAAGCTAAGATAAATCACTGTTTAAATATGGAAGATCCATTTGGTCAAAATCTACTTGATTTAGAAATACCTTCCAACCTAGTTCGACCTCAAAATATGTGTCTACCAATTGTCCCATGAGATATATACTTTATAGTTTACTACAGAGAGTTCATTTCTTCCAAGTACCCCACATGTCCAAAATCCTTGTATAGGAGAAAACTCTACTTTAGATATACCTGATAAACCCACTAAACAACAAGATGTCAATGAAGGACTATGCTGACCATAATAAGATTAAGGATGGACATACCAACTTTTTTAGCAATGTCCAAATTCAAGCCCAAATGAGTCAATACCTCTTTGAAAACAAGGATGATAGTGGGTAAATGCAAGAAGATGAGTCCACTTCTAGTGGAAGTTTTGGACTTAGAGAAAAACCCAAAATTGGGCAAAATGAAACAGGATCTTGTTACGCTTCAGGATCCTGAGCCTAAATTCAGAACGGAATCCCGAGCCAAGAATTATAAAACGAGGTCCTGTTTACAACAAAACGAGATCTTGTTTACTATGAAATGCCATCCTATTTACTACAAAACAAGATCCTATTTTATAAAAGGTTTTTTTTTTTTAAATTCCCCGTGAGCTCATTTTACCAAATCTCACAATGATAGAGAACAAGATCTTGAGTGCAAACATCAACCTTTTGCCACCAAACACCCCCAGGTAGGTTTTTTTGTATTTTTATAATTTTTGGTATTTTGTTAGATATATTTAGGTTTCTTTCTATATTTTTTTAAAATTAGGTTTTTATTTTGCAAATTTCCTTTAAACATTAAACCCTAGAAACTAAACAAATTACCCTAAATTACATTGCTTTATTTTTTCATTTGCATTGGTTTATATTTTAAATATGTATGAAAATATTTCAAAATCAAATAGTACTTTCTTTATGTTTTAAATATGTATGCAAATATTTCAAAATTAGATGATACTTACTTTATGTTTTAAATTTGTATGCAAATATTTCAAAATTAGATAATACTTAATTTCTTTGAGAAAAATGTCTAGTTTTATCTAAGTTTATTTCATTCCATTATTTAGAACTTATTATTAATTGTTTAATCTAGCCACATACAACTAGAATTTGCAACACATGGAATCCATATGTACCCATGCACAAACACATACTTGAAACCCTAAAATATTGCAAATACACTCTCATCACAATATGATGTGAGAAGAAAAAACTCAACATAAAACTACATCTAGTCAATGTAACACCTATGGTTAGAGAATGAGAAACCAAAGGCCATCCTAACTAGTACACTTACATAAAAATACTAACACTAATAAATGGCCACCATGAGCGAAGGATACACCACAAATGTAAAAGAGCATCATTATAGGTAGAACACTCCCACCATGAGAAAGACACATTAATGCAAGATGATCTAGAGAAACCACCATAATCATGAAGAGAAACTCCATTACCGAGAAGGATACACTTCAACACAACTTTGAAGGTTCAAGTTACCATCCCTATAACTCCATGTGTAATTGGATCCATTTTAACATAAAATTATTAAGAAAGATCCAAATAATAAAGGGAAGGACACCATAACATTAAGATATGCATACCATAGCATAAATGATGACCATAAATTATGACTACATAAAGGAGTTCTTACTATGAAGTGCATAATAGAAGTATATAGTTATAAAACTCTTGAGAATTTGAGGATAAGTGAATCCACTTAAGAACATAAGCATTGACACTTGACATAGTTTAAGATTTCTAAATCATGTTCATAAAAATAACTCATATTCATAGATTAAGAATGAAAACAAATAAAATAATTAGTGTGTGTAGGTGAGTTTGTTGAATGTTCTTTTGGTTGAGAAAATTAACCATTATAACTAGATATTGGACTAGTTCATTGACAAGTAGACAAAGGTCTACATATTATAATCATGCATACTAATAGAGATAGTTGACACATGCCTAAGAATTTATCCTTTTATATCCAAACATCAATAGCCTTGGTTGAGTTATCTCTACTCTTGTCAAGGTATAGATCTACTACCATTCAAGCATCTCTATAGTCCTAGTAGAGATACCTAGTTAAAGGCCATATTAAGCTTAAAGTAAATGCGCCCAAATCATAAAATTAACATCAAGATCCCTATTCAATGTATGATGAAACTTTTCCACAACCAAATCAGGTTAAAATTGTCATGTTGATCCCATTAATCAAATCCAAGGATAAAAACCCTCTCAATCACCCATCAACCCCATCCAAGAGCCAAAAGTCTACCCATTTTACCCAAAAACCTTTACCTAATTTGGTATTTTCTTAGTGAATAGATACTTTGAAAATCCTAATATTACCTAGCCATCTAATGGTGTATTTGCATCTAAATCTTTCAAAGTAAAAATATCCCATTGCAAATTAAATGTGTCAAATCATGAAATATCAAGGAAAAGGATTAGGCATTCATGAACAAGGAAATCTTGAATACATCCATATATATGAAAACCAAGGATTCTAAGGTATTGGATATAAATCTCTAAATAAGAAGAATAAGGATACTACTTGCATGAGCACTAGGGTAACTTCTCCCCACATCAAAACAAATCCATCTCATCATTCTACCAAGAAAATTACTACTATCAATCCTTTCATTGACCTATCGCCTTCACCACCAACCATTTTGTTGATCCTATACCAATCCTTTCATCAACCCCATAATGAAACTTAATTGTTCACCTCCCTTTTCCATCACTATGGATCAACAAAATCACACACCATTCAACATCTTCCATAATGATGAATCTATCACCTCCTTCATGGGACTTAAATATCACATCTTTCTCAAGGATTATAAAATAGGCATTGAATTAGAATAGGATACATTAGCATATCCCAGTAAGTCCCTCTAAATGGCTAAAATTATTTATCCCAAAAGGTCTCAATCCAAAACATTTCAAAGTCCAAAGGTCCACAAGTCTACATGGACAAAAAAATTCCCACACGGGTGTTATTAATTACCTCCTAAATGTAAATTTTAAAAAATAGTATATGTAATTTAATGAAAAGTGTAATATCAATTAATTGTTGGTATGGGATTGAAACTAAGTGATAATTAACCTAGAACAATAGTTCATCAAAATGTGGCTACAAAACTAGATTTCACATCACATTAACAGTTATTTATTTTTTGAAAGGTAGACTTGAACAAAATCTCATTCTCAAGGGATGATCATAAAATTCATATCATGATCTTATACCACATTTTCTCTATACACACTTAGTCCACATTATACACACCAAGTATGTATAGTAACTTGTATTTCATCAATTGGTTTGAGTGAGATTTCACATAAATATTTTATGTGAAACCATTCTCCATCTAAAAACCATGAAACAAATTTCATTATCATCATAACCATAAGCATAGTTTTATATAGTCATGGTGTTATCATCAAATATGAGCATTGTGAAGATGGTTGAGGGGTGTTCAATTTTACACTAATATTGACGATGAAGTGTAAAATAAATAATAATAAATTTGATATTTTCCCCTTACGTGCATGTGGATCCATATACTTATTTTCCCCTTATACATGCATCCATATAAATGTAGCCTCTTCATGTCGTAGATTAAGAGGATTTAAGAAAATGGTTTAGGACAAAATCATTCCATTAGCATGGTTTATGGACCTAGGTTCAGAATGACATGGATTAAGGGGATTTAAGAAAATTGTTAAGACCGTCCTAAGAGGATGTAGATGGTACAACTTGAAATCTACTTATTGATCCCCTCAAGCCACTAATAATAGTCAATTGATCATTCACATTTGATCAATTTGTATAACATTAGATGCTTGAAGTTTTTACAAACTTGTTAAAGATCTATATATTAAACTTGGCAAACTTAGGACAAAATCATTCCATTAGCATGGTTTAAGGGCCTAGGAAAGATGACATGTGGATTAAGGGGATTTAAGAAAATAGGATTTAAGGGGAAACTTCACTATACCTTATAAACACTTTAAAGTACATCAAGCCACAAAAATTTACATGCTAGAGACATAAATGAGTTTTACACATTTTTTCATTTGTATCATTAGGTCATTTATATCATGGATTAAGGGATTTAAGAAAATGGCTTAAGGGGATTAAATTTACCTAGAAATTTACCCTTTTGTGTATGTTTTAAGTTTATTTTTTTAGTACATACATGTATTAAAATTACATAGTTCTAGATCTTAAATTTTGAAATTTGTATGTATGTTTGAGTTGAATGATGTATGTGTGCGTATGTATCCTAATTTTTCTTTTAAATAGTCATGTATGTTTAATTTAAATATTTCTTGTAATTTCTCAACATGTATAATATATAGTTTTTAATATGTTTATTTATAATTTATATATAGATTCTTGAAAGTTAATTTTGTACTTGTTTGTATATTTATATATGCAATTTCACTAACTTATAGCATGGATAACTTTGATAGTGAGGATATTCTTAATCCCCCACCACTACCCCCAGGATTTGGCGAGGCTCCCTTGCGAGTGCAGATCTTTGACAATATTACATCATAGAATAAAAAATTAACAGAATTTGGAATGAGGCATTCATTCCACCCCATCTGATGTGTTTTGCAACTTTGATGCAAAACGTTGTAGATGTTGTTAGGTCCATTGATGTGGAATTAGATAGTCATCAAGTATGGAGAGAGGATAGGTGACAATATTATTTTGATGGTCTCTCCTATAGGGATATCCTTGACCTCAAAATCACAAAAGCCCATTTAGCTCCTTATTTTATCAACCCCATCAACAGTCGACTGATTCCCACAAACAAAAAAGAATATCTATTAGGTGGAGTAGAAATCCCTAAATGGCGACCAATTTTTGAGATCAGTGGTGGATGGTATTTGATCATCCACCACATGCTAATTGTGAGGTTCCACTCTATTTTTTGCATAAATTATATGAAAATTTTGTGTTGGGTAGGAAACCCAATTATTTTGATTTCAAAGAATTCTAGGGTGTTGGTAATGGCATGCCACAACAGAGGTTGGGGGAATGGGTTGATCCCCAATGACCTATGCCTTCTCAACCTCTTGTTGATCCTCCTTTTGTTGCTATTCCTATACCCATCTAGCATTGTGCGGTGGTATCCGCACTAAGAGCATTGAGTGCACTTTCGACAAACCTCAATGAGAAATTTTTTTGAGATGGAAGTTGGGGTTAGTGGGAAAGAAAATGGAGGAGTTGATGTTGGAGTTGGTCCTAGTGCCACTCCACCTGCATCAATGCCTCATTTGTGTACAATTTGTAATTAAATATGTTGTGGACCTGATCAGGCTACATCCTCTTCATCTACACGTGGAGCAACTAAAGATATCGACTCAATTGCTGATTTTCTATGTGCTAATGATTACCCTATTGTGTGAGGGGGAAGATGATAGATGAAAAAAAGATCAAATTGTAATTGAAATTAAGATCTAAGCTAAGATTAAATACAAAAAATCTAAAATCTAATCCTACACATATGAAATGAAACTAAGCTAATTAAACATACATTAAGAAACCTATGATTACCAAAATGAATGCAAGCAATAAGCACAAATTTACCATCTCATAGCAGAGTGTATTCACTTGATGTTGGATTGTTCTTGTCACCATGAAGCCTCCAAAGTTCATGTGCAAAAGTTGGATGAAAGATGCTTGGTTGATCGAAAAATGTTGAAGCTCTATCAATGGTGATTATGACAGAACTTTGTTGCAAAAAAGTAAGTTGATTCTCCAATCCTTATTTGTGAGGAGAGAGGTTTGTTAAATAGGAAATGAGATTTTGAATCGACAATCAGGATCACATTGGAGAAAATCTAGATCAACGGTGAAAATTTGTTGAGAGGATTTAGACATGAGAAGATTGTGCAAAGTTGATTGCACAATTTGGGTGATTGAAGAATAGATTGGATAGTCAGGGTTTAGATTCATTAGTCAGGATTTGATTGATTAGTTAGGGTTGAGTTAGGAATTAGATGGCTGATTTAACAAAATTAGATGGTTGAGTTAGCAAATTAGATTGCTCAGTCAGCAACCCATGATTTTCTCAATCAAAAAGACGGTGAGGAATACAAATTAGATTCAATTAATTAATTAATTTTTGGAGTTAAACATGCAAATCAAGTTTGAATTTTGCAAATAGAGTTGCATTAGTTTGATTTGATTTTTGATAATTGATTTGAATAATTTGATTTGATTATTCAAATTTTTGAGGAAAAGTGTCGTAATTAAATTATTATGATTTAATAATTTAATAAACTTAGGGGAATAAGGTAATAAAATAATTGGTATTATTTAATTAATATAGATGAAATAAAGTGAGATTAGGACTTTATTAAATAAATGTAATTTATTTAATTGGTCGAAATGATGAAACATGAGCTAATCAAATAACATTGTATTATTTAATTAATAGTAGAATATTAGGGTTTTCAAGACTTTATTAAATAAACAAATATTTAGTTAATTTGTCAAGAATGATGAAAAAGTGAATTAATTAAATAATGTTGTATTATTCAATTAATATATGAAATTAGGGTTTCAGATGTTGTTTGATGTTGTGGGATGATCATGGGATGATTCAAGATGTTCCAGAAATGTTCTGAGATGTTTCAAGATGTTTCAAGATGTTCCAAGTTGATTCCAAGATGTTTCAAGATGTTTTGAGTTGATTCTGAGTTGTTTTGAGATGTTTCAGGTTGATTCTGAGATGTTTTGAGATGTTGTGGGTTGATTATGAGATGTTCCAAGATGTTGTGGGGTGATTCTATGATGTTTTGAGACATTTTAGGTTGATTTCGAGTTGTTTCGAGATGTTTCAGGTTGATTCCAAGATGTTCTGAGACATTCCGAGTCGATTCTAAGATGTTCTGAGACATTCTAAGGTGATTTTGAGATGTTTTGAGACATTCCAAGTTGATTCTGAGATGTTCTGAGACATTCTGGGTTGATTCTAAGATGTTTCGAGACATTCCAAGTTGTGATAGGTGTTAAGTAAATTTTACATGTCTACATTTTTCCCCTCTTTGATAAAAAGTACTGGTTGCTTTGTTTCAAAGATTCTATTTTTAAGATCAAGTTTTTTTAAAAAAATTATGCCCCACTATGCCCCAGTGTTTTGTGGAATGATGGTAGGGCTTTGTGTTGTCCCCTCGAGAGGTTGGCTGAAAATTTCAAGTTTTGAGGTCAGTCTCATGACTATTCTATTCTAGTTCCAATGTGTTTAGGTTGAATAATTAGATCTATAGGTCCTTTGTTTCTCGTTTTGATGTTTCTGAGAGCTTCTAATTTGAAAGTAGGAAGGTTCCCCAAGTAGAAATTAGGGTTTCCTAGGTGAAATTAGGGTTTCTTGAGGTTTAATATAGGCAATTAGTCCTCTAGTTAGCTCATTTGTGCTTTGATCCTTTTGCTAGTTCTTGGCTTTAGATTTCCCATTTTGTCAGTTTTCAAGGAGCAATGTCGATATTTGAGGGAGCCCCACATTTTTTTGAGCTTGTTCAGGAGGTTGGATGGCCTTTAGGCATTGATGGCTCAGTATGTACCTTCTCGCTTTTCACTTTCGTCTTGTTTCATTCTTGTTATGTGTGTACTAAGTTTCCTAAGTCAAAAGTGAAGTTTTGTGATTTCTAAGCATTTGCCTTAGTTTCCTTGCATTTTCTAGTTGAAAACCCTCACCTTGGACTGAAATCCATTCCTTTGACCAAAACCCATGCCTTTGATTGAAATCCTTAGCTTTTTTTTAAGCATTTGACCTAAAAGCTCGACTTTGACTAGAAAGCTCACTTTTGATTGCTCTAGGTTCTTAATCCTCACCTTTGACTGAAATCCATGCCTTTGACCAAGATCCCCGCCCTTGTTTCCTCGCCTTTGACTGAAAAGCTTGCAATTGTTTGAAAATATTTCTTTTTCTTGGTGCTTTCTGAGCATTTGCTCAAAACCATTACATTTGACTTTTCCTGTTGCATTTGACTTTAGCATTTGCTCGGAACCCTGGCATGTGTTTGTTTGTGATCATATTTTGTGTCATTATGTGTCACTTACCTGTTTAGAGTGAAACCCTAACATTGTGCGTTAGAATGATTGTAGTTGGTTATCCTATTAGACAACCAGATCTAGATGGTGGTCCGCAACCTAGTCTATAGAGTGTTTCCCTTTTTGTTGGGCAATGTACTTGATCTTTATTATGTTGTTGTTCAGAGACATATTGTAGACATGAGTTTTTGTATATGTATTCATTGACCTAGTCGAGGCCTTGTATATATGTTATGATGTTGTATTATCCTATCACACTTGTTTCATTGATGATGATGTACTATGACATTCCCTTCTTTTGATGATGATGATATATGTGAGATATGGATGGATGGATGCCCCATACATGATACATGATGTTTTAATTGCTTTATTATCATCATGATATGTACTGATGACACTGTGGATGTAGGATGGATGTTAGAAGAAATCTTTGATGATAGATAGAAATTTGATATTGTTAGTAGTGGTGAGTATTGCTTTTGCTTTACTTGGAGGCTTCGCAGTTTTGAACAATTCTGTTTGATGTAGCAAAAAAATATGATGCACAAGGTATTAATGACCAAGGTGACTTTGTATCCATTGCATGGAATTTGAATCTACAAACAAAGAGTATTTTTGCTCATACCAGACATATGGAAACTTTTTTTAAATTATATAGTTGGGTTGTGTTAAAAACTTTTCAGGCCAGTCAACTAGAGAGGTATAGGACACCTTAACATGAAAATGCTACACGAATTTTGGACCATTTACACAAAGAGGTACAAAATACCTAACATGCAACTAATACATGAATTTCAGACCATTTACACAAAGAGGTATGAAATACCTAACATGCAATTGCTACACGAATTGTTTCAACACAACTTCTATCCACTCAATAAAGCAAGTATTTGCCATGATAGTATTACAAAAATATCTTACAAACAACAAACTGAAATGATGCTCAATTGCCTCCATTCCTTCTTCTCTAAATCCTTATGGACATTCTCGAGAGATCCTGGGAATGAGTCAATAATGTAAATCTCAAAAATAAGACTATAAAAAAGATAACAAACAAAGTTTTAGTATCACTTGCCATATTTGTTTTGGGGGTAGGGCTATTATCCGGTGTTGATCATGTCTATCGTAGGAATGGATCCATTAAGGAATATCTCAGGATGTTGTTGGGACTTGTCAAAAAGATAAGTAGTTGATACTTTGGTTTTGTTTTCATCTGTTTCTAATCAAATATTTGCAATTGTTTGCTTAAAAGTTCTAGCTTTTGATGTTTGCTCTGTTTGTTTGTTTGTTTTTTCAAAGGGTGATTGTGACGATTTTTTTATTAGGGTGAAAGTTTATTGCAAATTATAATGATGGAGATAGGAATTTTTGATTTTTTGAGTTTTATGATGTTTTTGGATTTTGTATTTTTGACTAAGTTGAATTAAAGCATGTTGGAGACCTAAGGGGACTGACCTAGGGTCTCAAGGGCTAACAAGCCTTGCCTACGTTGTACACACAAAGACCATGTAGTTCAACCATTTGACTCAAAACATAAATTGTTTTTGGGATAAACAACAGTGATAATATGGATTGATATTCGACTTCTATGTCTAGAGGATATGTTGTGGGAAATCTACTTGAACTAGCTATGAGGTTCAAGCAAATGTTGATATCTTAGACTGTTTGAGTGAAGGAATAACCCAATGATGTTGTTTTGTTTTTGATGTTTTTCAAATGTTTTTGACTTTTGTTGTTTTCTAGAATTTTATTTTATTTTGCATTTTTCTAATGTTTTTGAATTTTTACCCTTTTGCTTGGGGTGTAAGATGTTGACAACTTGGATTGATATTTCACTGTGTCTTTCTGGATGATATGTTGCGTAAAAGCTTACTTGAACTAGCTGTGGGGTTCAATCAATTGTTAATATCTTAGAATTTTTGAGTGAAGGAATAACCCAACGATGTTGTTTTGTTTTTGATGTTTTTTGGATTTTTTTGGATTTTTACCCTCTTGCCTGGGGTATAAGATGTTGACAAATTGGATTGATATTTCATTGTCTTTCTAGAGGATATGTTGCAGAAATGCTTACTTGAACTAGTTGTGGGGTTGAAGAAACTATTGATATCTTAGAATTTTTGAGTGAAGGAATAATCCACATTGTTGGTATCTTTGAAGGTTACCTTGGTAGTGTGTTGGTGGTACACCTTGTTGTTGGGATGAACTTTTATTTTTATTTTTTTGGATTTTTACCCTCTTGCCTAGGGTATAAGATACTGAAAACTTGGATTGATATTTCACTTTTTCTTTCTAGAGGATCTGTTGCAGAAAAAATTACTTGAACTAGCTATGAGGTTCAAGCAACTGTTGATATCTTAGAATTTTTGAGTGCAGGAATAATCCACATTGTCAATATCTTTGAAGGTTACCTTGGTAGTGTGTTGGTGGTACACCTTGTTGTTGGAACAAAATGTTTCAAAGGTTACCTTGATAGTATGTTTGGTGGCATACCTTGTTGATGGGATGAATCGGGAAGGGTACCATGTGGTACTCCTTGTTGTTTGGACAATGCCTAGATCACAATGTGAGCTAGAAGGCATAGATCAAGATTTATTCTAAAGCAAGATGTAAGTAATTGCCTCCCAGTGTCTAGCAATGTAGGTGATGAATTATCTTATGATAGGATAACATGTTTGGATAGAGTATGCCCCTTTGGACAATGCCTCATGGCTTAGATAATGCTGGATAGGATAGGATCAATGATAGTGACCCATGTCAAGATGTTTTCCATAAGTAAGTGTAAAGTGTATACCAAACATTTGTCAAGATCAAGGTAAGTTGGATTTGGATAAAAATGGATTGGATTTATTATGGATCAGCTAAGATGCTTCCACTTGAAATGGTGCACGTAGATGCTCAATTCTACACATGATGCCTATTTTCCAGGTTTTCATCATGGTACTTGTCCAAAGCACCACCATAGTGGTTTTCACTAGAGGAAATTTTTTCTCTTGACTATTTTCTTGATTTTTTTTTGTTGATTTTTGATGCCACACAAAATGCCTATTTACTAGGTTTTCATCACGGTGACAATTTTCTACTCATGTTAAATCACCTTGTGGTGCTGATGTAGACACTGCCGGTGTGAATATGTTTGTTGTTTTTATGACATGCCAATGATATCCTGCTTCGAGGAGTTGTTTTGCTAAGATACGAGTTCTTGAAAGTATCCCCTGATAATCCTTATCTTCCTTGTTGATACTGGAGTTAACCTTACCTTGATGCACACATCGTGATAGAGTGCCCTTATAGTCCTTATGATAAAGAGTTGATGCCAACACATGGTCAATGTGAGATTTGGATATCATGGATGGCGAAATGCGTTGACGGATATGATTTTTAGATGGATTGGTTGACAATTTGGAACCTTTGACTCTCCAAACTTGGGATGATGAGCAATGATGGGTGGATATGGAGATTTGATTGGAACCAACATCTTTATATACCTTGTAGGTCGCTCTTGAAGCTTTCTTTTGCATTTTTGGACCTTTTTGATGGATGAACGTCCCTTTTTTATTTTTCCCCATAGTTTATTTGACTAATGGAGTTTGATAGGGATGATTTTCTTTCTTTTTCTTTTGTATCCATTTGAATATTTTTTGTCCATTTTGTTTTGCTAATTCATTTGCTTCAATGACTTGTTCCTTTGTTTGATATATCCTTTTCTATTGTTGTTGGTCCCAATTAGAGGGTGGAAAAATATGTGGATGATGATTCATGATATGGCTAGTTGTAGCGTTGGTAGCAATTTCCTCATAAGGACTCTTCATGCTCTCTATGTTGATGCTTGCACTAGATAAAGTTGCCCCTGGTATAATAGAGGTATCACCGACATGTTTAGATCCTTTACTTGTTGAATAACCAAGATCTTGAAGCTTAGTATTTTTGAGAATTTTCATTGGTGCTAAGATACCTTGTTCATGTAGGCCTAATCCTTTGTCTTGATAATGCATCTATTGAATTTTTTTATTTTCCATAGGATATGTTTTACCTTGGAAATAAGATGCTAATCCTTCTTTGCTCTATTGTGGATCTTCAAATGTGATAGCTTTTTCATTGGTAGAATCCTCCATATGTGGGACAACTTCTTGGTTGATATTTTCAACTTGATCCTTTGAAATATCAGATTCTAATGGCCCTTCAAAATACATTGGTACTTCTTTGATTGTTGTATACCTAATGCTCTACTGCTCAGGATTGTCCATTATCTTTGTCAATTTTAAGATACTTTGCTCCATATTTTCATGCTCGATGTATTCAACCTGCTTGGAGGATGTTTATGATCTTAATGCTTCTTCTTGATCATTTTCTGATAGGTCTTTAGATTCTACTATATATTGATCATGTGTACAGATGTGAAGAGTAGGCGACTCTTGTTCCATGGTAATGATATCAAGAGTATGAGACTCTTGTTTTTGATGAAGATCATCTATATGTCCATTAGGAGTAAGCATCTCATGGGTAGATGTATGTGTGCTTTGCATATAGATGTGTTCTTTTGGAAAGCCTTGGATGTCTTGGAAGATATGTACCAAGTCATTGTAGTATTTTGATGATAGGGATTCTTGATCTTCACTCTATGTGGTATCATCTTTGATATTCTTTGGATCACTTTCTTGACATGGATCAATTTCAAAGAAAGGATTGCCTATAAAAGATCCTTAGATTTCCTCAAATTGTGGGCATATGGGTGATAGCTCTTGGCTTATATTTTCTACATTGGGTATAAGTGTTGGATTAAGAGTCTCTTGATCCTCAATATGTATTGCCATGAGATTGGATGGTATCACTATATCTTGAACTAGATAATTGCTAGAATTAGGTGATTGAATTTGATCATTCTTGAGAATAACTTCTTGATGTATGTCCTCTTGCTCACTAGATGATGTAGAGACATTGTCAATGTGATCAGTGATAGATAGCTCTTGATCGTTGTTTTTAAATTTTGAGGTTGAGACATTGTCCACGTTGTCATTAGTAGATGGACCTTTAATAGTCATTTCTCCTTGATCAATGAGGTCTTGGATGAGATTTTTGAGTGTAGCACATTTGTTCATTGGGTGACCCTTGATTTTGTGGAACTCACATTGTTCGTACTTGTTATACCAAGGGAGTTTAAAGTTTGGTTCACCATAAATTGGACTGTCATTGATCTTGATAAGTTCTTGTTGTACTAGTTCATGCATGATTACCTCTAAAGTTTCTCCCAAAGGGGCGAATTTCCTTCCTAATTGGTAATATTTCCTCTATGGATTTTCTCAATTGTTTTGCTCTTGATTTTGTAGAACTCCTTGATACTGTGTTTGAGGTATATTTTGATATTGCACTTGAGGTACACCTTGGTGTTGTGGAACTTCTTGATATTGTGGATATTGGAAGTGTTGTTGATGCGGATATTGAGGTGTTTGTGGAATAATGTCTATTTGTTGTGGATATGTAATGTTCTGATGTTGTGCATGGCATTGGTGATACGTCAGATTTTGATTTTGTTTAATTTCCTCAAGATCTCTCAATTTTATCTAGGGCAATTTGATGTTCTATATTTATTCCTTGATGGTAATTTTGAAACCCTTGATGTTGTTTCCCAATTTGATGTTGTGACCCTTAATAAGAGTAATTTGGGTAATAGATTGACATGTTTTGGGGATGTTTTGATACTCAATACCCTATCATAAGGTCACTTGGTTTATATCCTCTAAGGGGATCCTACCTATTTCCATGCGGGAGGTGGTAACACGGGTCTTCCAACTGCTAGGTCTACTTTCTCTTCCTCTTTGTCCAAGATGATTGATGTGGTGAGAAATTGGCGGGGTGTTTCGTTCTTCTCAAATATGAAGGTTCTCAAACTGCTTATGATGTTAGTTTGCACACCTTCAATGTATGTGTTACCTAGTTGAAAGACTGGTGCTACAAGGTCTGGTTGTTGAACGAGAGCTATTGGTTGCCAGATGGTCATAAGGTGTAAATGGTGTTGTAAGGTGCTTGCTATGAAACTCAAAACCTTAAGGCTTGAGTGCTATTTTGGAATGTGGCTACTTTTTGGAAAGCAAAATGTTGAAGAACGAGGGTTGATATTTCACTTCCTTTGTCAAGAGGATATATTGTGGGAAAGATACTTGAACTATCTGTGAGTTCCAAGTAACTGTTGATATCATAGATTTTTTGAGTGAAGGAATGATCCTAGTGTTTTGTTTTATTTTGATTTCAAATAAGTAGTATGGGAATAATGGACAAGACTTTGTGACCAATTTGATTTTCCAAATGTTTTGTTTGAACAATGACCTTATAAGCAAATTTAGTTTGTTTTCCCCTAAGTATCAACAAAATGTTCAAGATTGTGATATGGAATTGTAGTTTGTAACTTTTGTGTGTTTTTTTTCTCTGTGTTCTTGAGTATGGAAAATTATAGAATAGTATTGGGCTGACTCAAAAGCGTGGACTTTATGTGACCTGAATGTCTATAGCTCAAGTTGTTAAATCACAACACCTAAGCCATAGTTTACCAAATGTTTAATTTGATCAATGCAACCTGAAATAAAATTTGAAATGTTCAGAAACCTTTAAGGATAAATCCTTTCAAG